>JAUPFZ010000013.1:20461395-20886395 GCA_036937285.1 Euphydryas editha
ATTATTTGTTATTGCGTCCATACTATTATATATGTTGTTGGTTAGCAGGAAAGAGGACATCAGGTACCAATCAAAAACACCAATTGCAAATTCATGCGACGTTTCGATCCTTTATTGGATCTTCTTCAGGCATCTACAAATTTATTGTTATACATAAGTGAAAGGCCATATATATAATTTACATAATCTAGGTTATAAGTGAGGTGAACAAACTTTTTCTTTTCTATTTACCTTTACATAGAGTGTCTAATTAGTATCCTTATATTTCCAACTTCATTAAGTACAGCTTTAATTTTTAAAAACAATTTCTGAATTATTATTTTCTTGAAACAAACAAACAACTAAGGTATCATCCGCTATTATTTAAACTTGTTCATATCATTTTTTGGAAAAATATTCTATTATTAAATTATTATTTTTTTTTATTTTTATATATTTTGACCCCGCTAATGATATGATCAAAAAGAAAAAGTTTGTTCACCTCACTTATAACCTAGATTATGTAAATTATATATATGGCCTTTCACTTATGTATAACAATAAATTTGTAGATGCCTGAAGAAGATCTAATAAAAGATCGAAACGTCGCATGAATTTGCAATTGGTGTTTTTGATTGGTACCTGATGTCCTCTTTCCTGCTAACCAACAACATATTAAAAATAAGTTTTTTATTTCACGTATCAAGACTTCGATATATTGTTAAATCTCAATATCTTACTTAACGATAGTTTTTGTTTCAAAACATAAACAATGGAGTATCAGAGAATGCGATATACTGATAAATAATGACACGTCACCGGCAGTGATGTTTCTTACCGAATACAAGATGAATCTGTCTCTGTGAGACACGAACTATCAAGTTGTTACACTCGGAACCTTTAATCATAAGGCTTAGAATTAAAGTAAATAACTTTTATGGATAATAATTTGTAGGATTTAATTTGCCGTGATTAAATATGTATATTTTTTATTATTATCTCTCAATGTGTAATATACCAGATAAAATTATAGACATCTCCCTTTTTTTTAGTAATATTTTTTCAAAATCAATTAAGTATTTAATGAAATTATTTTAATTATTTACGTATTAAAGGGTTTGAAATATTTATAAATATGCTGACACCACCGTGACATCACCATGACAACTCCGACAATTATAAAAGCCTTTGTTTTATTCAAGATATTCGGCTATCTATATACCAAGTGTAAACGTAATTGACTCAGTAGTTTTTTCATCCATCCTTAAAAAAAGCTTTTTATTTTCCAAGGATTATTTAAAAAAAAAATCTAATAATGTTAGGAGTGATTAGGTTTAGTGGGATATTAGAAGGATTAATTTTAATACTTTTTATTTGATATTTTTATATTACTATTTTATTTTTCTATGAAGTTGTAAGTCACATATTATTTTCTAAAATTTAGAAAAACATGTAAAATTTATTAATATTATCTTATTCCATATTTATGTTTATGTTATATTTTAATAGAAAACTTATCACGCTAAATATATAAATAAAGGAAAAAAAACTATGAAATTCACAATATTCATCAACTGCAGAAATGAAGGCCGTTATTCTTAACGATAGTAACCATTAAGCCAAATGATCCTATCGTCAGTACATACCATGTTCATTAAATGTAGTTAATTTTATACGTGGCAGTGGCCCACTGCGCATTCGACTAAGCAACGGAATTAAGTGCCTCGACAGCGGGCCGTTAAACAAATTTATATATCACTAAACGATAAAGTACAAAAGTTATCCTAAATACGGTACAATACTAAGGCTCTTACAATACCGCGACCAGAATGTCTTAAGACGTATTTAAAACTATTTTAAAATTTATTTGACCTTAATGTTTTAATAGTTTATTTTACATGTAATTCGAGCCATCTAAATCGTCATACAATATTTTAATAAAGTAAAAATGGGAAAAATATCGGTGGGTGTCGTACGCTAGTAGACCACACGTGTTGTATCAGCCTGTAAACCACCCACTGCTGAGCGAATGCCTCTTCTCCATATGAAGAAGGGTTAGAGCTTTATCCTCCACGCTGCTCAATTGCCGGTTGGCGAATAATTTCCCTACCATGAGAAACGATCGTTATCAGGTGTCTATGATAACAACCGGGACCGACGTCTTTACATGCTCTCCGAGATACGGTGGGGAGACCCACAAGGACATACATTTTTACAAATACAAATATCATATTTGCCGCGACCTCGAGACGCGCCTCTCTTTTTTAATACAAAATAAATATTTTTATAAAATAACAAAATCATAGTTTATTAATAAAATTCGAGGTATACAAAATAAAATTATTTTATTGAACGTAAAATTTTGTAAATTTTCCATTAGTATTAAGTATTGTGTAGAGAAAAGTCAAACTCGATTTACTTATATTCGATATAAAAATATAGTACTACGCATTATAGAATTATAGATGATAATCGGTCAAATGTATTCGACTGAGCAATTCACTGACAAAAGCTCAAGAGCTTTCAAATGAATAATAATTCTTTGGCTTTATCATATCCGCTTATCCGTTTTATCATATCGCATATCAGTATGGATTTTTTAGCTTAATATAATCACACAAATATTTATTAACTACAAAAATCATAGTGGAGTTTTCTATTAAGAGCATCCTAAAAATCAAAAAAGAAAATATTGATACAAGACACTGTCATCCCTTATATTTACTTATGTATATGTATATAATAATTTATTTTCTTCCGTTATAAATAGCTTACGTTAGTTAAATAATTGATTCGTTAAAATTAATTATTGTGCAAGTCTTTATTTCATGACAGTGAATTTTTTCTCTTCTTCACTTGCTTATTTTTATATTTATACTCTGTTAACATTTGATAAAAGTTGAAGTAATCATTTTTATGACTTGATTATCTGATAATTTTATATACGAAAACCTAGGGGGAAAAAATTTGATAGCCATTTTCAACTACCCAAACGAAATAGACTGTCTTAAGACAGTCTGACTTCAAGCAACGTTTGTGCCCTTCCTAAACAATAACATAGTACAATGCCGCTACATTCCGCTTCAACAGTAAGCTAGGGGCGTGGTTGGGCGGTCCCGAAATCACTGGATTTATAACAGAAACCCGTAACAAATCTTCGGTAAGCCACCGTCGAAACAGTTCACTTTGTAGCAATTTTCAAAGGCTGTAACTTTATTAAGTTTGTATTGTAAAGAAAGTCGAAATTCGTTGTTTTTAGTCGCTGCCAGCTTAGAGGCTCTTTCAAAAGATTTTGAATATGGATTTTGTTTTTTAATCTTGACAATATTTTTCCTGAGATAAAAATTGTTTTACAATATACATCTATAAAGATGTCAGATTATCAAGTCAGATTTAGGCACATCAGTCACATAATGTCCTAGTATATGTGGGACTGTAGGTCGCTGCAATAGTTAGCTGTCTTCGGTACACTTTGTAGTTGCTGTAAGAAGCTGTAAAGTGTAACTAGTTTCTTATAAAATTAAAAGAAGGTTGATTTTTTACAAATATTTCAAAAACTAAGTAAGATTTTTCTAATTTAAAATTAGAAAATTAAAATTAATCTCGTGCTTGGCGATGAAGAAAAACAACGTCGAGAAACCTTCAAGTCTCGGGAGAAATTCCAAGATATACATATGCAACTGCACAATGTTATGTTCCCTATGTATATACTAGGCATGTGTTGAAACATTTCTTTAATTTAACCAGTCCTGCTTTTTACTCCAGGGTTGTGGGTTCGATTTTCTCCCTAAGTCTGGATGTAATACATATTTTGTTTATATATGTATTATTTATATTTATTACAAAAAATATATCAGTCGTCTGTTACCTAATACACAGGTATTAAGTTGCCTACATTAGGAACAGACATCAATTATTGATTTTTAATTTTATACACATATAATGTACGTGTGAAAGGCTGTACACATACGATTCACACACATTGACATGTATGTGAATTGTATGTGTACAACAACTTACACATTGACATATGTCTGAATTGTATGTGTGTGTGTGTGTGTAGATAAACAGCCCTTTGTGATCTAAATCTAATGATTATTAGATCAATCCACTAAAACTTAATTAGTCTCAGAGAATAGACAACCTTGTAAAGACAAGCCTCATTTTAATTAACCGTAGAATATAGTAAACATATATGTTTAAGGTTATTTTTTTTTTACATTAACGAGAGCTATAGTATTATTCAGGGATTTTTTTACAACGGTTTGGCACAGTGGTCACACCATGTGGCCGTTGCGCTAGCACATACTTTTGACAAATATTATTTTTTAATATATTTAATATATACACACGGTCATCTGTTTATAAGGTAAGGGTGACTGATAAAATTGTATAATTTTTTTTCAAATAAATATACATATAAATATATATGTATATTTATTACACCCACACCACATATTTATATTTATTAATATATTAAACCCAGAGTCAGGGCGGGAATGGAGGTTCCATTCCCGCCCTGACTCTAGGTTCTGGACCCGGGAGCAGAAAACAGGGTGCCAAATGCGCTCACGGGCCAGTAAGTCAGTTTATATAGGCCATACTAGTCTGGGCCATTGTATTCATACTATGTGCTTTTTAAGGATAATGATTTAATATTTTAATATAATTAAAATATTATAAATTAATTATTGTTCATTGCTAGGGGCTTGCTTCTTGAAATATTATAAATTAATTATTTTTCATTGCTAGGAGGTATTTTAAATAGCTTAGTTTTTGTTGGTATCGTTATAGATGATTTTAAATATTAACTAATAGCAATATCTATACCTACAACAGTTATATTAGAATTAGTCGATCAACTGAGTCATTGTGTATTTTATAAAAGGACGGTACTTTATATGTATATTCCTGGTTAAGGATTGGAGTTATTTCCGCGACGCTGCCCTATTGAGGATTGGTAGACGGCTATTACAGTGCTTTATCACGAAATTTTCTAAGGACATCAGAATTTTACTGCAATTTTAAACAAGTGTCGCAGTCAAGCCGCGAGCAATAATTATATGAAAACAATCATCATTAATACGACATTTTAATTACTTATTTAAATTCACGGTTAAATTTATTTTAAATAACGCACAGAAATATAAATTGGAAACAATTTAATTAACAAGTTCGTAATATAATAATCTATAAATTTATTTTATTGTATACATTTTATTTTAAAATTAAATGTGATTATAAAAAGAAATTAATTTAATTAATCCGATATAATTATATTGTTTTTTAATTTAAACATATTAAATTTAAACATATAAAATATTAACTGATACAAAATCACCTAGAGTAAGATATTGAAGCTAGGATATAAAATTTGTCCACTAGTTATTTTGTATGTAAAAATGTGAAATCTAAATACAACTTTTTTTTTTTTTTAATAAGACAGCGAAGGTGAGAAGGACGAGTTAACGCAGTGGTCAAACCAACTGGTTGTCGCGCTAGCGTTCACGAGTTCGATTCCCGCTCATAACAAATATTTGAACGGGTGATACAGATGTCTATCATGGTTTGAAAATTTGTGTTTGTGTTGTATGTTTCCGGACTCTCACACACAAACACACAAAATTATCGCCAAATCGGGGGTTGTGTGTTGAGTGTGAAATTTTTATTTATCATTTTATACATAGAAGATACGCCTCGGATATATATGTAGATACGTAGCCTAAGTCTTATTTAAGGTTAAAATGTTGGAAGAATTTTATAAATAGAAGCTTTCATTCAATATACAACTCCCCTCGTAAATTCATGCAAACGTCTTGATTATATCGTACCTATCATAGTATTGAACTGTGTTTATAAAATATTAAATATTTATTGTGATAAATATACAACAAGTCTATATATGTTTACCGTAAATAATGAAAAAAAAATGATGATTTAAAATTGCTTCTACAATTACAAACTTATTTTAGTTCACACTAGTTTTAGTCTAAAATTGTAATATTTCAGTATTTTTTAATTATATACGTATATTCGTTTGTACAGTTCTTAGAAAAACTATAACTTATCATTAATATATTAATAAAATTAGATCACAAAGGCCAATGCCCTCGTTAATATACACAAAAGAAAAATAACACAGCTTAATTGAGAAACCCCTGCTTTTCTGAAGTCTGGTAAAAACATTATAATTGATTCTACTAAAACAGTGTTTTTGCCTCAAAGTTTTCACTCATTCGATTTAGATCCGAAAATTGAGTTTCACGAACAATAGCCTCCGAATTTACACAAAACTCTATTGCCTAGGGCTCAGGAGTTACTGAACGTCTGGACCCGCTTACTTTTGAAACATGAGGTCTGTGATTGATTTCAATTTCGCTTAATACATATGTTATGGAAAGGGATTTTGACAAGGGATTTAATTGCAGACAAAGAGAAGTGTAATTGTAATATATACTCGAATGTATCAATCATTTTAATTTATTAAAATGATTAATGAATATGTTTCATTTTTATTGAAGTTAGACTTTTTTTGTGTTTAAAATACACACACGGTCGTCTATTCCTAAGGTAGGCAAATTAATGCCTGTTTTAGGTTACAGCTGACTGATACACATTTTTTATATATAAATATACATATAAATAAATATATATTACACCAAGACTCGTGGCGGGAGTCGAACCCACAACCCTGGAGCAGAAAACAGGGTCACTGTCAACTGAGCTTGTGGCCTATTTAAAAATGAATATGTTTTAATCATTCAAATTATAATTCTAAAGAAATCACGTGAATAGTGTTACATACTTGAAACACATAATATATTATCTGCGAGAATCGAAGCCGCGACCAACGGCGTTGAGGTAACTACTCGCAACACTACATCAGAACGGTCGTTATATTCAATCGCCGTGATCAATAATTATTAGTAATCTAAAACTTGAAACTTCTGTAAGTCTATTTAGAACACTCTTTATTATAGGAAAACCCAAAAATCGCTCAGTTGGAGACACAAAAAAGGTGGAGTTAACGATTTTTACCTGTTAAAATTTATCATATTAAATTTAACAGATAAAAATATATCATAAAGAAGACCAGCATAGTTTTATTCAAATTACGAACTCATTTCAGAAGCATCAAATTTACTCGGAGGTGTTGCCGAGTTTTTATTAACTAGAGAATCTAATTAACGTATAGGCGCATGACTAAGAAAAGTTTCATGTTCAAGGTGTGAATTTTTAACACGATTTCAAGTATAAAAAAAAAAAAGTAGCATGTATTAAATTGACTATATTAAATAGATCTATATTAAATTGACTATATTAAATAACCTATATTAAATTGACTTGCCACCTCCCATTCGCAATCTAAATACAGTTTCTAATTTTAAATTAAAATACAAAATGTTCTTGCTAGAAAAACAAAAAAACGCTTGAGAGTGGACAGGATTTTTTTTTTTTTTTTGATTGAAAAAGAACAATGTGTGGGAAGTTAAATTTTACTGTTTTTTTTTTTTTTGTTATTCGCTTTCGTTTTATTTATTTCTTTTTATATTTTATAATTTTATCGCTGTCCGTGCTGCACTCATAATATACACGTTTCTCACTGAAAATCTTTTTTTATTTTATTTATTTATTTATTTAATAAAATATAACAATAGTACAACAAATGAATAACAACTTAAGTTAAACATTTAAATCAGTATTACATACACTTTATGAGGCTAATAGTCACCTATCAAAGCTTACAAAATGTTTATTATTACTCGTTACAACATAAAATAATAAATATGACAAGTTAAATACATAATATGATATTATTGTGACCTATTTATAGTAGAATCACTTTTGACAAGAAAGAACTTTTTTTCATTCATTTCATTTCACTGAAAATCAGTGTCGGAGCAACGATCTCACAACGTTACTGAGTGGGTGTCCGATTGGTGACATCACAAGTTTTATTCTTTATTTATTTTTTATACATTTGAAATTTAATATTAACTTCAAATATTATTGTTTTTTTATCTATTGTAAGCAATGTTTGTTTATTATTGTTACCAATAAAATCTATTTTATTATTATTATAAATATTTCTTCATATCTTTCTTCTTTACTTAGAGCTGTGGCTAGTGGAATTAGTGGATCTAGCATTTGAATCGAGTGCTAGCACGCATTTAAGTGGCATGGCTGTATAATCTCGTTCATTATTATGAAATATCTTTTACTCACCAGTTGGACATTACAAACTGTTTCAGTCCAATACTGTTCTCTTACTAATAATAACTCTTTTCTTTCTACCTCAAGTTTCTTTTTTCTCTACTGCAGATCGCTCTGATGATTCATAAAATCAATAAAATAAAATAGTTTTATTATGTAACAGGTTTATTTGTGTTCATTGAAGATATTTAAAAAAAAAAATCTTGACGACACTTAAATCATTACCGAAGCCAAAAATATAAATATTTTCGTTTTATCCATCTGTCTATCTATCTTCCTCTTTGTCGTTTGTATGTATATTGGCCGTACATCACAGCTGAACTACTGAATGAATTTCAATGAAACTTGGCATACTATAATTAAGACTTTAGATAATTTTTATCATGGTAGAGTGGTGAAAGTCAAAATGGGTATAACGAACAAAGTGGTAGTTATAGCTTATTTCAAATATATTGGAGGGGGGGGGGGGGTTTGAAGTTGCCCTTGCCTTTGTCGAAGCCGGAACTTGAGGGAGAGGACACAAACAAACGGAATACCTCTGCAGATACTTGTGCACATATATCAATATATATTAAGATACTGTCTAAATGAAGACAAAAATTGATAATAGATATAAAAAGCAAGGATTGCGTTCACTATTTTTGATTTGTCTTTCAACCACATTTAATTCTTTTATTGCACCTTTTTGTCGTCGCGTTAACGCGCAACGTATGGTCAATATGGGGATATTGTCATTACAGAATGGTTCGTAACCGACCAACCTAATAGAGCCTGTCGGGAAGAGCTCCACATAGTCAGTTATAAGATAAATAAACGAGCCATAATTTACTTTTTATAGTTGCACATGACGTAACGCTGTTGAGAAAAATATAATATTTAATGCATAACTACACATAAAATTTAAGGATTGTTACCGAACGCTAATATATGAGAGTATAAGTTGTAAAAGTTTAGTGAAACTAGTTCATATGAGCAAAGTTAGAGACACTTACCAAATGTGGCGTTTACCAGCCGGAGGAAACAACAACAACTTTTGACTTATCGCCGGAAGCCGGCTTTCGTAAACATGCTTCCAACATGTTTTTTACCGGTTTTATTTGGAGCGGGAAATTAGGAAGCTATTATGACATCCGAAAAATAATTTCAAATTTATCTATTTTAGTAATACTATATCAATTTCCATAATATAATTCTATCTATCTCATTATTATACATATTACATTTATTGATATTAAACCTTGTTCGTATGGTACAACGTTCTCTCTTGTACATCTTAAGGTTGGATGAAAAATAATACTTTTACTATTAAATTCGCGAATTATTCAATAAATTTTATATTTTATTAATGGATCTTCCAATAGAATAACAGTTAAATTAAAATAAATAGATAAATAAAAAATTAAAGGCATACTAAATTACGTAATTAAAAGATATAATTATGTGTAATATATATTTGTATTAAATTATTATTTTATTTGTAATTGATATTATTAAAAAAATATTATTATTTATTTATGACTGGCCCGTGGCGCAGTTGGCAGTGGCTCTGTTTTCTGCTCCAGGGTTGTGGGTTCGATTCCCGCCCCGAGTCTGGGTGTATTATGCATTTATTGATATGTGTATTATTTATATGTATATTTGTTTAAAAAAAATGTATATCAGTCGGCTGTTACCTAAAACACAGGCATTAAGTTGCCTACCTTAGGGACAGACGACCGTGTGTGTATGTTAAACATATTTATTTATTTTAACGAGTAAGATATGCATAAATGTGGGTGAAATCACGTGGAGAATATAGTTTTTAAGACAACAATCACAAAAAAGACATACACTGAAACAAATCCGTGTTTCGTTTTCGAGTAAAAATAAAATAATAAAAATGTTTATAGTTACATATATAGGTTAACCAACATAAAGTACGTCGTTGCCAAGCGGCTAATGAATAGACTTTATCATTATTTCGAAAGAAAAAAATAATGAGACCTCGCCATAGTTAATTAAGCTGTAAACTGTAGGTGTATAATACTGTTGCTTCGTCACATTATGTGAGACTGTTATTTACTGCAGAAAATATTTCATTTCCCGCTTCGACGTTGAAATAAGTCATATAATATTTTTTGCCTTGAAATTTATAATTTTATTAATTCTCGCTTTCATTTTTATGCCTTACGATAGAGCTAGATAATTTTTTGTGGATGAGCTCGACGGTTGTCGTATTAAATAATTGAAACTGCTTTAATTATATACATAATTAATATATCCACAAAACCTGGTAATAAGCTGATAATGAATTGAATTGACTTACAATTAATTTCGTTAAGTATATTTATTTATTATTAATTATTAGATAATTTTTTTGACTGGCTCGTTAGCGTAGTTAGCATTGACCCTGCTTTCTGATCCATCCATTCTTTGTCACCTAAAACACAATATTTTAGTTGCCTGCTTTAGAAACATACGATCGTGTGTCAATGTTAATTTAAAACAAACAAACATATTAATATTATTTGTCTCTATAATGGCCAGTGTAATAAGAATCGTATGTACATTTTCATATATAATTGCAATAGGTACACTATTATTAGATAGATTCTAAAGATATATGACATAAGTACGAAGGAGCTCTAAAAATCAAACGGAATAAATTTTGATAATGAAAAAAGTTGACTGAATTTGAAAATGGTTTTGAATCTCACCAGGTTTATCATAATTTGGGATTTGTTGATTGGAATTTATTGATTATATATATAATTCATATTCAAGTGATGAATTAATCTTTCACAGTTCACTATAGCACAAAGATTGCGTCTGGCCCAATATCTTCGAAAGAATATGACAGTTTGTTTTACAGAATAATACATATAGGGAAACCATAAAATTAAAGTTTTATTAAAATGTTTCTTTATTTTCCTAGCGATATCTTACTTGTTAATATTGTTTTTTTATTTCGAATATTAACATAATTTATTAATTAATTCCTAATTAGCATAGTATATCGTTAGATGTAAAAATGTTCACTTTACGTAAAATTGCTTAAAAGCTATCGACCGAAAAATAATTTATGGCGTGTTAAAAATTCTATCAGCTCTTATATGTTAATAATGTATTTCTTGCATGTCGAGAGTTTTAGTCTTTACATAGGGTAATGTGTTAATTATTCTCACCAAAAGTGATTAAAATAAAAAATAAAAAGTAAATTAATTTTGTTAATGTTATTACTGTCCTTCGATCTTAATTTATTATTATTATTATATATTTTTTCATTTATTTCTATAATATAAAGCGATAGCACTTAACTTTTTTCACACGAACATTATATTATTAATTTGTTTAACATATTTAATAATAATAATAATAATATACTTTATTGCACAGCAAAACAAAGAACAAAGTTAAAGATACAAGCCAACATCATTTAAGCTGTACAATCAGGCGGTCTTATTGCTAAATAGCAATTTCTGCCAGACAACCTGAGGATGACAGAAACATTGCTTTTGTAGAAGGGCAGGTGGTATAGCAAGACTAATAACAATAATAACTAAGCTAATTGATACCTAAATGATATATATAATACACATACACACAATATACACACATACATGCATACATACATACATACACATACATACATACACATACATACATATATATACAAATATAACATATATTACACATATAATATTCATTATATAAAACATACAAATACAATACATATATATATATATATAAAAATAGAAATAAGAATAAGGCAAATTGAACGGTTATTATTTGAGTATGGAATAATTTATTGAGTAAGGTAGTGTTTTTTAAGAAGCTTTTTAAATATATTTATATTTTGGGCACGTCTTATGGTAACGGGCAATGCGTTCCATAACAAGACAGCTTGTATAGCGAAGGAGTCTCTATAGAAGTTTGTGTTATGTAGAGGTATTCGCAGCTTAAGATTTTCAGATGACCTCAAAACTTCACTACGATAACCAAGAAATTCGAACTTCTCCTTTAGGTAAACAGGTGTTGATTTGTGAAATAATACACAGTACAGAAGAGATAAAATGTGAGAATTCCGGCGAAGACGAATGGGTAACCAGTTGAGCTTTTTACGAAATTCTGAAATGTGGTCATATTTACGTAAGCCAAATATGAACCGGATCGCAACATTTTGAAGTCGCTCAAGTTTATTTAACTGATTTTCGGTGAGGTTAAGATAGCAGGCGTCAGCGTAGTCCAAAATCGAAAGCATAACAGAATGTGCTAACGCAGTTTTGGTGGCAATTGGAAGAAAATTACGCAGCCGCCTCAGTGAACCTGCGGCCAAAAACATTTTCTTAGTCACTTCACTGATCTGTTGAGTCCAAGACAGTGTTCGATCAAAGTAGATCCCCAGGTTTTTCACCTTATCTAAATATGGTAGTTTAACCCCATTAAGAGAAACAGCTGGTATGTTTGTGTAGTTAATTTTTGTATTTAATTTGTGACTTCTAATGAGGATAACTTGTGTTTTTGATGGGTTAATAGTAAGACCATATCGTTTACACCAGTCGGAGATAGTAGACAAATCCGAATTGATCGTAGCTATTGTATTAGAAAGATTTTCAATATTTGATGATAAATAAAGTTGAAGGTCGTCTGCATATAAGTGGTAGAGAGAACTTAAATTAGAAGTAATAGAATTTATGAAAACAGAAAAGAGGAGAGGAGACAGCACACCACCTTGAGGAACACCGGCCTTGACGTCGCACCACTCAGAAAAACTTTCGTCAATCTGAATACGTTGTCGACGTCCTTGCAGGTAGCTACGAAACCAGTCAGCGGCTAGAGGAGATATGTTAAGAGAACTGAGCACACTCACTAGAACATCAGAATCAACACTGCTAAAAGCATTGCTGAAGTCTAGAAGAACCAGTAAAGTAAGCTGCTTATTGTCCATGGCAGAGCGAATGTCATCAGTGATTTTAACGAGAGCGGTAGTCGTACTATGACCTGGACGGAAGCCTGACTGGAATGCATTAAGAATATTATTTTTGTTTAAAAACAGGTTGAACTGTTGATAAACAAGGCGTTCTAGGACTTTAGAAAGGAATGGTAGAATTGATATAGGTCGGAAATCGGATAAATCAGATGGTTTACATTTTTTGGGGATAAGAATAATTTTAGCCAATTTTCAGTCATGGGGAAATGTGCCCGACATAATGGATGAATTTAGGATATATGTAATAATAGGACAGATTAAATCTAGAATGGGAATGATCATCTTACGACTAACACTGTCATAGCCCACTGCATTAGATGCAATGGACAATATGTTCCCTCTAACATCACTCTCGGCAAACTGACAAAAACTAAATGTTGGATAATCAGGAGTTGAAAGATGAGAAAGAAAATCAATCGTAGTTGTTTTAGTAATGCTATCTAGCACATTACAAGAAGAAAAATGTTTGTTAAGGAGATCAAGATTCAGAGTGATAGGAAGACTTTGCGAATTTAAAGATTTACCAACTCCCATGGACTTGAGAAATTTCCACACTTTAGCAGGATCTTCATTCTCAACTGAATTACACTATTTAATTGTAATTTAATTGTATTAAACTATTTAATTGTACTGAATTGAATCAGCTTGTAAGTGTCTCAGTTCTGAACAAAGATCTCTTCTTCATATAGGAGAAGGGTTAGAGCTAGGGATAATTTCCCTACAATTAAAAACGATCGTTCTCAGGTTTCTATGATGGCAACTGGGACCGACGGCTTTACATGTTCTCCGAGGCACGATGGGAAGATCTGACAAAGGCAATAACATACACCTTACAATGTGAACAAGGACATACGCCGTAACCAGAAACAAATATCTCCACAAATAAAAATATCTGCCCCAAGTCGGATCAAACCCAAAACCACCGGCGTTGAAGCGACTCCTCGCATCACTATACCAGAACGCTTGTCATATTTAATTACACCTATCTTACGACATATATATCATTAATATCTACGTTTACTCAAAATTAATTAACACATTTTCATCACATGTAGCTTTAAGTCCCAAAAATAATAAATATTAAAAAGTACAAAAAATAAAATAATTGAAAAATTAGGCTTTAAAAATGGCCTATTCATTCGATAGCAACGACTTAGCAGAACTCCAAGCCTTTACAATACTATTTCATTCACATCAATAAATAAAAATAAATATTTTTCTAAAAGTTCAAAAGCTTAAATTCATAACCCCTCCGCTACGTCCGATCATAAGTTTTGGATATAAATTATTCTTTGTAAATGTCGTTACAAAAGACAAAATCTGTGGGCTATCATTTAGCGGAACAAGGCAATTGTAACGATTAAAGTAATACAAATGATCGCCATTGAAACAGCCATCAAAGTAAGTTTAACCCGAGAGCGGACGTCATTACGATTTTAATTAAAACATTTTTAAGCCAACTTAAGGGCAGGACCGAAATTGATTTGACTTTTAAAATAACCGAGTAAACTATTTTTATTGAAATAAATTAGAAATGAAATTTTTAATGTAGTATACTATACTGTGACAAACTTTCTCTTGTAGTGCGAGATGACTACTTAAAGCCGGCGATCGCGAGTTCGATACCCGCTTGGTATAGGTATTTTTATCTGTTGAAATATTTATTATTTTATTAATTTTTTTATTGAAATCTCTTTTTTAAAATTATCTTTATCGTACAATACACTAATACAAGTTTTTACAAAAGCTACTGCATTTTGTACCAGCAGTAATTTTGATAAGTGCAAGAAGGTTGGCTGGTAGAAAATACAACAGCGTTAAGTCCATCTTTTGTAAAAAGAAATTAAAATAGACAAACAAAGTTAAATTTATATTCCTATTTAATATGGAAAGAAAGCGTTTTACTTTTTGATGCGAGTGCAGAATACTCTCTCCCGAGCACTGCTGAAAAGGAAGTTTAATTAGAATGGAGAGAAAAACTTAAATGTGTTTATTATTTATTTTTATTTTTTTGTTATATTTGTAATCATAGTCATTTCATCGAAAACCTCTATATATATTTATTATTATTTTTTTTTTTTTTTTTGATTAGAGGATATTTATTTTTTGTTTTATTAAATATTCACTAATAAATAACACAGGATGTATTATATGAAAATCTGTTGTTGTCATAATAAAATATGACAACAACAGATTTTCAAACATTTTAATTTCTTAAAAGGGTTGAATTGGTTAGGGAATTTACCCCAGGTGATCAACCTCGTAGCATAAATTTAACGCGACTGACGCGGGTTAAAAGTAATTTGAAATGACAAATCACAATAAATAAAATACGCCTTAATGAGGGCAGGTTAAAAGTAATTTGAAATGACAAATCATAATAAATAAAATATGTTTTTACTCATTTGGCGAAGAATTTATAGGGAACTTGAATTAAACGAAAAAAATAGACATTTTGTAAATAGCTAAAATAAAAAAATAAAAAAAAACGAATTAAAAAAAAATCCTATTGCTTTTATAAAAAAAAAGTGTAACAGAATGCAATTCAATTAATTACCTAATGTAAAAAAAGATTTATCAGACTATATAAGACTTAGAAAATTTTTAAGTACATTCGTACTTAAAAATTATTATATTCCAATAGATTTATATACAAAACATTTTTATGCAAGTTTGCAAATAACTCCCGCTCCCTACTTTCTTAAGCTTATCAACTTGTTTAATTTCCTTTGGCAAACTAAATTTCTTATAATTTCACTTTTCAACCGCAGTCAGAATCTTACTCGTAATTGTTTAAAACAATTTTTAATTCTTATTTGCGTTGTGCCATATATTCCGGCTACTGGAATGATTTTATTATAAAAATAGTTATCACAGTAGTTCCATGATGCGGATAGAAATTTGAAATATAAAGTTGCTTCCAATTTAGTTCAGACTAGTGGGCAAAAACATATTAGGAGCTTGTTTACCAGCGTCGGCATCCGGCGATAAGTCAAAACTTTTTGTTAACTTGAGATTCACAAATAATGTGATTTATTTCGTACGAATCTAAACTTTTTTGTATTTCAATTTATTTAAAATACAATATGGGTTTAATTTAACAAAAATAAACTTGAAGTTATGCTCTCCAAACATGAATCAGTGGAATTTTCATAAGTTCTCTTGTTAGGTTAGAACGTTAGTTAGTTTACAGCGTTCATGATATCGGGGGACTGAGGTGGTGGGTGTCCGAATGGTGACCTATATTGAAACCACAGTTGAATTACTGCTACTCCTCTTAGGTCGAGACTCCACCAGAGCGGAGATAGAATAATAGAATTTCGTGCAGTGGTATCCACTGAAGCGGAGGTGAGGTGTGTGAATAACGAAAATATATTGGTTGTTTAAACACATCTCCGCACATCTCCGCTCTGGTGGAGTCTCGGCCTTATACTCGTATACGAGAAGGGATAGAGCTTAATTTGCTATGCAACTCTAATGTGGCTTGGTGAATAGTCTCGAATTAAACATAACGATCGAAACGTCTTCTATCCCTTCCCTATATCTGCATATCAACTATACATTTTTCGTACTTGTTTGGTTATTATATATGCCCTTTTGCAATTTAAATTTATTACTAATTTTATTAATTTTAAATGTTGGAATGGGTAAAATACGTCTGTATCGTTCGAAAACCAGGTTGATCATATAACAAAAACAACACTGCAAAGGAATGAACAATGATTGACTGATTGACGTATTAATATTAATGTATAAACATGATTGATTAGAATGACCATTGCTATTGAATTTTTATTAAAGTCCACCATTTAATAATAAAAGATTATCAATATACCAATGAATCAACTTAAAACTATAAATTTAACCAATGTGTTCTTATTATATGCATTTGTTGACTAAAATAATTGGTTATAATATTACGCGACATGTCTCAGACAATACTGACTTTGATAATGACTGTAATAAATCCGTGAAAGTTCAGATCAAACGAACAAACAAACTATCATCACTCATACCACACCGCGAACAACTGTCACACGACACTTCGTTGACGTATATAATATGAATGTTTAACATTAAATATTTATATTATTTACGTTTTTATTTTATTATTCATTTACTTTTCAAATTATTTACTAAGTAAACGACAGTTAAATCAATTAAGGGTAGTAAATTTTTCAAACAATCGATTTTTATTTTTTTATTTATTTATTTTGTTATCTTGTAGTTTATAGTTTCAAGAATATTTTGTATATTCCAACTCCGTCAAATATGACTTTTTTTTAATTTCTAAGAGACAAAATGATTTGTGTATATTATATTTCAAGAACCCGTTCCGTTTTTATGTTTCAGATCAACCGACTTGGCACCACAAGCCATGTCAGCGAACAACACGTCTGACGCTGACCACAACAATGGCGCTTCCAATTAATGAATTTATATAATAAAATTCCTAAGCATACCCCGATATATACATTAACCAATAAAATAAAACCTATTTTACGTATTTTTTTTGCCGTTTACTCAGTTACCTCCCTTTAAGTTTAATTTATAAGTTTACTATTCCACTCCCACATCTTAAAACGTTTACACATAAACTGACAAACTCACTGAAAAATAAATTGATAAATTGAAATTAACACAAAAAACTTTTTATGTTAATCGTATATCAATTTTGACCTTGCTTTCATCTAATACAGATAATTTACTGAAACATATAGTTATGTTTTAAGCAATATAGGACAAAAATTGCGTTAAAATATATTGATAATTAAAAAACGAAAAGAAATCCGTGATTAAAACCGACTTTTTATTTATCTTTTTATTTTTATACAATTTTTTTATTTTTTGGATCTATTATTGTATTCTACTCATGTAGATTTCGAACAAAATACGAGTATATATCGTAAAATATCAAAATCATGTTCATAATTATAAAAAGAATAGAGTGATCTTCAATTTCTCTACTCATTATATAATACGACGTTGATTTCAGCTAAGAAGCTGAATAAAGGAATATAAAACATAACTAAACTAACTTAATGAATATCTTGTCGGCTCTTATTTGTATACTCAGTCGACAGTTAGCTTCAAGAAGAGCTCATTGCGAATTTTTTGAGTATATTATAAATATAACTTTAAAAGAAGTATGCAATTTATTAATTAATGCATGTCCTAAATAAATAAGTTCAGAAACTGATTCTAATTCATGTATGAGTATTCTAAATGAATATCATCCAATTTCTACCCTACATTTCGTTTGTAAGTTTGCAACACTTCCTGTGTCGACGCGTGTGTAAGCTTAACTTTGATTTCTCCTTGTTTCTATCGAATTCAATTATTATTTCACTTTAGTTTCTAAGAAACGTTACAATGCAAGAAATAACATAAAAGCGAAGAAACAAAAAGAATCAAGTCATATTAATCATTACACTTTTAATTAAATTCAAAACACGACGTTCGTTATTTTAGCACAGGCGTTATAATATATTTTAATTAAATTTCCAATGATGTTGTGTAAATAATATCGTGATTTAATTGTTGTTTCAATTATTTAACATATATTTAGACACAACGACTTTAGTATATTATAGTTATTTCTACAATGTCGTGTCTTACGGTTTGTTACTATGGAGTTACGCTATAAATATTGATAGAACATTTATCGTAAAAAAAAGAGTTATTCACGGCATTTATTATCTCGGAACTCGATTCTCTCTTGACTCTTCAGGATGTTTTTAAAAAGACAGACATACTATTGCGTCAAAGAATTTTGTATATTAAGATGACTTGAAGACAGTGATGACTTGAAAAGAGTCGCCAGAAGCCGTTGGATGGAGGCTGCTTTGAACCGCTCACTCTGGAGATCGATGGGGGAAGTCTACGTTTAGCAGAGGACATCCAATGGCTGATATGATGATGATATTTATATTAATAAATATATTGAATACTTTGACAGAAAAAGTTACAAATGCAGTATTTTAAATAGAAGAAGGAACAATAAAATTGTAACGCTAAGTTTCCGACCTCGGAAAGTAAACGTCTCCTTTATGGCCCAAGGTGTACGCTTATATAATAATATCCTACAAATGATTTTACAATTTCCATTCAATAAATTTAAAGTTTAATTTAAAAAGTTTTTAATATTCAAATCATTTTACTCTCTACAAGATTATGTCAATTACAAAGATGTGTGGGCTTATTAGTGACAATGTCTTTCATCTAAGACATGTTACTGAATTTATAATGTTTGAAATGTTTAACGGTTTTTTTTTTTAAAGAGTAACTATTAAGTTTCTTGCCGATTCTTCTAAGTAGAATCTACATTCCGAATCGTTGGTGGCTTCCCATCCAAAGTGCTTGTGAAGCGTACTTTAAAAAATAAAATTTTGATTTTGATATATGTACAAAATCATCTATAAACTTACATTATATTTATTCTGCTTATGCCACGGAACGGTATGATACAATATGACATGATACGATACGGAACGTTACAATACGATATGGGACGTTTATAGTATTTTACAAGTATGAACCTGTACTTTTAGCGAATTCTCATTTTCGTAACAACCGCCATTTTATCAAGGTCTGATCAGCTTATTAATTATAATCACGTTCATTAATTATAATCGCGGAGCGCGTCTGTGTTACTCGTTATCAATCTTACTTCCAGTTCAAACACACAAAGGATCCAACTTTTAACTCGAACAAAAATACAAGTAACTTGATAGCATCGTAGTTTACATTGAGGAACAGTTGTAGACTCTCTCCTGGGAATATTTTTGTTTGCAAGTAAGTGGTCTGTTAGATACACTGCCTACTTAAACAATACGATGTGCGTAATACTCGATAATACTCGCAGTTTCATTTACTGTGTTCAATATGAATGTCACACTTTTTTTTTAAAATAATTATTGACTTTGTAACACATAGATTTGTAAATCGACTTGAAGAATCTAAGACTTTGTCATATGAGCCATTGGATGTCCACTGCTGAACGTAGGTATTCTCCATCGACCTCCAAATCGACGGCATGGGCTCTGTATTTCTGTTCATTGCGGGGTTCTTGCTTATACTTGCCACACTTGTCACGCGGTTTGGCGAGCGCAGTGTCTTGCGATAGGGTATGGTGACGCCGATTGCCCACCGTCCGCCGAAACAGCCTACCGCGAAAGTGCGATGCCTAAGTGCTCGGGGCGTTCTACAGAGGAGAGTGCCCGATGGGGCTGCTGCCTGCGGGCGACGGAGCAACATACGCGTTACCCGTGGTCCACCTTGTAAGAGTGGGTGAAGGCGCAGGGCGGGCTATTTTAGTGCGTGAGGGCCCCACACTACTCCGTTGTCTCCCCGGTCGACCGGGTATGCGTTCAGGTACATTTTTTGTCTCGCCAAAAAGATAACTAAAAAAATAATAATAGTAAAAAAGATATGGTGACGCCAATGATCATCACTATCCTGGTTTGTGTACAGTTTTACGCACCACTATGGCCTTAGTTACCTTTAACGACAACTCGTCAAGAAAGAGGCCGGCACTATTCTTCTCTGCCGGTCATTGCACAGCTAAAAAAAACATCAAATATATAAAAACGATCTTTTGAAAATTATTATTATTCAGTAAGAGAAATATTACTTTGAAAAATAATTTAATTATATTTGATTATTCTGCCAAGAAGATTGTGCTGGAATCAAGAGTGAAAATTGTGTTAATATAAATTCAAAAGCAGAAAAAAAGTTGCATAATGGGGTCATGTATTCTTGGAGAGTTCTTTGCATGTTGTACTCAATTCTGAACAATTTTGTCTATCCTCATTCTCATCTCATCAGCCTATAGCAGTCCACTGCTGGACGTAGGCCTCCCCAAGCTCGCGCCAGACATCCCGGCTTTCCGCAATCCTCATCCAGCCAACACCGGCAATCCTGCGAAGATCGTCGGTCCAGCGGGTCGGAGGGCGTCCCACACTGCGTTTGCCAATACGTGGTCTCCACTCCAGGACACGTCTGCTCCAACGGCCATCGGTCCTACGACACAGGTGACCAGCCCACTGCCACTTCAGCGTGCTAATCCTCTGGGCTACGTCGGTCACTTTGGTTCTCTCGCGGATAGTCTCATTTCTGATCCTATCTTTGAGAGAAACGCCGAGCATAGCCCGTTCCATGGCACGTTGAGCGACTTTAAATCGGTGGACCAGTCCCTTCGTCAGTGTCCACGTTTCAGCACCGTATGTCAACACAGGTAGGACGCATTGCTCGAAGAATTTCGTCTTCAAGCTTTGCGGAATCTTCGAAGTGAAGACCCGACGAAGCCCGCCAAATGCCGCCCAGCCCAACTGAATCCTCCTCTCGGCTTCCTTCTCGAAGTTGTTTCGGCCCAGTTGGATGGTATGGCCTAGGTAGATATAATCCTGAACAACTTCGAGGAGGATACCATCAACCGATACCGGTCTCGGTATGACATGCTTGTTAAACATAACTTTCGTTTTATCAAGATTCATACCAAGACCGACTCGTCGGGAAGACTCATTTAGGCTGCTCAACATTTGGCCTAGCTCCTCCAACGTCTCCGCAAAGATGACGATATCGTCAGCGAAACGAAGGTGAGAGATGTAGTCGCCGTTGACGTTGATGCCTCGTCCCCCCCAGTCCAGGGTTTTAAAGACGTCCTCCAGCGCAGTGGTAAACAGTTTCGGTGATATGACATCGCCCTGTCTTACCCCGCGCCGAAGGAAAATCGGTCTTGTCTGCTATTCCTGGATATGAACGGTCATCTTCGCCGCGTCGTACATACACCTCAACACCTCGATATATCGCCAGTCGATATGACATCTCTGCAGAGAGTCCAGAACAGCCCAGGTCTCGATGGAGTCGAAGGCCTTCTCGTAGTCCACAAAAGCCATACACAGTGGCTGATTATACTCTTCGGTCTTTTGTATAATCTGCCGAACAGTATGTATGTGGTCTACGGTGCTGTAGCCTTTTCGAAACCCAGCCTGCTCTGGTGGTTGGAAGTCGTCGAGCCTTGTGGCGAGACGATTCGTAACGACCCTCGAGAAGAGCTTATAGACGTGGCTCAGAAGTGAGATAGGTCTGTAGTTCTTCAAAAGAGATTTATCGCCTCTTTTGTAGAACAGTACCACCACACTCCTGGACCACGCCTCCGGTGTGGTACCTCGTTGGATGACGGCATTAAAGAGTCTAGCTAAGGCCTCCAGGACAGGTCGCCCTGCGGCCTTAAGAAGCTCAGTCGTAACGCCGTCATCCCCCGGGGCCCTCCCGTTTTTAAGCTGCCCGAGCGCCGCACTAATCTCGCCGACTTCGAAATCCGGGACGTCTTCCGAATAATGGCGCAGCAGTGGTGCACGTGGATCTTCGGCGCCCTGGGTCTCAGACTTCTGTACGCTCGACGAGTACAGCTGCCCATAAAATTTCTCAACCTCTTCTCGGATCTGAGGGCGGGAGCAAACGGTTCTGCCATCAGCTGTTTTTAGCTTCGCAAGAAGACTTCTTCCCAATGGTTTTCGGAAAACCTTTGACCCCCTATTCTGCTCAATTAGAGTCGTAATGTCTCTTGTATTTGAGCAGCGGAGGTCTCTGCGTATGAGTTTCCTCACCCGCTTGGAAAGAGCCTTCTGCTCTGGCGAAGCTGCTTGAGCCGCGGGCATCTCGCGCCTCCGCCTCATCAGATCCAAGGTTTCGGGAGAAATTTTGGACTGCTTAACTGGTCTCGTCGGCGTAAAATGTCTCCGACCCAGTGAATACACCGTCTTCACCACGTTGTCGGTCATCTGATCCACGTCGCCAGTGGTTTCCAGCGAATCGAATCGGTTTTGGAGTTCCAGTTGGAACTGCTCGGAACCACATAGTATTTGGGGCAGCGTGGGTCGGATAATAGATTTCATCAAGCGGACTCGCTCTTTGCGTAGACTTATATTCAGAGAGCCCCGCAGGAGCCGGTGGTCACTACCGGTGTTGAACCTATTAACCACTGAGACATCTCTGAATATATGCCTTTTGTCCGCTATGATGAAATCTATCTCGTTCCTCGTCACAGTATCCGGGCTCTGCCATGTCCACCGCCTTTGGGGCTTCTTCTGAAAGAACGAGTTCATCAAGAAGAGCCCCTCCGATTCGAGGAAGTCGACAAGCATCTGCCCCCTGCGATTTCTGCGCCCCAATCCGTGTGGTCCGATTACCGATTCGTCGCGGTCTTGTACTCCCACTTTAGCGTTAAAGTCTCCCATAACAACGTTGTAGAAAGCCGAGGTCGTGCCATGCAGAGCTTTCGATATATCCTCATACAAGGCTTCGACCTCATCATCAGAGTGTGTCGAGGTCGGCGCATATACCTGTATCACTTTCAGGGAGTACCTGTCAGTGAGTTTAAGTACAAGGTACGCTACCCGGGTCGACACACTGCTGACCTCTACAACGTTGTTACTGAGAGTCTTGTGGACCAGAAAACCGACGCCACCTTGGGAAGGACCATCACCTTCACGGAAGTAGAATAAGTGTCCGGAGTCCAGGATCATCGTGTCCTCACCCTGTCTTCGGACCTCAGACAACCCCAGAATACTCCATTTTATATGGCTTAGTTCTACTTCGAGTTCGGTGAGGTGATGGTCCAGCCGTAGACTGCGACCATTATACGTTGCCAGGTTCGTCACAAAGCAGCCACCCGTACCCCGGAGATTCTTGGCACCCTCTGCCCCACCGTTACCGCAGCCGCTGCCGTGGCCGGGAATAGTGGGGCCGCCGGGAACTGAGGGCCGTATCTTTCTGCGCGCACTCATTGGGGGTGATTGCCCATAGTCACCACGCTGGGCATGCGGGTTGGTGACCGCAGGGCCGGCTCTATCGCACCGAAGACGCTGCTGCCCATCCTCGGCCTGTGTATTTGAAAAGCCAGCATTAGGATGGTTATCCCGCCATCTATCGGCTTCAACAGTTCCAAGATGGTGGTGGAACTGTGGTATCCCTTAGTCGCCTCTTACGACACCCACGGGAAGAGAGGGGGTGGCTAGATTCTTGATTGCCGAAGCCACACAGCAAATCCTCTAAAAGCTATCCTCATTATTTGTTTAGTAAATTTTTATTCAGAGCCGATGCAAACCTTTTGTTGACATTCCCATCACATCGATCAGGATTCATGTCCAACTCTTTTGTTGTAGTTTCGACTTCAATTCGAAGTAGTAGATATTTATGTTTATACAAATATATCTTTTTGGTCTCGGTGTTCATTCTTGTAAGTCTCTGTATGCTTTGGAGAACACGTAAAGTTGTTGATATCGGTTGTTATCATTAATGATAATGATCGTTACTCTTGGTGGGGAAATCATCCGCTAACTCGCAGTAAAGTAGATAGATTTAGTTCCAACCTTTTTTACTTTTACAAGCAAGAAAAAAGTTTCTTTGTTTATTTAATTATCAAAATTTTCTAATTATTCGCTTATAATGTGATGAAAAATTAATGCGTTAGTTATTTTGGATTTAAATTCGATATGACATCCGACAAATTGTGGTTCAATGTTAATGACACGTGGTCATTCACTTGGAGATTTGATGCGTATGTCAAAACACTGACACCGGTCTCTACGACAAATTGTACCGTTTTAGCGCTAATTAGTGAATCACGGACGAACGGTGTTATCGCGATTGATATTGAAATAATTGATCGGGTGTCTGTTTAACTATAAAGCGTTGGAAAGATCATTGAACCGAATGTAATAAATCGTTTTGAAATAGCAGTGATAATGATGAATTCTTAAAAATCGTCGAATAGCAAAAATATTTTGTTAATTTTTTTACCAAATTTTACTATTGCGTAAAAATAAAAATATTTTTGTTGCAATCCTGAGTAAATGCAAATCTTATACCGAGTGTTCCATTTTAATCTTACATCCAACTTTTGTCGGAAATTTTGTTAAAATATTTCTCGGACCAAATATTGGTTGGAACAAAACTTTTAGGAGTTGAAGAGGGCGTTTGAAAAAAAATTTTAATGGATCCAAAATCCAAAATAGCGGCGTTACAATGGCAAACATGTTATTTTCAAACGGAATATTATTTTTTTAGAAAAATTTGTCAGCTCAATACTAAAAACTTTTCTTTCAACATTTTTTCGATATACTTCATAATTTTCAAGTGAGAATATCATTTCCAACTATTTAAGAGATATCCAGGATGTACCGCATGTTTGTGCGTACGCCGCGGTGTGGTTTTTTTTTTAATTTCCCAATTTTTTTTTAGCCAGGATGTCCACTATTGGGGCACTGTGATCATTGGACAAAGGTGCCTGGGCGTTTATGCGTTATATGCGTTCTCAGCAAAAAAAAAACCTGTATTTTAATAATATTTTATATTGTTGTAATTACATTTACGAAGTAATAGGGTTTTATTCGTAAGCAATTTGGGATTAATTTTCTCATATCTTTCTATGACTAAATCTGGTTATAACGAAATAATTACATGTTGAAGCGTACAGCGTCCTCTGTGAAATTAACAAAATTTCGTCGTTACTAAGCAATTTTCCTGTAACACAAATGTGATAAATTTCTTTGAGAGCGTTGACTATATATATAGAATTTACCAGAAAAATAAACCTAATAACTTACTATTGATTATTAAAATACAAACCAAAGACCCGTATCCTTCAATTAACAGTGATATAAATTACATATTTCTTACCCTTCAAATAGTATTTGTAAGGAAAACGTTAGACATAGATCCGTCAAAGAGGTGGAACATTTACGAAATTGTGTTCGAAAAACGGAAATTAAAACTGAGGGAGTTGTAGTCAGAGGCTGATGTGAGCCCTCGTAGATGAACTTCGTGTAGACTTCATAATATAAACGAATATCAAGTATTATTGTTAAATTATATATTTGAAATTTATTTGGAACATAGAACAATTGATCAGAAATTGATATCGTAACAAATGACTACACAAGTTCACTATAATTATTATTAAAATAAATTGTAAAATACAGAATCATCTGTTACTGTGGCTATATTTTTAGTATTATCATGATGTTTTAAAGATAACGTATAAAAACCTTAGAAAAAAATAAATCCTAACGCAAAAATATATTTTAAAGTTTTAGTAGAATATTAGCTTAGCGTCTCGACAAAACAAACTCGTGTTATTAATTATAGTATAAAAGTATAGATCAACGTAATATTTAATTGCTAATGTTAATGTAGAACTTAAAATGACATGGATGTATAGTGTGTATACATAGGGCTTTTTTATTGTGCGCTAATCTCTCGTGTTATAAACTTTCATCAAGTAATCAACCATGAAGTAGTATCACAATGAGTGAAATACGGGTTTCCATAAAAGTATAAGAACATTTATTCAGATTTCCGAAAACAGTATCTGCGCAAGATGGCGGTGAGCAAGTGGATGCGAATAGCCGTAGATTGGGCTCAGTGGCGAGCCTTGGGAGAGGCCTATGTCCAGCAGTGGACTGATATGGACTGAAGAAGAAGAATAAATGTCACAGAGAAGACAGCTCTCAAGACAATATGTGATTTTTAAACCGTGAGCATAAAACAAATAACATGTATATATATATATATATATATATATATATATATATATATATATATATATATATACATAATTTGTATATTTGTAATATTTTGAGGCCTTAAAACTTAACTTTCCGTCCAAAGATGACTTTAAATCGATCGTGATTTTAACCATTACAGCTAATATAACTTTGCGTATAACTCCATGTATGTGTCGTATCTCCACCTTACTTGTGTGCAGTAAATAATAAATAACAAATCCGTTTAAAATAGTTTTATTCCACACTCCTATGTACTTAGCTTTTCATGAGTCGTAACCTACAACCCACGTACACACTTTATATGAATGTTATTTGTCCGCGCACAGCTGTGCAACTCGTTTGTTGATTCGAACTTTAAGCTTACCCTTTTTTACTCAATGGAATTGTAGAAGTTTTAATAGTAGTTTATAAAATACATAATAAAAAGTAAATAACTTAATTCTCGTGCACAAAGAAATATTCATGGATATTTTTTTTAATCATGCTAGTATTTTTTTTCTGATATTATTTCTGTTCAAAGTAAGTATTTTATTAGCAATATTTTCTAAAATACTATTTGTAATGGCTTTAAATTTTATACCAATTTGAAAACACTTGTTTATTTCCAGAGCTATGACATATTTTAATTCATGATCATTTGATTAAAATAGTTAACTAAGTTTCGTCTCATGGATAATGTGTACGAGTATACCATATGTACAGGACATGGTACATATTCATCTGTTCTCATTCGATCACTAAAGTATCGACTTTATAAAGATGACGGGTTAATACAGCGAGTTTGTATCGGTCATGTTTGTCTAGGTCAGGACGCTTATGTTTGTGTTGAATGTCCAGACCCCTAACACAGAATTTCATCCTCCTGGGTGCTGTTAGAGCAACATTTTTGGTATAGTGATGCGAATTGATGCCTTCCACCACCACACCACGACCACCAGCGTTGGTGGTCGTGTGCTCGATTTATGCTTAGGGTAGATATTTATATTTCAACAAATATCTACCAGTTTCAGATCTTGCTCTATGTCATTGTGGGTCTTAGTACGTAAGCCATCGACCCAGTTATTATCCTATGATACCTAATAGCGAAAATTTCGCAGGTTAGAAAATAACCCCCAGTGGAGTAGCTGATTAAGCTCCAATCATTCCACTACACAAAAACTACAAAAAAATAACATTGTAGCGACATCAAATTTGCCACATAGGAACATATAAACTAACGTACCCTACATCGCGCTATTAAAGTTATCCAAGCGATTAAACATATATACAAGAACCTGACAATAACAGTTGGGGAGCAGGAGCCCACCAGACACAACACCCGTCTGGTCGGAGGATCCTCCCTTTTCAATAATGAATGAGAAACTTTACGCCCTGTTCCTCACTCCCCTAAACTGATGACCCCGACGTGATCACGTTAGTTTATATGTTCGTATGTGGCGAGACAGATGTCGCTACAACATTATTAAACAATTAATGCATGTTGTGATTACCGCAAAAAAGAAATACAATTATACTCTTCTTAATTTATTATGTAAATATTGTCTGTATTACTGTTGTCAATTCTGTTGGTAATTCTAATAAATAAATAAACATGTTATATATCCTCAGAATGTTTAAATAAAGAACAAAAAATTCCAAAAAAAAGTATCAGATTTAAAAACAAACAGTGAACCTGAACACAGTTTCATAAAACAAGTGTCAATGCCGTATAAAAGAGACACGAGAAGTGAGGACACTTCACCTTGGCTCACAATCTAGGCTACCATGTAACATTGACATCTTTTGTCTCAACACAATTGACTCGCAGAAATGCAATCTGCTCTACAGTGTGAAAAGATTTTAATTTGTCTGTTTTAATTTCATTCACGATTCTTGACAATGGTTCGTTATGATATTTATTTATCGTATCAATTCGTGTCACGTCAAAAATATAATTATGGTAAGACGAGCTGTCAGTATGACCGTCAAGTTTTGGTTTTTATAACAAACGCTTGAACTCTTGTCACCTTCTGAACTTAACTGAATCAGCCTGTATACTATCGTGTAGTGGAATGATTGGAGCTTAATCAACTACTCCACTGGGGGTTAGTACATAATTTTTCTACCCTGCGAAATTTTCGCTATTAGGTATCATAGGATAATTCTCCAGCAACTAAAGCTCTTCATGCAGCGACAAGACAAAAGGCCAAAGAAAAAGGATTTAGTTTTACTTGGGTGAGAAACGGCAGAGTCTTCGTCAGAAAGAATACCGATACAGAACACATTTGCATTAGAAATATTGATACTTTGAAGAAACTTAATTAATCTAATTTTATATTATTTTCTTTTATTATTATTATATTTTTTATATATATTTGTATGTAATGGTAATATTTAATCAAAATTCAATTGTCTTCAGTTATATTATCAAAATAGTCGAGGTTTAAAAACGAAAACAATGGACTTTTATTATAATGTTTGCTGTAATGATTATGATGTTATTGTTATTTGTGAGACGTGGCTTAATGATTCTGTGTTGGATAGCGAGCTATTCGACAATAGGTACGTGGTATATAGAAGGGAAAGAGAAAGTATAATACATCAGCGTGGTAGGGAAGGCGGTGGGGTCCTGATAGCGGTGAGTAAAAAAATTAATTCAAGACATTTAATTGAGTGGGAAAGTAATTGCGAAGACCTCTGGGTGATGCTAGAAATCCCAGTAAGACATGGTGTTTGTAAAATGTGGTCATAGTGGTCTGAACAACTTTATACCAACCAAGATATGATAGACAGTAGCGTCACCATATCCTACCAAAATACACTAAGCTCGCACACTTGCCTGCCAAACGGTGCGAGTATTGGCAAACACACCCCCCACAGATAATGGGTAATTCTACTCTCAGGTAGCGTAGAGGTAGCCGAAGCAGCCATATACAACAGCGAAACCCGACAAGTACTCAAGGGCAAGATGTCAGGTAAATATATGACTGCATATAACACCACTGCAGGCTTCGTGAGCGCAGTCGAGTCTGAGGGGAGAGATGAGGAGCCACAGAGCTTTGATACACCCAAAGGGGACCCGGTGGTGGTAGTGGCCAGATGCACGAAAGTGATGCTGGGGGATCGGATACTTCAAATGGCGAAAACCATTTCAAACGACCGGGAAGCCGGCTTACTGTCCGTGACCTGGAGACTACCATCGCTGGAGTGGATTAATGGGGTACCGGGATGCGGCAAGACAACTCGTATAGTCAGGGACTTTGATGTGGACACGGAGGTCGTGATCACGACCACAGTTGAGGCGGCCACAGACTTAAAAGAAAAACTGGCACACCGTGTGTGTACACATACACATACATATATGTACATACATACACACACACACATACATACATATTTTTTTTTACAGCGTTGGATGTCATGCTAACTTACTAATACTAGACTTATTTCCCTAAAATAGTATATAGCTATTTTTTATAAATAAATTATAAGCAACTATGACCCCGCACCGGTGTTTTTGCACAACATATCGAGCACACTCTCAATGACGGCTGTATCTCTGTGATGGATCGCCATCTTGAGACTGTGCTCGAGGATTTCCTTGTCTGTGGTCCTCGCTGCCCTCGCCACAAAACGACCGATTGCGTCGTCGCAGTCGTCGGTGTAATAGACACAGGTGTTGGTGTGTCTAGTCACCGCGACTACAGCGTGCGATACGCTGTCATGGATTTGGAGCCTCCTAGTTTTAGTCTGGAGAACGATGATGTTCTCGAAGGTCTGGCCCTGCGCCTCATGGATGGTTAAGACACGCGATCCCTCACCAGACCCATATCCCTGGTCAGTCAGCAATCTCTTCTCCTCTTGCGTAAATACCAGATATAGGGTACGGTCCCTTCCTATGGGGATACGTGCGCCTGTGAGGCTCTCCATTCGCAATGATCGGATCTTGGCACTTGAACTATATATGGTCTCGTAGACCTCGCTGATGGCAAAGGCGACATCCTTGGGGTTGCGATGCGTACATGACAACTCGCACGAGATGGTTGTTATCAGGGTAGGCCTACAGTACCGCATTTCGAACAGGTTATCTCTGTCAATATACGGCAGCTGGTTTATATCACCGATGAGGATCACCTTCTCAGCACCGGATAGTCGGGTGGCCATTACTATGGCTCCGAAATGGTTCATGAGTGCCTCGTCCACCGTTAGGCGGGTGATTGTCGAGCCCTCACGAAAACCATTTACCAGAACGGAGGCCATAGTGCGCACCTTTAGCTTGGCTTTGTTGCCATAGCGGTGTGCCAGTTTTTCTTTTAAGTCTGTGGCCGCCTCAACTGTGGTCGTGATCACGACCTCCGTGTCCACATCAAAGTCCCTGACTATACGAGTTGTCTTGCCGCATCCCGGTACCCCATTAATCCACTCCAGCGATGGTAGTCTCCAGGTCACGGACAGTAAGCCGGCTTCCCGGTCGTTCGAAATGGTTTTCGCCATTTGAAGTATCCGATCCCCCAGCATCACTTTCGTGCATCTGGCCACTACCACCACCGGGTCCCCTTTGGGTGTATCAAAGCTCTGTGGCTCCTCATCTCTCCCCTCAGACTCGACTGCGCTCACGAAGCCTGCAGTGGTGTTATATGCAGTCATATATTTACCCGACATCTTGCCCTTGAGTACTTGTCGGGTTTCGCTGTTGTATATGGCTGCTTCGGCTACCTCTACGCTACCTGAGAGTAGAATTACCCATTATCTGTGGGGGGTGTGTTTGCCAATACTCGCACCGTTTGGCAGGCAAGTGTGCGAGCTTAGTGTATTTTGGTAGGATATGGTGACGCTACTGTCTATCATATCTTGGTTGGTATAAAGTTGTTCAGACCACTATGACCTTAGTCGCCTTCTACGACACCTGGGCAAAAACTAGCTCGGTACTACTATATTCTACTTCTCTGCCATCGCACGGCAACTTTTAAACATAAAATATTTATAATAATAGTTAAATAGTTTCAAATTTTATCTATTGCAAAAGAACAAATGTTTCCTGTTTATAATACTCTTATTTATTTTAATTATATAATTCGCCAATTACTACATTTATATTTATTTCAGTTTAAGTTGCTAATTTTTAATATGTGGTATAGAATAGTGTGTGGGCCGTGCGGCGACCTACAGAGAAGAATATTCCCGACTTCTTTGTTGTCGAGATGTCGTAGAAGGCGACTAAGGTCATAGTTTGCGAACAACTATGCGCCGACCAGGATAGTAATAGGCAGCAGCGTCATCATATACTGAATAACACACTGCGCTCGCCAACACGCATGCCAAGCGCGGCGAATCAATATTCGCCAAATCCAAATTGCCCCAATGGGCATATTTCTATTACTTGACGGTCGTCAAGTAATTTTTGTCACCGTTTGTGGTCAAATTTTACCCAATACATAAATTAAAGTGACCTTTAATCTTCAATAATGCATTAAATCTTTTAACCATCTAAATGCAAAATAATTTTTAAAATAAGACATTTCACTCTTATGGTTAGCCAGCGCAATTGACTTAACTTACTCTCTCATGTTTCTGATACGAGTATACGAGTATACATGCTTGAAACTAAAGTCAAGTCGTCAAGTACTAGAAATATATATACGAATATATAAATATGCATAAAGTTCATACGAATACATTCCATACAATATCACTTGTATATCAAGTGGAAAGGCAAATAATGTTTGAGACTTAGACAAGAACTTTGTCTAGGTAATGTCATATACACTAATAGGCTATCTAAGTTAGTATTCTCACGATGTTCGCAGTTAAGATTGACTTCAAAGTAACTTTCCAAGTATTTTACTAAAGATCTTGTTACGCATGAATAATGGGAATCTCTTCTGACTTATGTACATGGAAATGAGAACACGGATTATTTGGCATATTATATTATAAACTATAAAATAAAAATATCGTTGGAATATATTTCAATTATTCCACAAACATCTCGAACGTCTAACTCAACACTGACATTTAATTAACAAGTAGTCAAGAAGCAGAACGATGAAGCAGAAAGGTCGAGTGGAGACCACGTACCGCCAAGCACAGCGTCGGACGGCCGTCCGCGAGATAGATAAACAACTTAAAGAGAGTCGCCGGAACCGGTCGTTCTGGAGGTCGATAGGGGAGGTCTACGTTCAGCAGTGGACATCCAGTGGTTGATATGACGATGATGATGAAGTGTTCAAAAAAGTAGGCTGGTAAAACAATTTGACAATTTGGTAATGATCCTCTAAGGCTCGTAGAGAGAGATTAATGTACATAGTATACATTGACGGTGAAAAACAAGAGTCCTAATGTTTTTTTTTTTTTTTTTTTTTGTTAGTTTTATATTGAGTACATACCACGATAAAGGTTGTTTATTATTTAAGGTCATTTTTATCCAGCTGCATTTATAGTCATAGCTTGACGCTTACTGACTTTTACACTATTCATCAAAAACTTATAGTTTTATGAAGTATGAGTATGAAAGGAGTTCGAGAGCAAGTTTGAAATATAACTTTAGACAACGTTATTCGTATCACTTTATTTCTCGTCGTTAAGATTTTCGAACAAAAGAGAAATCATTAAGAATTTCATCTTAAAAAATCATGTCAAGATGCCATATCTGCAATAAAATAAAAATTGAATCCGGTTTCAATAAGAATATATATCGCGGCCACAATAAGAGTAAACAATATTTATTCAAAAACATGAATACGGAGAGAGTTGAAATAAAATTTGTGCATCCATCTTGTATAGCCTTTGAGGGAAGACGAGATACGTCCCGCAGCGCCAAATCAAATCTCCTGAATATCAAGTTGGGTACGGAATAATCTATGCAATAATGTGACCTATCACAGTTGTATAAGTTCTGTTTTTGTGTCCATTAATATTTTTGGTCAAAGAAATGTTTGTATTTTCATTCGTTCTTCCTTATCAGATCTCGTACGAAGTCGTATCTACAAAGAGGACTTTCTTAACGTGAATCAGTGGAATTTTCATTAATTACGTTAGTGAAGCTGTATTCACTTCATAATCAGTTAATTTCAATAACAAGTTAGTGAATACTCACTAATAAAGTTAGCAGTATAGCTAGCGATATCGGTGGATTCTCATTTTTATTTATTAATTCAGTGGATTCTAATATTAAATGATCAAATCAGTGGACTCTGATATTAACATGTTCATACATTGAATAGTTACTAATTCTGCGTGGTACGATTCTCACATTTATAAAAAGTGAAAAGTCACTTAAAATTAGTGAAATTCCACTGATTTATGTTTAGAGAGTAGTCGGTGTCTGTTGGTAACGCATACTTTGAAATAGTAAACTGTGTACTCGCTTCAGCCTTAGCAACATTCACTTGTATATCATGAGCTACGAATACATGCCTTACTTATATGTATATACAATTATTATGATTTGTATGTACTTTTATTTTAACAATCTAACATTTTTTGTACTGGTTACGTCTAGAAGAATTTTTATATCCGTTATTATGTTCATCTGTAAATGTGCATTATCTTCTAAAAGAAGGTTGCGATAATATATATTACAGAAATTAAACTACAATACTTTAGTATTGTACACTTATTTGTACACTTTAATTTCATTGGACACTTTAATTCATATGTGACACTTTAATTCACGAATCATTGGAATTTTCATTAATTAAGTTAATGAAGCTGTATTCACTAAATATCAATGAATATCAATAACAAGTTAGTGAATACACATACACATATTCAATAATCAAACCAGTGGACTCTCATATTCACATATTCATTCTTTGAATAGTACTGATTCTGCGTGGTACGATTCTCACATTGATAAAAAGTAAATAGTCACTTAAAATTAGTGAGATTTCACTGATTAATGTTTAGAAATAACCATCATAAAAGTATAAGTTAATTAATAAATGAAGTTATATAAGATATATAACTCGGATAATAATAGTTATGATCAGGTGCACTTCATTCATGTGTATGAAAATCTCTCAAGTTTTCAAATTTGTTTGGCCCCGCTGAGTATAATTTACTGAATGACTCCACGAGAGCCGCCTTTATACTCGTAAGCGTTCCTAACAAATTGGATGACCCGTCCTACCGAAATGTGTGTCCAGAATTTAATTTACATTTACTGTGAGATCAAACGTATTTACTTTAATATTAAAATAGATGACCGACGTGTTTTACATACTTTTATTTTTATTTAGTAGTTCATTAATAAAACAATCCATAGGATTTTTTTTTTAAACAAGTGTGATTGTTCCCTTTATATAGTGTCTCAATTTTCTATCGGTGACATTATTTGTTTTGTTATAATTTTTCGATTTCAGTGCTATATCATTGGAAAATCATTAGGATTCTATTGAAGTCATTGTTAAACTGGTCAAAAACAGCTCTAAAGTTATTGATTTGTACGTACAACTGTACACCAACCGGGATGGCGATAGGCAGCAGTGAGCGGCAAGTCCCACCGAGGACCGACGTCAGACCTTGACGCAGCGCCGCCCATCTGGGGCACACCTCGAGGGTGTGCTGGGCAGAGTTCACCACTGCGCCACAATCGTGACACTCAGTCTTCGGCTGCCTTTGGGCCGTCCGGCACAGGTAGTCACCAAAGCAACCGTGCCCGATGAGAACCTCCGTCAGACGGAAGGTGAGGGGCTTGCGTTTTAGGCGCATCCTCCGCTCAAGGAAGTGTCATCATAGCCTACCGCAACACACTGCATTCACCAACCCGCCTGCCAAGCGTGATGAGTATTGGCAAGCCCTCCCAGAGATGATGAAGAGGCCTACGTTTAACAGTGGATATCATATAGTTGATGTGATGTGCATTTTTTCACCTTCAAAGATTTAAGTACATTTTCATCAACAGTTTGAACCGGCAGTTTCTGACTGCGCAAAGTAAACGTCTCCTTTCTGGGTTATGGTACTCGCATGTATAATAAAATCACACAAACAATTTTGGAATTGTCTAAACATAAATTTAAAGATTTCATTTTAAAAAAAATTAATAGATAAAGCATATTATTCGGTGCAGGATTACTTAGTCTGACTGTAGTGACGCTGTATTTCATGCAAGATATTACTAATTTTGTACTAAAACAGTAACTGCGGAGTTTCTTGTCGATTCTTCTCTGCAGAATCTACATTCCGAATCGGTGGTAGCTTTTTAAAGTGTTAATTTGTAAAATGACGATTCGAAGGTGCTCGTGGGGCCTATTTGAATAAAGTTGTTTTTGATTTTGATTTTGATCAATTGATCAAAACACTGTTTATTTCTTACTCTCTAAACATGAATCAGTGAAATATTCATTAATTACGTTAGTTAAGCTGTTATTTACTACATATTAGTGAATTTCAATAAAAAGTTAGTGAATACTCACTAATATACATAAAAATTCAATGATCAAATCAGTGGACTCTGATATTCACACATTCATACATTGAATAGTAATTCAGCGTGATACGATTCTCACATTGATAAAAAGCTAATAGTCACATAAAATTAGTAAAATTCCACTGATTCATGCTTAGAGAGCAGTTATCGAGCAATCCTTATAATAAAGTCTTATAATAAAGTTGAGACAAAAACGCTACATTAATAATTATTATTATTTATATCAATCTGAGGCCGCGCAACGTTCGTTGCCAAGTCTACTAATAAAATAAAATATTTGAATCTATAAAAATATCATTAAAATATGAAAGTCATTATAACATTTACTCGGAATAAAATAGAAAATAAAATAGAAAATATATTTTTTCAAATAATATTATTTTAATGTTCGTTTTTTTATATTATGCTATGAAAATTTATATTTTTATTCATTATTCTGAAAACTCGTGATGGTTGAGAAAAATATTAAAATAATATAGTTTAAAAATTGAAATAGACTTTAATAATTCCTGTTATTTTTGTAAAGAACATATACAACGATATTCTTCTAGAACTAACAAAATACTAAGAGTAGATTATAATGTATATTTGTGAGGTACATATTTTAGTTTTAGACATTTTAGTGTGGAGTATTAGTGATACATAGTAAGTTGGGCAAAATTAGATATACTTGTTCTCTGGAGTTCTCTTCGGGTTCGATTCTCGCTCGGGGCATATATTTGTATTTGTGCAAATAATTATTTCCGATCTGGGTGTATGTCCTTGTGGGTTTCCCCACCGTGTCTCGGAGAGCACGTAAAGTCGTCGGTCCCGGTTTTCATCATGGGGACCTGATCGTTACTCATGGTATCATTATCCGCCAACCCGCAGTGAAGCAGCATGGTGGATTAAGCTCCAACCCTTCTTCTATATGGAGAAGGGGCCTACGCTTAGTAGTGGGTTATTTACAGATTGATACATCAGAGTACAGTACAGTTCTCCAGAATAAGTTTCTGCAATATAGATGTATAATTAAATATTTACTATTATATAAATAAAGTATTTATCGATAATATTAATTGCAGATCAATTTTTAGTTTTGCTAATGCACATACAATATTTCCTTATTTTATAAGATTAAAACATTCCTCTACTTTAATTGATTAAACCTTAAACATGACGCATTCAGTAGTTAAAGAGTATCACTGATGTGATTTTACATAATAACAGAACTAAATAACAGAACCCGTATGTAATTATGTAAGTCTATTATCTGTCATTTAAAACCGATTCGTTGTATTTTTTTTAAATTATTATATCGAAAATATATTTAAATTAACAACTATCCATTTACCTTATACTCAATTAAAAACGAAACTAAAACTAATAATAATGCGTTTTTTAAATAAATTGATAAATATTAAAAATTCGAAACAAGTGGGAAAACTATTCAAGTCTAGAAGGTTCCTAAATCGACCTTATGATTACTTTAAGTCAACTGGCAATCATTCTGTGTTACATCACTAACCTATCAGATCCATTAATTCACAAATTAAGTCTGTAAAGTCAGCTTACGGACAATAATTTTACGTGATAACGTCTTTCTTTTGTGAATAGAATTGAATTATTATCACTGAACTAATATTATTTTACATAAAACAAAGAAAAAGTTAATTAAATTAATTACAATTTTTTCAATTTAGAGATTAATATTTACGCCTCTTAATTAATATATTTTTTTATTTAAATTATACAGATTAATTACAAGTTATAATGTGCTATTAACAATTTATTTAAAACTTATATACATGTGTGATATTTAAAATTCTCTAATCTGCGTTATTTTTTTTTTCATTCACAAGTAGAAAGCTTTGGCCGATCGTGCCTCTCTATCGCTTGTTTTGCGCTCTCGCTCGCGGAACGTGACAATGAGTCATACTTTTTCGTGCATGCAGCCGGCATTAGTCGATTTACAAGACGTAACTACGTCAAGAAAAAAAAAACAGATAATTCTAGATATATGAAGCAAGATTGTATTTCACGAGATACGTTCCTGATAAGAAAGGGGAAAAAATCTCGATCATAATGACGGCGTATCATTAAAACTGGAAAGTAATCGTTAGCACAATAAAAACGATGTAGTTATTAAAGTGGAGTACAAAGCTCACGTCCATAGTCGTGGGTCGTTTATTACAACTGTTTGGTCAGAGGCTACTGACAAAGAGCTTTGTTGGCCTAGAATTACACAGCGTATGTATAGAAGGGTGTTCTATTTGAGATGATTAAATGTTGGAACATTGGTGTATCATTCACGCATGACTGTCCCTAGAATACCTACCTGATGTAGCGTTAGTTCCTTTAACACCTATCGCTGTGGGTTTAATTCCGTAAGTATTTACAAATGTTTTTTTCTAGTGTAAGTCACTATGCCTCGGAGAGCACGTAAAGCTGTTGGTGCCGGTTGTTTTGATAAATATCTCATAATGATCATAATTATATATAGTACTAAATGCATACATATAAAGTAATTATACCAGCTTAACCATACTGATATTATATGCATTAATTAACAATACATTAATTAAAATAATAATGACTCCTTGACTGAGTATCAGCTTAGTCCAATTAATTAATTAGCTATAATATTAAATCAAATAAATTACAATTTTTTATTGACTAATACAATTAAGATTTAATACAAATTATAACTTAAACATAAAAAGCAATAAAACAGTTAATCAACTTCTGATCAATTAAAAGCTAAGAAGTCAAAAAGACATGTACAGTCAACAAAGGAAGAGAGTAGAGTAAGAGTGAGAGTAAGTACAGTGTTTTAACCATTTTAAAATAAATTAATCGCCGACAAATAACTCTTAAAACCTGACTAATCTATTATTCGTAAGTTCATAGCTTGGATAAATAAGCTGTTATTTTTTTGCTTTCTGCTTCAGGGTTGTGGATTCGGTTCCCACCATGGGTCTAGGTGTAATATGTATTTATTCAGTCGACCGTCTGTATGTGTTAAAGATATTTATTTATTTAAGATAAATTTTGTTTCAATTATAAAGACTATGTCATATATTGCGTAAACATTAACCCTAATAACCACCCAATTTAACTGGACTTTTTTGAAGGCAATTGAATATTGTTTAAAGAATTGAGTAGCAAAATACGTCTTACTGTGCGAGAAGAAGAAGAAATGAATAAAATAAATCTTTTTTCAATGGTTTTATACGAAAAACTTACTGTTTGATAAGCAACGGCTTAAAAATAAAATTAAAGGCTTTGTTATAGTTCAAATTATATATTTATTATATTATAGCCTTTTTTTAATTTATCTACTACAAGATTTTTAGGTGAGACTGAGAAAAAAAAATGTTGAGTAAACATATCATTTTTACTGGGACCCTCATCGGCACATAAACCTTACCAATTATTCTAAGCTTCTTAACAGTTAATATAAGTTATCTTAATAAGAAGATTATGTCATCCGAGATAAGCCTCAGACGTGATCTTAATTAATACAAAACGGCGACAGCAAGACTCTTCATGATGATAATCATGGCTCCATTCAAGTTGTGCGTTTATGAGATTAAGTGGTATATTATTATTATATAAAAGATACTTACTAATTTTTCTAAACCATTTTGTGAGCTAAAGCATTTAGGCAACTCGTTTTTATAGAATAAAACGATTAAATTTATAAATTACATTTAAAATTTTATTTATTTTGAATCGAAACTTCCTTAAAATCGTTGTGATTTGAAACTCGATGTTACGAAAATGCGTCACGATAAAGAAAAAAACACAGATTAATTCAGCGAGAGAATGAGATAGTAAATGCATAAAAAAACACAAAGTTTCCAAGATCTGCGTCATGTTACTTACTTTTAAACTTTTATGAAAATAACATGTATTAAATAATATAATGAAATTATAATTTAGGTAAAATTATACGCTGAGTGAGATTCGAAAGCTAATATTTTTCCCTCCCATTTTCATCCTTAGCAACCCCCTCTTAATTTCTGCATATAAAATGTATTTTATGTTTTTAGAGTGTTTATTGACAGTGACAGCCACTTTGAGTAAACCTCCTGGTAGTTTGATATTTCCTTAAAAGTCAAAAAAATCAAAATAATGGAGTATCAGTGCAAAAAAAATCTGTAAGATTTGACCCCACGTCCCATAGCCTCCACTGATGACAGGAGAGCTGGTGCATTTTTTCCCTCAAAGAATCGGAATTGCGATTCAACGTGGAAATGCTGCCAGTATTTTTTGGCATTATTCCACGCGGACATGATTTATACCAAAACTATCTGTAAATAATTAGTTTAAGTTTTGGATTGTAAAAATTCAATAATTAATAATATTAATTAACTATAGTTAATGTGAAGCTACCACTATCTCTGAATGTAGATTCTGCTGAGAAGAATCGACAAGAAACTCAAAAGTTACTCTTGGAAAAAAAAAATTATAGTTACTATCGGTTCTTGGTGTTGCAACATCTTTGGAAGAGTTAATATGCAAGACAACTTTTAGTGGTTTATTTAAACACTTAAACTTTCAGCTTTCATTTGTTATTAAAATTAGCTAATCAGTATTCTACACTTGAAGCGATTGGGTCGATTCGAAACTTTTTTATCGATCGTTTGGTGATGTCAGTGAACTTTTAACTTTTTTTTCTTTATGATATACCTGTGTAAACGTTCTATAGCTGGGCAAGGGCTTTTTTTTCCTATGAAGAGGATTTGCACAGCTAGGTTATCCCGAATTTGTATCTGATAACTTCGGGTGTCAATTTACGTGTTCTATCCACTTAGTTATCTTGGCACAGCTCGGTATTTTAATAACCAGATAAATATTATAAACAAGAAAGTTTTAAAAGAACCATTGTTATAAAGAACTCTTTTAAAAAAGTTTTTTTTTTTCGTACCAAATCAAGTATGTTTCTTATGTATTTCGATACGTTGGATCCTAATCCTAAGTTAGTTTGGCTCGTCAAATTAGAGTAAACTGTAAAAAACCACTGCGAATCTCTAAAAGTCGTCATAGGTCTGGTCAAAGGTAGAGAACACTTTTTTTTGTGGGCCTGTGTTATTGCTGTCATCCTCATCGGAATTATACAGTATATGATAAAAAAAAAAATTACTAGCTGCTTCACCCGCGAAAGTCTAGATTTTGACAGGAATAAATCCTTATATTTTAAGAGAGAGGTTTTTTAAGTTTTTATTATACAAAATATTATTATATAACAATACTTTTCAAATTAATGACATATTCTTCAATATAATAAAAATGACAAGATCATTATTTCATTGACCAAAATATTATTATTAAAATATATCAGAAACAATCTTGTCTTTTAACTAGCGAATATAATAATCACAGATACAACAATTTAAATTCTCCATGCGTATATATCGAGTTTGGCCAAATATTTTTTTACTTTGTAAACATATCGCTCCCGAATCGTCTGTCCCGGACATAATTCATAAAGGCACGCCTCCCAGGGCTCATAAATAACTGCAGCTCCGATAGAATATCGGAGAGACGTGACCACACTACGTACTTGAAGAATATGAGACCTTTACAGGATAAAACTTCGAAAACCTTCGAAAGTTATGATATAATTTCGTATAGAAAAATTGGAAGAAGTTCTAGCAACAATTACGAAATTCAATACACGAGTGCCTGACATTACTCAAAACCGTAAATAGCTGCCCACACTGTTTATCTTAATTGTCGGAACAAATATAAATTTGTAGCCTTATATCCAGTTTATATCCGATAATAATACTTCTAGATAAGTAAATTTGTGTAATACGGGTATCTGACATATAAAGGTATCTGACAGATAAAAGTCTATCATATATTTTTGTTTCCTACTTGACAAATTCCACTTAATCTTACAGATATTTCTATTTACAGGCTATTAATACAAAAATTGTTGTTTATTAGTTGATAAAACAGGCCCTTAGGAACTTTAACCTCCTGCTGATAAATTCTATCAGTATCTTATATTAAAGATGTACTTTATCAGAAAACACGCGAAACAAGATCTACAAACTAATTTTTTAAATTTCCTCTAGTAACAATAACATAATTCGTTAAATCACTCTGAACTGTTTGTCTACTAATGTAATAGAGAATATTAAAAAAATATGAATATTAAAAAAATAAGTGTATTAGTTATTTTAGAAATTTCACCACCACGAAATGGAAGTTTAGATAAAAGTAAGAAAGAAAAAAAAAGGAAATGAAATAAATTGTATGATAAAGACGTAAATCCTATAACCTATACAAGCTAGAAATACGATAATTTATTTTTGGATTTTGATTAGAAATAGATAAATTGACTAATTGTAAGTTGAAAATCTGCCATTTATAAAATATGTGATTAAAATTTAAAAAAAGGAAAATGTTATAATTTTGGCCGGTTTATGTATTTTTTTTTTTTTTTTTTTTTTTTTTTTAAGAAAACAACAGCACGCTTGACTGGTCCATTGCGTCGGTGCAGTTGGCATTTGGTGTATATGGTTTCAGAATTGTGGGTTTGATTCCCGCCCCGGGTCTGGATTATATAGCTATTATATATTTATTTAAAAATATATATCATAAAACACAAATTTTAACATATTTCACACTTAGTTTACATATGTATTTACGCTTCAGTACATAAGTAATGTAGCTTAATCTCTTTTGTGAAATTAAATTAGATATTTTAATGTTTTGGAAAAATTTTGATAGCTATATTGCAAAACTAAAATAACAGAAAACACGAAATCAAAAGTTCAAAACCAATCGAGTCTATCACAAGATCTTCAGCTACGACCAAATCAGATCCGAGTGCATAGATGGCATCGTTTTTCACTGACGGGCTGTAAATCAAACGAACGTCCATATATCATACTCGGTTTGAACGGACCTCAAGAGGCATAAGACCTGCCATACACTGAACTCGATGTGACATGTTTAAGAATAGATTTTTTTTAACATTTAACATTTTATTAAATAATTTTTCAGACTATATCAATTTAAAATGATAATAATAATACAGCATTGCTATCGCCATTCTACGTGTAAGTTCTTAGGTTTTGGATTGTAAATGTTTTAAATATGTTGTATATTATTCATTTCTTTTAAAAAGTAATTTTAAACTTAATTTTAATAATTATTAACCTTTTTAGACTTAAACACTCGCGTTTTTCAAACATAGTTTATTTTTGTAGATAAAAACGGAAACATACCACGATAGTTTTTTTTTACGAATCTCGTTGTGACCACATATCACGTAACTAATTCAAAATATCGACAAAAATATGACTAATTAGGACTGAAACAAGCCGACAGCGTTTTGAAGCTCCATATAAAACGAACTGAAGCAATAAATCACAGCGCGGCCAACGCTTGATACCGATCTCCGATATTCGGACGACATCGGTCTCAATTTAGTGGTCATAAAGCATTAACGAAGAGGAATATGACAGCGAACGTTTTGAACGATGGATTACACTTTTGATAAGCTAAAATTCTTGAAAGCATTCAGTTGTATTAAAAGCATGTCCTTACTATTCAATGCCTATTGTTTTAGAGACTTATAAAATCTGTTTGGTATATTTTTTCCGTATTCCTATAGTTAATATAATGTATTTCATCTAAATATGTAGCATAATATGTTTTACTGGTTATCTTGTATTCCTTTTTGTTATATTTGTATTAAAATAAATCTTGTATTCCTGTTTTTATCCTTATTTTAATATTAACTTACAGCTGTAAAACCATATATAGGGCAATTTACTCGAAATATATAATAGACAACGATACCGTGTCTTGTTATTATCTTAGAGAACCATCGTCAATGAAGCGCGATCCTTTGAGTTCATTGAACAATACCATTATGACGTGTTCGTTTGGTAATAAGCGCCTACATACAACTTATTTATACTTCTTAGGAGGTAATGTGTAATTACTGAATATACTAAAAACGCCTAATTATGTATGATATTATATACTTTTTACTTTCTTCAATAAATATAACGCAAAGCAGTTAGAATCAGTAGGCTATACCTAGTTGAAATTGTTGTAGTAAATAATACGACTCAATTTTTACGATGGGTTGTCTTGGTGTCATTCACCGTATATGGCAAATATTTGTAAAGATCATAGAGGTGTTTATGGTGGGCTGAGGGTTTATTTATTTATTTATACTTTATTGCACAACACAAAATTGAATTGTACAAAAGGTGGGCTTAATGCTAAAAGCATTAAGCCCACCTTTAAAGGGTTTGTGTTTGTGTATGTATGTTTCTGTACCCCCGATACCAAATTTCTTATCCTACTTTATTTATTACACTACTTATACTACTTAATTACCTACTTTATTCGTTTCGATAGAAACTGACTGTGATCCGATGCTGTTGCCTTTAGTATATATACGTTTAATATTTTAGGATTACATCAATATATTATTACATATTTATCGATAAGTTAAATAAATATTATCTTGTAAATATTAATTTTTAAGGAATTATGACTATTGTTCTGTAAGAATATAAAAATATAACGATATAAATATTTAATATTTAATATTTATATAAATACGAAACGAAATGTTTACATAGAGTTTGTACGTGTACATAACAAAATATTATATTCATCATATCAGCCGTTGGATGTCCACTGTTGAACGTAGGCCTCCCCCATCGACTTCCAGAGCGACCGGATCAAAGCAGCCTCCATCCAACGGCTTTCGGCGATGTGGTCTCCACTCGAGAACCTTTCTGCTCCATCGGCCGTCAGTTCTTCGAGCTATGTGCCCTGCCCACTGTCACTTCAGTTTGCAAATCCGTTGGGTTATGTCGGCAACCTTCGTTCGTCTGCGGATTTCATCATTTCTGATTCGATCTCGCAGAGAAATATCATGCATAGCTCTCTCCATTGCACGCTGTGCGACTTGGAGCTTGTTTAAAATATTATATTAAGCAATGGAAATTAATTAATTATGACATCCGTATCCGTATCCATAAGTATGATAAACAATATTAAACTGCTGAACTTTGTACGGTTGAAAGAAGTCGCGAGGAGAAGGCCAACGTTATCCAAAGGTTAATAAATAATGATTCCATATTTTCGTTTTGAAATAGGGTGGTTATTATTATTTTCTTTTACTTAAAACCTTAAGCGCTCGTAAATTAAAATATTTTGTTCAAATTTCACAATTTTTTATAAGATTTTGGTATAAAATTATAAGATTCTAACGCCTGATAAAAAAAAAGTGTAAAATCGTCAAAAATGCCCACTTTATTGTATATATTTCCTATTCCAACATGTTTTCCCTTCGAGTATCGAGGGTTGTTTTATTTCATTTTGTTTCAATATATTTTATCAGTCGTCAATATTAGAATGAAAGAAGGGCATTAAGTTTTTCTTTGTAGAATTTCGTCGAAACATGTTGGATAAAAGAAACAATACATCAAATGTCGTTTTGTCTTAGTGCCGTATAAATTTATTACTCGAGATGGAGTTGAACGCAAATCAAATGCGAACATCTGCACATATAATATATCAGGATTGTGCCTGTACGCACCGCTGAACGCTGTGCCTGTCTGGGCTCCGATTGAAAAAGATGGATTACCAGCAACATTACTTTATTTAGTTAAAAATCACTACATATAGTAAAACAAAGTCCTCCGCTGTGTCTGTCTGTCTATCCGTCTGTTCGCTATAATACTATATATAAACTCAAAAACTACTGCACGGATTTTTATGTGGTTTCCACCAATAGATAGAGTCATTCATGAGGAAGGTTTAGGTATATAGGTATACATACCCTTAACGCAATCGGGGTGGGCCGCTAGTAACGTTATAAATCTAAAGCTTTTACATTAAAGGATTTTTTAAAATTCAATATGTATAATTATAGGATTTAATGTGACTCTATATACGATCTTTCTAAGACGGATACCGGATATGGATACAAATCACAATTGAAACAAATCTATTAAATTAATTCTTAAAAAGAAAATATTTGTATTTTAGGAAAGCGTAAAGTTGTTTTTTTTTTCTTTTTATAGATTATTAAAATTCTATTCTATTTATATCAATAGAAACAAAAATAAAATCTCAAAAGTTATTAGCTTATACAATTATAATAATTAATATGAAGTTTCATAAAATATAAATTCCGACTTTAACCACATAAAAAAAGTTCTACTAATTAGAATAGAATTTTTCAACGTGCATATTCAATTTGAGATACATCAGCATAAAAAATATCGATGCATACATATAACCCAATCCGTGAAGACGCGTAAAAATATATACTAAAATATAGAGAACATCTATTGTGTCGATAAAAACAAATATATACTATTTTTGTTAGGTAAAAGACATCATCATCATCATTATATTAGCCATTGGATGTCCACTGCTGAACTTAGGCCTCCCCCATCGACCTCCAGAGCGACCGGTTCAAAGCAGCGTCATCCAATAGTTAAAAGACATACATATATCATGCTAATACATCAACATACTACAATAATTGACTAGATTCTACAAGAACCTAGTTGTAGGCACTTGACTACAGGTCCGACCGGGTACCACACACTCAAATAAAGTCGTCTTGAAGTAACTTATAGTTATTTATCTACATTCCGTACGATGAGTCAGAGAGTCGAAGGCTAATGTTGCTCTTCGTTATCTCTAACTCTTTCCCATTTCTTTTAACCACTTTAGTCAGCAACAAATATGAATGGTCTCTACTTGCTTAATGGATCCTTTAGAAGACTCAAAATATTTTAAATCAAACAATATATACAAAGAAAGACAACATTAAAGTATGAAATCAAAGAAAATTAGAAGATGACTTCATATTTCTTGAAATTTTAGTAGAAATCCCGCTTAGCATCCCTTACTGAAAGACACAGTTCCCCTGCATAGGTGGTTAGAAATATTAATAATAATAATAATTAATCGATAAAATGCGGTAACACGGCATAATAAGAGCCATTTATTTCTTTATAATGTTGGAGAACAGGAGAAGGGAGTTTAAAAAAAAATTAAATTGCGTGTACTAGCGTACACTCGTAAGAAGTGAAACTTATAATAAAAACAGTTTACTTTTTATACGATCGTAATTATATGAGTCCTGTGTTTGCATTCGGACATATTTATATTCGAATTACCTACTCACTATAGAATACATCATACAATAACTGCAAACTTCTATATAGTGATACTTAATTTCACTCAAGAATCTTAGAGATTGCTAGCGCAGTGGCTGCCAACGCGAATTATTGAATTTCGTATATCGCTCGAGAGCTGCAAGTTCAAAACCCTGCGAGAGCCACATTTTGTAGCATTCAAAATTTGATATTTGATTTATTTAGTTTAACTATTTATTTATATATATAGGATTTCATCTACTACCACTCGGAATCTTCCTTGCGCATGTGTTTATTAAAAAACGACTGAAATACGCAATAATCAAGAACAAGATGGCGCGTAACGCAAGATGGCGCGTAACGAAAAAATCTTTCCAACCCCGATAAAGAAGTTTCACTTCAAAAATTTCTTCATTTATGTAGGCTTGAAAGCACTTTTGAATCTTTACTACACAGAGTATGTATTCATTATATTCTTTAATTAATTAATTACAATTCATTCAAAGCTATAACCGATTCGAAATGTAGATTCCACTGAGAAAAATCTGCAAAAAAAAAACCCAACAGTTACTCCTTTTAATCTTATTTAAAAAAACTCAAAAGGAGATTTGAGCTTCAAGATCATAAATGCCGCAAATAGCTCTTTTTTTAGGATAAATACACTAAATCTGACTGCAAGTAAATTAATTTAAACAAAGTTACATGGAATTAGTAGGGTTGTTTCATGTAGGTCTGTAGGACTTCTAACAATTTTTTTTAAGCCAAACAAAAAAAAAATTAGAGTAAATAGTTGAAGCTCATGTCGACTCCTCTACTGAAAGGAAATTACTAGGCGGTATTAAATTCTTATTAGATATACTTAAATTATTTTAAAGTGACAATACGACAGGCTAAGTGATTAAAATATGATTTGTTTTTATCAAAAAAAAAAAAAAAAAAAAAACTATTGTTATAAGTATTTCAAGTATCAAAAGTAAGATATTTTTATTTCCTCTTTTTCCTTATCTTCGAAAAAAGATGATCCTTTCCCTTTTATGTATGAAAATTTCTAAGTAATAAAATATTAACGAATAAGCCTTTGATGGTTTCGAGAAGCAGAAATAAGAATTATGTAAAAATATGTACATACTTCTATTTACTTAATATGATAATTCATATATTTTATATTCATATATAATACGAATATAATATATAATTATATAAACAAGTTACATAAAACTCCTATTAAATTCTGTTGTACGCTTAAACCAAGAAAAGTAATTAATATTAAATAATTTTTATAGCATATATAGTATAATAAAATAATAATATATTTGTTAATTATGTGTGTGTGTATGTATATATAGTGTAGTAAGTGTATACTTAATATTTTGATTCACGCAACGAGGTCTCGACGTCTTTAGAATGATTGATACGCGACGCGTGTTGGCTTTTTGCTGTATTTACATTAGCTAGACACACAACTAAGAATAACACATTAGGGTATTATATACTAACCATGTATATTCTAAGCTATAATATCTAATAACATTAAATAATTAAAATATGTTACATAAATCCTCCAATATCAGCTTGTTATTGATGAATTAAAAAAATAACTTGAGTCAATTCTTTCATGCAAGATATGATTATATGAAGTATTATTATTGAGTTAACAAATAATAATTTCAAAAAATATTTTATTCAAAAAATATTCTATGTTCTTATCAATATGAAAAATATAATCCCACATTATTTCATTATTACAATAAGAAACTAAGGAAAGACTAGAATCAGAAATGTAATTATTGTATTTTGAAAAACATACAGATTACTTGCAAAGTGCTCGTACCATTTTTTACTCTCGAATATTGATCGTCAAAATTGTTTACTCTTAAAACTTCAGTGTTTCTTATCTTGGTAGAAAACTTATTTCCTGCTGACGAGAGTACAAATAACAAATATTAAAGTAAAAGAAAATACATTCGAAGAAGTGACGCTGATTCCAAGCGAATGCGTATATGAGTCGCAATTAGTTATTACGAAGATAACTTCCTTAAAAATAAGAAGTAAAAAAATATCAACGTTAAACCCGAAAAACATTGTATTAACCCAAATACATAGCAATTCGCCATCGCCAATACGAATAAAGTTCTCGTTTAATTGTTTCCGGAAAAAAACTTGGAGCCCAAATAAAAACGAAGTCCGTACTTTCCACTCAAGCTCCTAATTTATACTTAATTTTTTTCTATTCACATAACTTCTCGACTTCCATTCTACTCGATACGATTCTTCAAAACAATGTCGAAAAGCTGAACCAATTTTTCGACTTTGAAAACGACGTAATACGTTACGCAATTCTCGATTTTATTAAGCAGTGATAAGTTTCAATTCACTAAGCCATCTTTTTAATCTTAATTCTAACCACGTGTTGATAAAATTTATTACGACTTCGTAAAGATTAATACGATACGTGCTTTATTTGAGCGTTCCTCTCCGCGAGATTTTATAGAAATAAGTGTATCTTGTAAAAGTTCGTCATTATCTCTAATAAACAGCACGAAAAGTCAAGAATACTCACATTATCTATCGAAGTGCTGTCAAGTTGCGAACAAGAAAAAGTACTTGCCCAAAGTCCCGCCGGAGGCACGTCACGTGACACTTCACTTAATGTTATCAGATATCGAAACTTGGTACGCCGATGTCGTTCACTAAGTTACTTTATTAGTACTTTTATTCTTTTATTTGTTTACTTAATTCAATATTTTTTATTGTGATATTAAATTCACGTCACATTATTTTTACACAATTCACTCGGATCACACGAAAGAGATTCCGGCAAGACGACGGATGGCGCCCAACGTGGGGCGCGGAAAGAAGCGACACTGACGTCCGCCCAGCGCGACAGTCGGCCAGCCACTGCTGCCTGCGCACGCCTGGACCCGGGCAACCCCACCCCCCAACCCCAGTGCAATTCGGCACACAAAAAAAATCACATCAAGAACGAAACCTTTCCCTGTGACTGAGCTTCAATGATCACCCCTTAAGTCTTAAGTCTCAGATATAAGTTAACGCCATTGCGGCACCTAATGAGGCTGTTAGCTTGAGTTATGCGCGGATCGTGTGGCGGTCCCGGTCGCTCTCTAATTTATAACGTTTTTGAATCGAATGCTTATGTAAATTAAGTTTCTGAGTAGAAGGTAGATCGAAGAAATTCTCTCGCATCCCGACACACTCGAACATCAAACGAGACGAGTTCAAAGCGCTTTTTTACTTATAGTCTCATATTATTTCACCCCTCGTCGTTTACGTAACTTTTTTTATTTACTTCACGAGTTATGGCGCTTATAACGGAGCTTGTACGCGATTGTACCTGCGTTGTATTTGAATGCCTTTTTAAAGCCACTTTCACTCGATTATTTGCGAAATCTCTCTGAAGAATATACAATTAGGATATTATTATATTTCATATTTTACGTTAGATAGTAAAACAATATTTACTTTTTATAATAACTACCCATAATTTCGTATAATGTATATATATATACAATAGTATATTGTAGATATCTATACATATAAAATTCTTTGTCCTGAACGACTGACAGACTGACGGACGGATCAACGTACCGCCTAAACCGCTGATCGTACAGACCTGAAACTTTAAGAGTGTGTTTTTTGTATGACTTAGGTATCTGATAAGAACGGATTTTCCAGTTTTCTATCTCAAAGGGAGTGAAAAGGGGGGGAAAGTTTGTATGAGACAACGTGATTCCTTGATCCAATCTACTTCAAATTTTGCATAAACATTCTTTAACAGAATTGATTGAAAATGTGAGGGGAGATGTTACTGCCGGACAGTTCTCAGACCTGTTGCTTAAAATAGGAAACGGCGATTTCCCGAAACTGGATAATAATATTATGTATGAGTGTATATGAGTATGTATTTACCATAAACAAAGCTTAAACTCAAACTCTTAAGGTAACGGGAGTTAACACTTGTACTGTGTTTTATACTTGACGGAAAGAAGCTTTTCCCACAGCCAGTTGTACGTGGTATGTCCCAGAGTAGCCTGGTGATTCTAGCGCCCGAAGGAAAAACAAAAAATATTGTTTATAAAGAAATACTACAGAAGTTGTAGTATTTCGATTTCGTTGTAAAAAGATAATACCCCCGTGTAACTTTCACCAGATCAAAAGCCGAGCTTCGTGTTCATAAAATGTAACAATTTTTTTTTTTAATGTTTAAACTTTAAATCCCTACTCTATAATAAAGATTGTTATATTTTATATTTATTCACATATTTTAACATAATAATTTATATGTTACTTATTTAAAAAAAATAATAACGAAAAAATCCTAGAATAGAATAAAAAAATAATCATTTTCGACTTCTACGCATACGAAGTCGCAGGCTAAAAGCTAGTATTTTTATAAATACGATTTTTGAGTGTATTAAACAGACCATGGCGGTAACGTTACTAGGCCATTGTTGTTCAATAACGTAAGAACTTTACCCAGATACGAGGGAGCGTTTTCGTGTTCGGGGAATGAAGGGTAAGGGGTTGAAATAAAAAAAAATATTTTTCCTTTTCAATATATTATCTACAATTATATTTATCTATCTACAATTATATTTATCTACGCTTACACTATCCCGCATTTTATTTTATTTTATTATAAATAGTCTCCTTCGCCTGGGGTTGTCTGGAAGAGATTGCTTAGAGCAATAAGACCGCCTTTGCATGCTGTCAGTAAATCTTTCTACTCTTCACTTATTTTTTTTTTTTCTCTGTACATTTATAAATATAATATACTATGTTAATGTTCACCTCATCTTTGTGTATGCAATAAAGTGTTTAAATAAATAAAATAAATAAATATATTCACCTGCAAGACGGACACATTGAAACTGCCTTCTTAACTTCATCATCGGTGGTACATTTTTTACCCCGCAGCTCTTTTTTCATTTTTGAAAGAGGTAATAATCACTCAGGGCCAGATCTGGGCTGCAGGGTGGGTGGTTCAAAATATCGAAGCCCACTTTAAGCAGGGCAGCCAACGCAAGGCGGCTCTTGTGGACGGGCGCATTGTCGTGCAAAAGCAGCACACCTTTCGTCAATTTTCGGTCGGTCTTTTATGTTTAATGGCTTCTTTTAATCGCTCTAATATTGAAGCGTAGTATTCTCCGGTTATAAAAACACCTTTACCTTCGGAGTCCCAAAAGACTTTTTTTCTTTGTCTCGAATTCAGGATTGGTTTAAAACAAACAACCTCGTCTTGAACGCCAAAAAAACTAAGTGCGTTGTATTTTCGTTGCCTAATGTTAAACATCCAAATTATAATTTAGAAATAAATAACGAGAGGCTTATTGTCAATGATGCTACAGTATTCTTAGGGATAAATTTGGACTCAAAACTTCAGTGGAATTCCCATTTGTCATCCTTCAATGGTAGACTCAGCTCCGCAGCTTTCGTTGTTAGAAAAGTACGACAGCTGACCGACGTTGCTACTGTGCGTTTAATATATTTTAGCGATTTCCATAGTATAATGTCTTACGGTCTGTTACTGTGGGGTAATGCTACAGATATTGAGACTGTATTTATTTTACAAAAAAGAGCTATTCGCGGCATTTACGATCTTGGAGCTCAAGTCTCCCTACGGGATGTTTTTCCAAAGATAGAGATATTAACGGTTGCGTCGCAGTATATTTATAGCAATATTATATATATTCACCAGAATATTCGTTGTTTTGAAATAAATAGTATTAATCGCGCTGTAAACACTAGAAGGAATAACAAAATTGTAACTCCAAGCTTTCGACTGCGCAAAGTAAACGTCTCCTTTCTGGGTTATGGTATTCGCATGTATAATAAAATCCCACAAACAATTCTGGAATTGTCTCATAATAAATTTAAAGAATTTATTAAGAAAAAGTTAATAGATAAAGCTTATTATTCGTTTCAGGATTATTTAGCTGATAAAGACGTGTGGACTTAGTGGCGCTGTATTTCATGCAAGATATTACTAATTTTGTACTAAAACACAGTTTATATTTTTTTTTTTCAAAAGAGTAACTGCGGAGTTTCTTGCCGATTCTTCTCTGCAGAATTTACATTCCGAATCGGTGGTAGCTTTACAAAAAATAATAATAATAATCACTACAATATTAATTTTGTAAAATGATGATTCGAAAGCGCTCGTAGGGCCTATTTGAATAAAGTTGTTTTTGATTTTGATTTTGATTTTTGCTATGAGTTTCCCAGCTGACTGGGACACTTTAAACTTCTTGGGGGGTGCTGTGCCCTTTTTATGTCACTGCATAGTCTTATTTCAACTCAGGTTCATAATGAGGAACCCAAATTTCGTCTCCAGTAACAATTCGACTCAATACACCATCCTTGTCTTCATTGCAGAGGTCCAAAAATGCACGTGAACACTCTACGCGTTGTTGTTTTTGCGGCGGCGTGAGCATTCTCGGTACCCATCTTGCGCTGACCTTAGTCATGCCAAGATGATCGTGTCGTGCAGGATTTTAAAAATGGTTGTATCGGATACTCCAACCATTTCTACGAGTTGTTTCTTCTTTAGTCGAGCATCGTCGAGTACAATTTTTTCGACTGTTTGGATAAGTTCTGGCGTGGTTACCTCGATGCTCCTGCCCGGCCTTGGGTCGTCTTCAAGGGATTCCCTTCCTTTTTTAAACAAACTGTGCCACTTGTTCACCATGGTTTTTCCTGGACAAGAGTCACCGTAAACCGATCACATCTCATCCATTATGGTCGCAACTGATTTTCCTTGCTTGGTAAGGAACTTTATAACGGCCCGATATTCGATTTTTTCCATATTTCACTTTTCACTCCTAATTATGTTGCTTGGTTGGCGATAGCTCAAAGACTAATAGTCTAATAACAATGAAATCTCGTATTTATACTAATTATGAGTTACTAAATACGTTACAATCCTAATGAGCCTAATCACCCCCCTCCAACCCTCTCATTCCGCGAACTTAAAAACGCATCCTCGTATATATAGATTCTGGTTCTTTTACTCGTATACCTGAGTTCTCTGAATACTTTTATGATGCTTAAAGTATATTACAAGATCTCTCTTTCGAATTATACTCACGATGAAAACCATAAACTTTTTTTTTTCGAATCTTCCAAATGATTAAATATTTTCTTAAGACTAATTATAAATTATATTTATACTGGATTTTATATAAAAGGAAATCGTCGTAAAATGCCTGAAGCAATAGTTTATCCCACTTAAATAGAAGTGCGAAACGACTGAGAAGCACTTCTTAGTTCTTATTGTCAGGAGTATAGTAGGTCGGGCAGAACGTAGAGTTAAATGGAAGTGCCATCAGAACAAGTTATAGCCATATATTGAACAATTATAAATAAATAATAAATAAATAAACGTCTCACACTCAACGGCCCCCAGTAGAATATGAATCCTGTGTCGGGGGTCCGGAAACACACACAATACACAAGCACAAACGCCCAGACCACGACAAGCATCTGTATGGCCTATACAAATATTTGTCATGTGCGGGGATCGAACCCGCGACCGCTAGCGCATCAGCCAGTTGCTGTGATCACTGCGCCAACGCGTCGTCATGTCAACAATTAATCTTTTTTTATCACAAGTTTAAATTATAGATATATTTATATATAGACACGATATGTCAAAATAAACACATGATTACGATTTCCTGTAACATTATGTACTTTGTCCAAACTGTGGTGTAACCCAAGATCTGCCAAATTATATGTGAATTTCTAAAATTAGCTCGAAGAGTGAGAACTTAAAAATAATATTTCGAAGACTTAAATAAGTCCAATTTCGAAGATAAACCAACCAAATAAATATATAGAGTGTGTGAATTCATTATTATTGTTCTTTTTTACAAATACTTTAATATTATTATACATAAAAATATTTAAGAAATTTTGTTATACTTTTCTGTACAACATTTATTTAGGAAAAAATAATACTTAAAAAAACTGAAATATCTAATAATCTTAAGCATTTTTTTTTTTGTATAACGCAGATATGACAATATCATGGTTTATAATTATCTCATAAAGGCATTTATAATTGTTGTTCTTGTTTTATATGTCTATAGATATAAATAATTTATTATACTTTTATAATTTGAATAGAAAACAGACACTACCACTTTATTTATATAAATAATTTATTATACTTTTATAATTTGAATAGAAAACAGACACTACCACTTTATTTATATAAATAATTTATTATACTTTTATAATTTGAATAGAAAACAGACACTACCACTCTATTTTCTGTAGCTAATAAGTAAATACAAATACAGATAATTTATTGGCAAAGATCAGTTTACAATAAAATAATACATAAAGTTGTCCCTACACTAATATTCCTTGTGTTGTGGGTAATAACACTTCTCCAGCGGTCATTTGTTGACTGTATACTTGGTAGTTTGAAGCAAACAAACTAACGTAAGGAAAGTAGATTTTTAATAAAAGGTAAATAAATAAATAAATAAATATGCTTAACACACACACACACGGTCGTCTGTTCCTAAGGTAGGCAACTTAATGCCTGTGTTTTAGGTAACAGCCGACTGATATACTTTTTTTTTAAATAAATATACATATAAATAATACATATATAAATAAACATATATTACACCCAGACTCGAGGCGAGAATCGAACCCACAACCCTTGGAGCAGAAAACAGGGTCACTGCAAACTGCGCCAACGGGTCAGTCAAAGTAGATGTATATAATTTAAAATTTAATCTAGCTCGAATTGAACCGATGCCATTTGCAATGAGTTCAATGGGCTATGGTTCACCATATAGTTTAACACGAATAGGGCAAAACTGGTTCGAACCATGAATTATACTAACCGTGCATTGATGAGCGGACGACATTTGTCATTCACATGTCATAAAATTTCGATTTTGTTTCGATTTTAATATTTTCAGCACAAACTAGTCTACATTATAAATGAAAAATGAGTAGTACTTCATGATATCACCATCAAGAGTAAGTGAGGTAGAGATTATGTCTAAAAAAGGAAATTTTAATTGATGAATGACATACGTCACCACGCGACCAAATACATTTTTCCAATTTCTTATTATTATTGAAAAAATGGGTTGTACTTATCTTGGTTATACTTCTATGCATGCAGTACTAAGTATATAGTAAGTATATATTGCTGGAATATTGAAAATTGCTATTAATGATAAACAGCAAATAGAAGTTGCAGATTGCAAGGTTGATTGAGGAAGAATACGAAGATAGTATTTTTACGAACCTGTCAAACCCAAAACAAGCTTTTTAGTCTCGTATTCTTAATGTATGTTTAGGATCGCGCATAAAATTTCAGAGAATTTGTATTATAACAAGAGCTAAAAAGACGACAAACAAACTGAATCTGCCTGTAAGCGTTCCACTGCTGGGCTAAGGCTTCTTCTCTATCTATAAAAAGGGTTGGAGCTTTATCCACCACGCTGTTCCACTTCGGGTTGGCAAATAATATCCCTACCATGAGTAACGATCGTTACCAGGTGTCTATGATAACAACTGGGGCCGACGGCTTTACATGCTCTCCGAGGTACGTTGGGGAAACACACAAAGACGTACACCCAGATAGGAAACAAATATTTGTATAATTACAATTATTTTGGATAGAATCAGGCGTTACTTTGCGGAAGTTCATGATTAGCAAGAAAAGGTTAAAATTATTTTGCTATAATCCGCCAACAGATTGTTGATTCTGTTGGCGGATTATAGCAAAATAATTTTAACCTTTTCTTACAATTATTTTTATAATTACAATTATTTTTATAATTACAAATATTTGTATAATTACAAATATCTGTCCCGAGCGGGAATCGAACCCGCGACAGCCGGCGCGTGGTGTTGAAGTAATTACTCGTACAACTACACCAGAAAGGTTGTCAAATGATAAATATTAAATAAAGTTAGTAATTGAAGAGTGAGGTACATTATTGTAACGAGTTGAATAAACTCGTTAAAACAATATTTTCTAGCTGTTTTCTTTGTAAGCATAACGAACTAAAACTATGCATATGAAGAAATATCCGAACACTCTCCCCTGAAAATTAACAATAAAATAATTCATAGATCTAATCAAGAAAAATACCTAGGACTATGGCTAGATGAAAGACTAACGTGGAGACCACATGTGGAGCATATCAAGTATAAGCTACAGTTGGTCCTTAGCTCTCTGCGAAAAGCGTCTAATTGCATACCGCACAGTGTGCGAACAATGATATATAATGCACTAGTCAAGTCACATCTTCAATATTTAATTGAAATATGGGGATCAACCTCTAAAACCATGCTAAAAGATTTACATATTAATAAATTCACTCCTACGGAAATACTATATAAAAAAACGAAATTGTTTAACTTACAAAACCTATACGAATATAATACGTGCATCTTAATAAGAAAAATAGTAACTAAAACTATTCACACAAATATCAGCCTCACTCAGAAAAAATACAAACATACAATGAGGAACAAAAATAAAATAAATCTCTCAACACACAGAACCCTTAACTATGGCAAAAAAAGCATAACGTTTGAAGGCGTTCAATTATACAACAAATTACCAAATAAAATTAAAGAATGTAAAACCCTACGAAAATTTAAAAAACAACTACAGGCACATATATTATGTGGAATATAAGCTTAATAAATACTAAAAATAGTTAGGAATAAAATAATTACATAACTGAATAAAAATAATTAATTATAAATAGCTACATATAATTATATATATATATATTTTTTAAAGATTGATACTAATAATAAAGCAAAAGAAAAAAAAAAAAAAAGAAAAAAAATAATTGATAAATAACAAAAAATAAATAAATAATACAGTCTCTAAAATCATAATTAATTTTGTAAGACTAGTTTGATTAAGAGAAAAAAACTGTTTAAAATGAAATTAACTTAATTACAAAAAATATATTTTAGTCTACAAGGCTACTCCACGGCTCACTATAGTCGTTTCATTACAATCTATTTCGTAAAGAACTACCTGTGTGCATAGTGATCGGTCAATTTTATTTCAATAGTACCGTCTCACTCGTCGTTGTACATAATATTAATTTTTTTTAGATGTTTATATAGTAAAGTTATTGTTTAGTATATTTTATATTTGTATGCAGCTGCGCTGCGCCATATTAATATTTTTTGATATTGTAAATCTGTTTATCTCATTGTAAGTGAACACCCGTTCTTATGAGAATAAATGTCTTAAACCGAATATGTCTTGCCAAATATTTCAAAAATGCAGGTATCTGGACACTGTCAATACAGTTTATTTCCAATATTATTTTTCCAGTCATGTTAATTCGTAATTTAAAGTACGTAAAGAAATATTGTAATTAATAAAGCTCAATTAGTAGATTCACATTAGAGTTGCAAATGATTCAAAAAATTGTTTTTGTGATTTATAATAAGTTATTTTTGAAATGAAAACTTATTTAGCCGCGTTGAGCGATTTTTGGTAGAAGAAAAGCTTATGGGTTCGCGTCACCGATGACCTCGACATGCCCGTGACGTATTGCGCTTGCGCCAGACTAGGGACACGCAGTATAGTAGCCTGATACGCATATATAAAGTATGTAATACATCGTATATACTCGACTGTATTATGAGTAAAATCTTGTGACTTCGCGTCACCAACATGCTGTAATATCAATACTGTGAAGTTATGTTGATTGATGATGTCATATATAATTAATGTTAACACACATAATATAATTATATGTTTGTGTAGAAAAATAAATGGTAAAAAAGTATATATCATTGAATATTTCGAATATTGTTATTGATATTTGTTTTGAAAAATTTAATATTATTTTCAGAAGTTTGCACTTCTTTGGCAGTATTATTAAAATAAATAAATATTTTAGCTTATTTATCATATTTATACAGTGACCGGCAGAGAAGAATAGTTCCGATATCTTTCTTGCCGAGGTATCATAAAGACGAATAAGGTCATATTGTGATCACGTCAATCAAGCTCATATATTCTACTCCCACTCTTACTGCTGTGATACTTTCTCCAGTAGCCATCACAATTAACTTTATAAGTTTATTTGGTATCCTAAAATAATGGTGTTTAAGGATAGAATCTCTATTTAAGCTGTTATAGGCTTTTGCAAAGTCCACTAAAAGTGAATGAATCTGCTACCCATACTCCCACTTCTTTTCAATAAATTACCTGAGTAGGAAGATTTGGTCAATTGTGTTATATTTGGACCGGAAACCACACTCACGCGGTAGATACCAATTCTATGCCTCTATAATTTTCACACTTTCGGTTTGACCCTTTTCTGTATTTTGTGCACATTATTTTTGCTTTTTATTGTTGTGGCATCTTCTTTGTTGACAATAAAACAAAACAAAACGAATGCTTGGTAATATTATTATAATTTATTTATATGAAGAAAGATAATAAAATAATTTTTATGTAAACTTCTAAACTCACTCTAACGAATACCTTGAAAACTACAATAAATAATGTTTCAATTTACAAATAAACTAATATAAAAATACACAAAATATTCAGAAGGCCTAATTATATCTTGACGTTAAACGAATCATGAATTTGAAATACAACACTTAGTTAACATTAACATAACATTTTTGTACTAAAAAAAATTAATATTAATTACGAACGAAGGCCTTCATAAATATTTAGACGTAAGACTTAACATGCAAACATATTTAATTATTAATATAATAACAAAATGGAATAAGTGTTTATTTTCTATATGGAGCATAATGGAGTAGGCCTGTTTACTATAAAAATAGTACCAATATAATTAAGTAGCTTTTAGTCAAATTTCTATCATCATATAAAGCATTAATTTATAAATAGTCGATATAAACTTAAATATTAATAAATTAAGCATTGAATTTCATACATACAATGATAAATGAATGTATGTAGAACCACTACCTAACACGTACTTATATCTCGTAGCTTTGTAGCGCTACGCGGTAGCCATGTTTACGGAATGAAAGGTCCGTAGCTACGCTGATCCAAAGAAAACTGTCACAATACTAATATTTTTGTACAGGAGCGATGCAACGTCACTATCTTCGATTTTGGTTACATTTTTCCATCAAACTAAATTAAGCTTTAAACGATGTCAATAACGTTTAATTCAGTTTGACAATGCACAGATTTTATTCGAAAAGCGTTATATGCAATCGATCATAGACACTACACAGTAGGTAATAGAGTTCATATTTCCACTTTACGCGATAATTTTGCACCTACACAATTCAGTATCATGTCTTTTCGCACGCTTTTGTTCCTAATGTTCATAACGTATTCTCTCTGTTGTTATTGAGGGTAGATATAAATTTTATACGTTTTATTTCGATGTCGCTTCTATTGTATAGATTCGATATTGGATCGTATTTAATCGTTGTATGTCGTGTTTTGCAAGGTTTTAAACGAATTTATTAGCTATGCTGTTATGTACTATACCTTTTTACGAATTGTTTATACATAAGTGTTTCGGTTACTTATAACTGAACATGACATTATAACTGAACTAAGCCTATTAAAAATTGCGTCGCAGTATATTTATAACAATATTATAATATATATTCACCAGAATATTCATTGTTCTGAAATAAATAGTATTAATCGCACTTTACACTAGAAGAAATAAATTAATTGTAGGTCCAAGTTTCCGACTGCGCAAAGTAAACGTCTCCTTTCTGGGTTATGGTATTCGCATGTATAATAAAATCCCACAAACAATTTTGGAATTGTCTCATAATAAATTTAAAGAATTTATTAAGAAAAAAATAATAGATAAAGCTTATTATTCGGTGCAGAATTACTTAGTCGATAAAGATGTGTGGACTTAGGGGCGCTGTATTTCATACAAGATATTACTAATTTTATACTAAAACACATTTTATATACTATTTTTAAAAGAGTAACTGCGGAGTTTGTTGCCGATTCTTCTCTGCATAATCTACATTCCGAATCGGTGGTAGCTTTACTATTACAAAATAATAATCACTTGAAAGTGTTAATTTGTAAAATGACGATTTGAAGGTGCTCTTGGGGTCTATTTGAATAAAGTTAATTTTGATTTTTGATTTTGAACCTTTAAGTGTAATGTTTAAAAAATTAAACACTCATTACAAAATATGCAAAGTTAATATACTGCGCACATCTATACATTCTCTTGTACAAATAATTTTCGTTTTACTAATCAAAACAAACAAATTATCCGAAATTTTGCTTACAATTTATTTATCTCTAAGCAACGATCTTTTCCAGAAGTACGTGTAATTAGGTATAGGTGTGCATTCTTATGTGGGATGCTATGACGGTGACCTCTTTGTGGTGCATCCTGAGAAACGTAGTTAGCAGTGATTCGAGCAAGGTTACTGTTGACTACGGCTAACGACCGACTAGCGGGCACCTCCCTAGTCGTGGCCATCAAACATTGTTAGCTGAACACGGCCACCACGGGCGCCGCCTACGATATTCTCCGGGATTTAGTAGGCCATGTCCAACCTGGACATGAACTGAACTGAACTAAATCATCCTGTAAACATCCCACTGCTGGGCAAAGGCCCTTCTTCATATAGAAAAAGAGTTGGGGCTTAATCCGCCACGCCGAAATTTGTCTACAATGAGTAAAGGTCGCTATCACAGATCAATGAAAACAACCGGGACCGACGATTTTACGTGCTCACCGAGGCACGCTGAGGAGACCCATAAAGACACACCCAGACGAGAAACAAATATTTGTACAAATACAAATATCTGCCCTGAGCGAGAATGGAACCCGCGACCGCTGGGGTTAAGGCGACAACACGCACCACACCAACATGGAAACAACTACAAATATGTGCCCCGAAAGGGAATCAAACCTGTGGCCGACGGTGTTGAGGCAACTACTCGCACCTTTACACCAGAACGGGTTCGATTTTGTAAACAGTAATTTGAAAAAGCAGAGGTCTTCAATCTTACATACAAACCTTCAAACCTTCAATATTACATGTTTTATATTCGCTGCAAGTTATGCATATCCAAGGTTAAACCTTCTCCTTTACCAAAATTATTCTGAACTGTTCCAGTGATTTTGGAGTGCGAGCATAACCGAGAGACTGACAGAGTTACAACATCAATATTCGTTATATAATAAATGAGCGATTATTTGTATGTCTCAAGGACAAAAGTTTCTTTGTAACAGTACTAAAATAATTTATTAGTTATCAAATATTAATAGTACATGAAATATTGTTTAGTTAATAAAATTGGAATTTTTCGTGTGTGTGTGTACATATATTCGCAATATTTACAATTGATTTGTGTATATTTATATTTCTCTGGTTTTAGTATTTGCCCATGTAGATCTCTCCATCGTACCTTGGATAACATGTGAAGCTGTCGGAATCGTAGACACCTGATCGTTACTATTGGAAGCAAAATTACTAACCTGTATTGAAACAACGCTATGGATTAATCTCTGATATTTCTTCTTTATGGGAGAAGAGGACTTTGCTCAGCATTTCCGCGAACTCAACACATTTACAAACATTTTTAGTTCAGTTCTACATTTTATTACCGCTTACAATATTTTGTAAATTTGAAAAACTTTCTTACAATATTTTGTGAACGTTGGTGTTTGGAACATTGGCTACCATTCTGCTGTATTAGTCACTTAAACACCCACGGTCGCAGCTTGGATTCCCCATTTGAGTCAGATTAGTATTTGGTATGCCTATCCATGTGAAATTAAATAAACACAACAAATCAATATTTAAGCGTGTATTCGAAAACGATAGTACAGTTAGGTACATAGCGATAGTTTAGAATAGTTAGAAATATAACGGATTATATAATGTAAAAAAAAACGCGGGTTTAGCTTCCGAGGCTTCGGGCTGACGGCTGCGTCCTTGACCGATGACTGGGCTCCAGCGGCCGCAGAGCGAACGCGGGAAGTGCGCGGGCGCAGGTGGAGAGGTGGGAACCGGTCACCGAGGCGGGCGGGGCTGTGGGCCGCAGGGAGTGTCCGCGCGTACGAAATTATTTCCTAACAATAAGCTAAATATAAAGATAGGGAGAAAAATATGATAATAAAATGTTATGGTGGGTCATCCCACAAGTACATATTTATATAAATATTTGTTTCTGGTGTGGGTGTATGTCTTTGTTGGTTTCCCCAACGTGTCTCAAAGAGTCAGTCCGTCAGAGAACCATCAGTCCCGGTTATTCTCACATAAAACTAATAGCGATCGTTACTCATTATTGGAAATTATACATCAAGCTATAGTGTAGCAGCGTGGTTGATTAAGTTCCAACCCTTCTCCTGTGTGGAGAGGAAGCCTTTACTCAGCATTAGGGCGTTTACGGGCTGATTCAGCTCTGTTCAATATAGATACTTTTTTCTCATTTATCGAAAAGTACAATAAAAATAAAAATGAAATACTGTTTGAGGGTGTTTTGATACTCTTATTTCAAAAGATTTCAGAGTTTATATTACGTAATACATTATAAATAATGAATAAATATAACAAAATATCAATTTCAATTAAATAAGATATAAGTTTAAACTAAGTTCCGGATACAAGATTTAACATATGTTATTAATGGATATGAGAATTGACGTTAAGTGAAAAGTAAGTGAAAGATAGCTTTGAAATGGTAATAACGTAAATTTATGACGACAGATTGGCACATTAGCAAAATAGCACTGGCTGATTTGCTAGTGATTACGGTTTTAATCCCCGCAAATGATCAATATTTTTACAGGCCATACATCTGTATCATCATACATCTGTATGTGTGTGTGTGTGTGTGTGTGTGTTTGTGTGTGTTTCGGGACAGCCGAAAAGGTATTTTCATCATACTTAGGGCCGTTGACTCCGAGGCGTTTATTTATATATTATTTATTACTGTACTGTACTGTATCAGCTTGTAAACAACTCACAGCTGAGCGAAGGCCTCTTCTACATAAAGAAGAAGAGTTGGAGTTTAATCCACCACACTGATCCACTGCGGGATGGCAGATAATTTCCCTAATATGAGTAACGATCGTTATCAGGTGTCCTTGATAACAACCGGGACCGACAGCTTTACGTGCTATCCGAGGCATGGTGGGGAGACCCACAAGGACATACACACAGACTGAAATTACTAGGAAGGGATTTACAACGATATATTATACAAATCTTATTATTATAAAATCTTACATAATTTTCAAGATAACGATCAAATACACTAAGGTCCTTAATATTCAAGTTTCTTCAACGTTCAAGTAAGCAAGTAAACGGTTTCTAACTGGCTTTTCATGTCTCTACGACTCATACACATTGTACTTGATAATTAGAAAGTTTGAAGACTCGGTCCCGCTCATATTCAACTTTGATCATGAAACAAGAAATTCTCACACCAATTTGGAAGTTATCCGGAGCTAACTATGCACTAAGTCTGTTTAAACAAATGTCAGAGTTTACGGAACCTTAGTTCAAGTTCTTTAGTTGTTTAGAAGACGGCGGTCGAATGCGACAGTTACAGGTGGTGAAGTTTCAAACTTTCGACTTTATTTTTTATTTTTAATCGAACTGCCAGCTAGTTTGAAGTGAAAATTTAATTTTAAACTCTTTTACGCCACGATTTTCTTATTAACTATCGGTTTGAGGATGAAAGGAGATTTACATGAAATTAATTATAAAGTTTGTTATTTATTGTTGTTAGTGACTTTAAAATGTATGAAAAAATAAACTGTAAAATCATGTCAAAGCGACATAGCGGGATACAAAGCTGCACCCTCGGGTATCGTACAGAAACAAAATTAATTTTATTTCGCAATATGTTACTCGTACTTAGCTCCTTTTCATTTTCTGTGCTCCGGTTTCCATAAAGCCACCTAAATTAATGAAAATAGATTTAATAATAGTATCATCAACTTTGCATTTTTTTTTACAAAATAGATTATTAATATAATAAGTAATATTAATATTTGCAACAAAATTGTCGTAAAAGATAATTTTATTGCAAATATAAAAATTTATTTCACATGATACAAATGCAATTAACTTCAAAATTCGTGATCTATGTTTAAATTAATATTTGATTTTTTTCAAAGTAAAAATTACTAAAAAAATGTGCTGAAATATAATTAACTATGGGGATTACAGTAATAAAAATTAAGAGTAGAATGGCATCTTATTCATTTACAAGTATAAACATTTTTTTAGGAATAGTCCTCATGAAAAGCCAGATCAAGACGCTAGTTTAAAATAATTCTATCACAAAAGTGAACCTTGAACTAATCTAGGATACAGAGATAGTGAGCACATATTACAATATACAGGTGTGAGTTCCTATAGTAGCAGCAGATAAGAGGACAGAGCCACCTCTGTCCGATGTCCGATTGACTCCGACTTAACTTAAGCTAGGGCCATTGAACTCGCGGGGAACCGCTTATCAAAATATAGAACATATCACTCCTAATAAATACTTATTTAAATGCAAATATATACTTTTTAATTAAATATAGGCCGCATTGAATTATACCAATAATGCTACAGAGAGTTTACAATTCACTACACAATGAATCGAATATTTACTAACTTGGACAGCTTTTCTGCAATGTATATCATTTATAGGTGAGATAAAATGATTTGATTAATAAGATCTTAAAAAAATATATTAGCATACATATAAATAATAAAACAATAAACGCCTGGAAATTTATTTTTAAAATGGTTGCGTATGTATAAACTGTCGTCCCATTGAATATTAATGTGGTGAGGAAAAAGGAGAACACCTAAAGATATGCATTAAACTTCTTAACCGCTCCTATGTCCGGGCCTCTCAAGCCTTGTTGGCTAAAGTCCCGCCGTTTTTTAACTTATTGCTCGTCTCTTCTTTTGCTTATGATACGTGACTATGTATATATATATATATATATATATATATAGCAAATTTTACGAAGAAGCGAGATAAATAACACAAATCCGCCTTAGCGCGCCACAGGTGGTTATTATATAACTTTGTTCGAGAACATCCGGACCGCTTCGATCTTGTCAACTAGTAGTCGACGGGCCATTTTAAGGGTAAAACCTTGGCGACTAGTAGGTGACAGGAGCAGCCCAGCGGTTATATGCAAATAACTTCCGTCGTTTTGCATACTGAATAGTCTTAATTATTTGTTTTTTTAATAACAAAAAAAAATTAGTTATAAGGACTGCTGAAAGAAGTAAAACCTCAAAATAATGTAAAAATTATAACATTCTTGGAAATATTCGATAGTAAATTCTTGGGTTTATCATTTCTTTTTCTACAAACATATAATATATGTATATTGAGTACTCACTATTGCACAGTGGTTCCACAATTAATCAATTCAAGTAATAATGATTATCGAAAACACAGTTAGCACAATGTACAATATAAACAAAACTAACCTATCAAGTGGTCAATAAAACTTCAGGTACTGCTATTACAGCATATTGGTAACGCGAAGTCACAAGAGTTTACTCACCCAAAAAGTAAAACACGCATAATATGATACAGTCAAGTATATACAATGTTTTAGTGTATATATGCGTATACATGTTCACAGGCGACTATACTGCGTGTCGCCAGTCTGACGCAAGTGCAATACGTCACGTGCATGTCGAGGTCATCAGTGACGCGATCTCATATGTTTTTTCCCTACCAAAAATCGCTCAACGCGATTAAAGAAGTTTTCTCTTCAAAAAACATACAGTTTTGCTATTTAGAATTAGAATTAGTTTGCAGAACAGGCAATATTATAGCTAAATAGCAATCTTGTCAAGGTAAATGATATTATTTGAAAAATAATCCTCGAGATAAAGACTATATTATGTAATATTCGTTAATTTTTAATATGGATTGGAAAACATGATAGTATTAATTTTAATTACATATCAATTCACTACGCAACTTAATATTAAAAGCACACAGACAGAAACATTCAAATATAAAGAATACTATATTGAAATATAATATTATTATATAATATTATTATTAAAAGTATATTGAAATGTAATTTTAAAAATAAGTACCAAAATAAGTATATTAATAGTTCGTCTATTTCTTAAACACACTCTCTATGATCTTCTAGTTTTATTTTCAAAATTTATTCATTTTTCACAAGGCCTGTATATCGAAGGAGATTACAAAGTACAAAATATTGCACGCATAAAATCAAACCAAACTTAAACCATAATAATATTTTTTTATAATGATCGCTATATACGTGGCCACAGAGCAATCGTCGATAGAGGAGCGAGTTATCAGTAGTTATCCAGCGACACTCGGCACGGCGCCAGTAAGAAATCTCCGGGAAGTACTAGCACTGATGGCTGCGATATCATTCGTGTTTGTCACCTCCCCAGGAGTGCAACGTGAAACAGAAACAGCTTAAGAAAATTGACTTTTGGATAAGTTCGAATATACTCGAATATTTCAAATATGATACTTTTATTATAAAACTCAAAAGTTTGTTTATTTGAATGCGTTTTTATCAAGATTTAACGGTCTAACTTTTAAAAATTACTCTTTTAACCGTAAGACATAATGATTTTACTTTTAGAACCAAAACCGTTACCATGAACTATTTAGTTATACTAAGAATATAAGGGAGAAATATTTTAGCAGAAACTCAAAGCCTCAATATAGAAGAAAAGAGAGGAGAGAATCACTGGATAAGTAGTTAATTTCTTTTTCATTTTATAGGAAGTGTCTATTCATAAGATTATAACATGAATTATTTATTTATTTATTTATTTATATTAATTATCGATTATCGTATAAATATTTATTTTTATCGAAGTGTCTATTAATATGATTATCTGAAGATTAATTATTTTTAGGAAGTGTCCATTCAAACGAGTAGGTATTGTATGATTTTTTTTTTTTTTTTGTTATTCATATAATTATTGTATAAATAATGATTTTATTGGAATTATCTATTTATACGATTATCGTAAGGTTGGTTGTTAGGTCTTTTTTAATAAAAAAAAAAAAATTGTGTGTGTCAGCTCCGACGCACGACTGGAGTTTACTCCTTAAGTACGATTGTCTAAACATACGCAAAAAGAGTTTATCCAACTGAAAATAAGATTAATACCATATGAAAGGGTAAATTAACAAATGAATGAAAATAATATACATATATAAATATATATTTATTCATTTTATATACATTTATTATAACTAATCGGCGAAATATTTTACATTAAACTTTTCACAATAGTCAATTTCAGATGTGCACAAATATTTCCTTAGGAATGTTGATAAATTATGTAATTATTATTATCTGACAATTATCATTTATTTTTTAAATATTATTTTTCAATATTAAATAGAGCAACATTACTTTCGCACCGCACCATAGGTGCGCGCGCACCGAAAAAGTAACGAGATCATTCATAAGTCGATTTTACCTCTCATATTTTTCTCATACCGGGCGCCTTATATATGAAAATCGATTCTTAAGGAGTAAACTCCAAAAATATTAATTCTTTTATTTATTTTTGTCTTTATTTAATAATTATTTTGTTAAATAGTCGTACGAATATTTATTTTATTATTCATACGATTGTGGATTGTACGAGTTATGTCGTGGAATTCATATGTTCAACTTTTCTTTGCGTCCCTAATTTTTATATGGGTCTTACGATCTTCAATGGATTTGATACTTAAAGATAATATTGAGTACCGTCATAAAACTATCTAAGATATCTTAAATTTGGACCTTGTCAATTACAGTTAAAACTGGACATAAAATGGGCACTGAAATGAAAATTTAAACCTAATTAAATAGAACGATCTATGGACACACTTACATTTAATACACAAAAAGAAACTAATTTCGTTTTCTATTAGAATCTTTCTAAAAACTAAATTAGCAGTCAGCAGAACGTAGAATAAAGTTAGAAAATAGTAGTTTAAAATCCCGAAGCGAACACAATGTTTCGGCGCGCCGTTGTTGTCCCTGCGCCAATTAAAACTTGCAATGAAACACAAAAGTCCATTATATTGTTATTAAAGTAACAAGTTCCCGTTGTAAAAAATTACGAAATAATATTACCTACATTTCACTCCTTCATTAAGGCCTATTTATAGTTTAAATTGTAGCAGACATAGCTTTAAAACTTCGGTGTGAATACGTAGTTTGATTTACGACACTATCATAATAGATGACGCCGATGGCACTTTCTAGATCGTAGCTAGGTGGTACCTCCAATCACTTACCCAACTCGATACTACAGTTAAACATATGTGCGGGCGACGATGTGGTTATGGATAGTCTATAATATAACTTATCACATTATCTGTTTGTTATACATCCGCTTGTATATAATAAATAAATAAACATCCCACGCTCAACGGCCCCCAGTAGGGTACGAATCCTGTGTCGGGATACACACACAATACATAAGCACAAACGCCCAGACCACAATAAACATCTGTATGGTCTGTACAAATATATTACCCGATATTAACCAATATTAACCAACAATCACACCACGTTAACCTAGCCCCGTGGTAAGTTCGTAAGAACTTGTGTTACATGTACTAGGAACGGAAATAAATTTGAGATATAAATACATATATACATAAATACACATCCATGACCCGGTGCAAACATCGTAACATATTCGTCATACAGATTATCTGCACCTGGCGGGATTCGAACCCGCGACCGCTGCGTAAAGTGTCCAGTTGCCTGACCACTCGACCAGCCGGCCGTCATACATTATACCCATATATTTGCGGGGATCGAACCCGCGACCGCTAGCGCATCAGCCGTTGCTGTGACCACTGCGCCAACGTGTCATCGTCGTCGTCGTTATCTTTTGTCAAAAATGTTTATAAAATTATGACACTAATTTTAAGCATAATAACTTCAGTTAAGAAATCTCTTAAATAAAAATTACGTTTTTATTACCATATATCAAACACTTCTAATAATAATGTACAAAATATATTAAAGCAGAGCGTTAATAAATTGAGTCATAAAAGGCGAGTCCTGCAAAAACGGTTAAATGTGTAAAGTTGGGCTAATTGAATAACTTGGAGCATTGCCGCGTACCTGGAATCCCTACCTGGGATTACTGCGATGGAATTTTATTACCTAGCTTATAACGATTACTAGTCGACTGACTTTGCTACTTAATACGCCTATGATTTAGATATTTTTGTAATTAACTCGTTTGTGACATTACTAAATTGAAGAGATTGATGATTATGTAAGAATACGCTTATACATAATGCAAGATGAGGTTCTACCAGGTCTAAACCCCGTCTTTAAATATTCTTTTCCTTCACAATCTTATTTTGTTTCAGGCTAGTGGGTGATTAGCCCTCTGCACTCTAGGTAAGTGGTGGGAGTGACAACTCAGAGCGTGGAACCTTACTCCGTTTGTTATCAGATATCATTTCAAAGAACAGGTGTTTTTTTTAATTAAAATCACATTAAATTACCGCATTATATTATGCTTCACTATTGTACAGTGTTTAAACATTAATTACATTAAAACTTAATATTTAAATGCATCTTGGTCAAATTTCAACCACTGGCGACCACTTACGTATACAAATAATTACTTTGGCTTAAATTCAATTTTAAGTTTATTTAATTAAAATTCTATACCGGATTTTATCGCGTTTATTTGATAAAAAAATTTCAGTTTAACAATTTTTTTAAATCATTTCCCTACGTTTCGGACCCTTTACACCGTCCATGGTCTCGAGGGACTGAGGTGGTGGGTGTCCGAATAATGAATTAATTGTTACATTTTATACAATTACATGCATATTTTATACAATACCGCTTTTTATACAATTTTAGAATTGTATAAAGTTTAAACTTTTTATACAAATTTAAAATTGTATAATAGTAATACTTGAGATATTCTAAGTCACACCTACAAAGTTTTCAGACTCGCGTTCTATAAATACGCTCGATTGCGCGACGTTATTACAAGAGGACCATTTCTACATAAAAACCGGCCTGCAGTCCAGGCGGTCAAATACAATTGCTTATTATTATTAGGATAACTATGAATCGTGATATGTTTTGGCTCAGTAATTCAATTATATCTAAATATCAATTTGAAAATAAACAGAAAGTAGGGCTTACAGCCAAACACACTCTCACTGTAGAGGAATGTATCCCAACTCTTTTGTATTTTAAGAAAATAATAAAAAGCAATATTTTTCAAAAATTCAAATCATTTAAATATGTACAAATGCGATTCGAATAGAATTTATCTTGAAGGAGGTTCATAAAGGTCGCAAAGGTCGCTACTATTATAGTGTTATTGATTAAAAGAAAAGAAACGTATCATTTATTTTTGTAAATATACAAATTTTTAAGGCAGAATAATTTATTTTCAATTTGTTTGTAATTCGTTCGTTTGCTTTAATTATATGAGTACATGTCTATGATTAGTTATTAGTAGATCATTTTAGAATAACTTAATCATGTCAAAGGTCAAAACTTTGAAAAACGTCAATCCTATTACGAGAGATTGTAGTGCTTATATACATTTTCTATAAATAATATTACCTTAAGAAACTTTTATATTGAGACTAATAATTCCAGAAATATAAAAAAAAATTTGAGCAAACGTGCCTAAAAATCATGTGGGTTGTAAGGTTATTTGATAGCAAAAGATCTTGAAGAGTATAACACAACTTTCAATAGAAATATTTATCACAATAAAATCTTAATTATATCGATCTGATATTTGTGAAAACATGTCTACAAAGCAGACAGGTTATTGAGACCTGAGTGTAATTTACATCAAAAAAGAAGTTAACAAATATACTTAAACTAAGTTACTCTTCTATTAACATCAAGCTAAGTGCTCTGAACGAATTTACACGTTATTTTGTTTGAGCACTTGAGCAGCGCTCCTCGCTTCAAATGTTTAAATTAAAATAGGACTTATATATGACATCAGTTTTATATATTTATTTTTCACAATAAAATTAGGTCCAAGCGCAAACAAATTACGTTATAAGTATATTTAAAAGATAATTTGTGTTGTATTTTAATGTTGTCACACTGAAACTCTGAGCTGGAAGTGCGTTTTTACATTTTACCGCAACGATAAGTCACTCTCCATCACTCACACCCAGTTTTGAAGCAAGCACGTAAAATTGAAATCTGGCCTCTGATGTTAATAAATAGGTCTTCATCACCCATCATTGATTTACCAGGGTCATTGTTAATTGTTAACAACCCGAAAAGAGACAGCGAAGAAGTTAATGAAGAAGATGGTGATCGATCGAATTCCCATTCTCTCATCTATCATCTATCATGATTATAAACATCGAAATCTCTACACATCGCGCTATTAAAATGTGTTTAGATAAATATTTTGCTAATTCTAACGAAAGGGTTGACGCTCAGTGAAGAAATGCTGTAACGATGACAAATAATACACTGGTAATGATGTACTCGTATTATCGTCGCCTCGAGACGTCTTTAAAACGAGCCACTTGATTAGATTTTATTTTAAAACACTTACAAGGACAGGTCGCATGCACGTCTGGTATATGAACTCTGATATGAAGACATTTGCTAAAGACTTTATTACCTGAAACTCAACAAATGACATTATCTCCGACATTGTCCGTCCCAGTCGTGTCTCAGCAGCGAGCGATAAAATGCATCTTATTAAATTTGTCACATGAATATGGAGATTGGCGCAGGTGCTGTCGGAGGTGAAATTAAAGGTACTGGCGAACTTTTAAGGTTCCTCAGACAACAACAAAAATATTCTGCATAAGTATATACATAATTATTTTTGTTAAAAAAATGCTTTATTTACGTTGCTCTGTAACATACGTATACTATCGATATGAGCGCAGTTACAAACAAAATTTATCCAAACAAATTTTACAAACATTAATCGTTTGTCGAATTTGATAATCGCCTGAATTGCGTGAGTGTTTATCAACGATAAAATCGTAATACTAATCATAACTACGAACCATGAATGTAGTAAGTAATGTATTATTTATTAATATATAACAAGATTCAAGTTCAAAATATGTCGTAAGCTATTCTAACGTCGAACTCTCAATGTCGAATTTGGAAACGGTTGTACGTTTGCAAACCACTCAATTTAATAATTATAAAGATTTCAAATTTGTTAGTAGATATACTATCTTATTACTCTTTTGGGATTGTCTAAATTGTTACATATTTTATGGTGGTCACAAAATTTATATTAATGGTCAGGAAATGTTCTTAGTTTTTGCGATAAACAACAAATGAATACCAATTAAATCAAAATTAGGATAAGATAAATCAACAGTATTATATAAGCAATATATAGACATACTCTATAAAGTCAAAGAGATAAATTAATGGCGTAGTGTTATGTTTGAGGGTTTTGTAAATTAAACTTACGAACCTCTAGAGACCATGATTTATGTAGTTTTAATATTTAAGTGACACTTCAGTTTTTTTTTTTTTGTATTTAATAAATTTAAACATAAATTATATACTTTATTTAGTTAACATAGTATATATAATTATCAAATATCGTATATTTATGAAATAGTTTATGAAATTTATCTTAAGATTATTTATGTTATCCTTAAAAAATCTATTCATATAAAAAATAAATAGAATGTTAGAAACTTTTTCTAATGAATCTCTGTATCAGTCTGTAAACAACCCACTGCTGAGCGAAGGCCTCTTCTCTATATAGACGAAGGGTTGGAGCTTAATCCACCATGCTGCTCCACTGCTGGTTGGTAGATAATTGCTCTACCATGAGTAACGATCGTTATTAGGTGTCTATGATAAAAACCGGGACCGACGCCTTTACGTGGGGAGACCCGAAAGGACATTCATCCAGATCGTAAACAAATGTTTGTACAAATACAAATATCTGTCCCGAGCGGGAATCGATCCTGCAACCGCTTGCGCGCGGCGTTGACACGACTACTCGCACTACACCAGAACAGTTGTCGAACAGTTTTCTAATGAATAAGAACACAAAAATGAAAGATTAATTCAGAAAATCTACCGAATTCGAAAAGGATATTATGATTCTTTAGGTTAAAATTTACTATTATTATTTTAGAAGTTTACCATAGTTAAGTAAGTTTCCATTTTGTATGGTTTGAGCGAGGTAGTAATTAGTAGAGTTATAAAAAATATCCGTGAAATGTTAACTATATCTTCATCCAGTGCAGTAAGTAGGAAAGAAGGAAGCCATTACGACTATCAACCCCGCGTCATTTTTAATGATGTTGCTTACTACAATAAAGATATATAGAGAACCTTCAAAAACAAAAGGGCAAATGAACCTTTTTTTTTTTTTTTTTTTTTTTTTTTATCGCAGGGGAATCCATTTACGGATGATATCCAGGACGCCCGGGTCGGCAGTCCTAGACCTATGTCGGACTCGGCACTTTGGGAGTGCAATACCGTACTAAACCCCTGCGGGAGCCTTCAGCCGCTTTAATTGGAGGGTCCCGGATCTGCAGGCAACAGGATCCCTCCAGCGACAGGCTGGCCTCGGCGAAAAGACCAGACTTCTCCTACATGGGGACTGTCCGGCTCACCTCTGAACAGTCCCGACGACGTCGTGTCTAGCAGGACCGGGTTCCCATCCCGGCCCGACACGGGCACAAGGGCGTTACTGGAGGCGCATTAAGTAGCGCCTCCTACGCACCCCCATTCGTCGCCCGCGGATGGAGACCACGTCGGCGGCCTCCTCTCTCACCCGCTCGTCGGCCTCCTTCTGGGACATTACTGTCTCGCAGAAGGAGACCATCGCCTTCCAGGACTCGTCGTCGCCGAGCATCGCGGTGATGATGCTCGGGAGCGACAAGTCCCCTCCGAGGACCGACGTCAGACCTTGACGCAGCGCCGCCCATCTCGGGCACACCTCGAGGGTGTGCTGGGCAGAGTCCACCGCCGCGCCACAATCGTGACATTCAGTCGTCGGCTCCCTCTGGGCCGTCCGGCACAGGTAGTCACCAAAGCAACCGTGCCCGGTGAGAACCTGCGTCAGACGGAAGGTGAGGGGCTTGCGTTTTCGACGCATCCACCGCTCAAGGACCGGGCGAATGGCAGCCGTTACGCGTGTGCCATACGGCTGCTCCACCAGGTCCTCCCCCCACCTTCGCATTAGCGCTTCCTGCCCTATCCGACGCACACGTAGGATCCCGTCCAACGTGGGGTTCTCACCAAGAGCCCTCCTACCCGAGACATATGAGTAGGTCTCGGCAAGAACCTCCGCCACGAGCTCCCACGGGGGGTCGCCGGCTAGAGCAGTAGCTGCAGCCCACGATATCGTACGGTACCCCCGAATCACCCTCACCGCGATTGTTCGCTGCGCAGCGCGCAGCGCCGCCTTATTTTTCGCGGTGAGGCGATCCGCCCAAACCGGGGCACCGTACGTCGCCATACTCCGGCAGACTCCGGAGTACAGCTGCCTGCAGGCGGCGCTGGGTCCTCCGAGGTTCGGGAGGAGTCTGCCCAGCGCACTCGCCGCCTTCACGACCTTCGGTCCCACCATAGCGAAATGTGGGCCGAAGGTCCACCTTCCGTCCAGGATGAGCCCGAGATATTTCATTTGGGGGCTCATCCTGACTCTCCCCTCTCCGATCTGAAGGGTAGCCCCCGGTGGAGGTCCCTTGCGGCCGGTCCCGCGGAAAAGCAGGGCTTCGGTCTTGTCAATCCTGACACGAAGCCCTAAACTCTCTATGCGGCTGATCACGAGGTCGAGTCCGACCTCGGCCAGCCGCGCCGCCTCCTTGTAGTTTCGTCCCCGGGAATAAACGAGGGTGTCATCCGCGTAGCAGATAACACCCATCCCGGGGAGAAGACGGCCTCGCAGGACCCAGTCGTACCCGATGTCCCACAGGATCGGACCCAGAACGGATCCCTGCGGGACACCGCAGCCGACTCGCCGCCACTCCACGGACCCCGACCGGTTCTCGAGGCCTACCCTCCGATCGGAGAGGTACGCCTCCAATAGCCTCCTTAGATACGGGGGCACTCCGAAGTATTTTAGTGCCTCCCGTATCACCGCGTGTGGGAGGCTATTGAAGGCGTTCGCGATGTCCAACGACACCGCGACCACCACTTCCCTTCTGTGTTCCGCCTCACCCGTCACCGCCCGCAGGCGTTTGAGGGCGTCGACGGTCGACCGACCTGCTCGGAACCCGAACTGGGATTCTGAAAGTCCGGGTCCCGAGCCCTCCTCCAGGTGCTGAACGAGCCGGGAGGCCACTATCTTCTCCAAGGCCTTCCCGGCTTCGTTCAGCAGCACCACCGGTCGCACCGCCGAAGCCGAGTCCGGGGTCCGCCCTGCCTTAGGTAGTAGGCAGAGCCTACCCTCCTTCCAGACCCCCGGGAACTGGCCAGACCGCAGGCAGCGGTCAAACAGCTCCCGGAGGCTGTCGCCGAGGTGCCCGAGAGCAATCGCGAGGACTCTCCCGTGCACCCCGTCTGGACCCGGCGCCCTCTTCTTACCCTGGAGGCGGGCAATCACCACCTCCATTTCAGCTTCTGTGACGGGTGGCGGAACACCATCTTCTTCATCCGGCGTCTGCCGAGCCATTCTGGGAGGCACGAAGCCCTCGGGTTCGTCGGGAAAGAGTTCCCCGACGATCCTCCCTAGTTGGTCCGGCTGGAGCGTTTCGCTGATGGGGGCCGACTGGGCTCGTAGCTTGTTCCGCGCCCAATTATACGGTCGGCCCCAGGGGTCTCTCTCCAGACCCCCCACAAGGGCAAATGAACCTTGACCGTTTCACTGTCTGCATGTAAGTTGCTAAGTTTCAGTCTAGACTAACGGAGATTGATACGTAGGTATGTATTAGGAGCGTGCTGCGTCTGCAATCAGGTTATATTAATAGACTACGGCTGGTTTACGACTTCGCTTAACTTGAATTGCGAACGAGATTGTCACGATATGTACGAGGTACGGTTATATACACGTATACACAAATGTATATTGACTTATATAGCAGTATATTTTTAAATAAAGCTATAATGAATCTTTAATTAAATATATTCCCAATAATTAAGAAAAATATAGCTATCATTTTGTATTTTTTTTTTTGCAATATATTCGCGAGCCATCATTTTGACATTGATTTTAATTTTAAAGAAATTGTTACTTGAGTGTGAGTAAGACTAATTTTCTGTGAAATTATTGATTTATTGAGAGATAATTTATAGATTTCTTTTTGTGTTACTTGATGAATTTTTTGTATAGTATCAGCCTGTAAACAACCCACTGCTTAACGAAGGCTTCTTCTTCATATAGAAGAAGGGTTGGAGCTTAATCCGCCACGCTACTCCACTGCGGGTTGGCGGATAATTTAGCTACCATGGGTAACGATCGTTATCAGGTGTCTATGATAACAATCGGGTCGACGGCTTTACATGCGCTCCGAGGCACGGTTGGGAGACCCACAAGGACATACACCCAGACCGGAAACATTTTGTACAAATACAAATATCTGTCCCGAGCGGGAATCGAACCCACAACCGTCAGTCTATATTTGCCGAGGCGCGTACCGAAGCAGTCGTTCACGATAATTAGAAAGTGGTCTCGATGTGGTCGAGAGTGCGCGGCGAATCGAACACTGAGCGCGTTGGCCGACCGATGGGACTCCCCGTTATTTTGTCACTGGATACAGCTTCATGCTCCTGGTGCTAGTTACCAATATCTTTAACATAGGAGTTTCATTGGAAGCCACATACCTACTTCAATATTAATTTAAAATTACTACTAACCCTAGAATAAGTTTATTGTTAATAACATATATGGATGCAAATCTGAAAATTAAAAAAAGAAATATTTACGTGCTCTCCAAGGCACGGTGGGGAGCACGAGTCTTGTATACAAGGACATATACCCAGACCTATGTATATTGTATATCAATAACATTATATATTTTATCTACTCCTATGCTTTCTTTATTTTAAATACTCTATAAAAGATTATGAAACAGTTAGCTTATTGCCAACATTAAAACACCCAATGTCATTATATCATCCAAACGGATGATATAATGTTGTATTGAATTTCATAATAACACTCCTTGTTTTTTTTTTTCGATCCCTTCTACGCAAAGGGCTTACTTAACAGACGACCACATTCTTGTTGCTCGATGCGTGATGTCTGTATGAATTTAAAAAAAAAACCGGCCAAGTGCGACTCGGACTCGCGCACGAAGGGTTCAGTACTATTATCTATAAAAACGCCAAAAAATCACGTTTATTGTATGGGGCTCCCTTGAATGTTTGTTTTATTTTAATTTATTTATTTATTTTTAAAGTCAATATATTATTAAATATTCTGTGAATATTTCAAGCGTCTACCTATTGCCGTTAACAATATCGAGCAAAAACAGGCAAAAGATCACTGTTGTATGGGAGCCCCCTTAAATATATTTTCTGTTCTATTTTTTTTTTTTTTGAGTCTTAGTAATACCATCCCGTTTTACCCTTTGGGTACGGTACCCTAAAAATAACATCAGTATGAATAAAAAAAAAAAACATTGTCATTCACGCGAGTTTCACTACCAGAACACCGCGTTGGCGCAGTCTTCAGTGACCCTGCTTTCTGCTCCAGGATTGTGGGTCCGATTCCCGCCTCGAGTATGGGTGTAATGTATATTTATACATTTATACATTATGTATACATTTATATTAATATTTTCAACATTGTTATCACTGGCCCGTGGCGCAGTTGGCAGTGGCCCTGTTTTCTTCCTTCAGGTTTGTGGGTTCGATTCCCGCCTCGAGTCTGGGTGTACTATGTATATATCTATATATGTATTATTTATATGTATATTTATTTATACAAAAAGTATAATAAGTCGGCTGTTACCTGAAACTCAGGCAGTTAAGAGGCCTTCCTTAGGAACAGACGACCGTGTATGTGTGTTAAACATATTTATTTATTTATTTTTATTCTATTATATTTATATTATAATATGTAATTTTTTCAAATAATTTTATACCAGTAGCTAAATTAACTTTCCAAAGTGACTACCGGCAGTGACAGTATTGAAATAAAATTAATTTTATTAAGAAATATACGATAAAAGAATTTTATCGTATATTTCCCGATCTCATTAAAACTTTGGTAGAAAACACTTTCAAAAATGAAAATAATTAACTAAATCGCCCCCGGAAGAATTTGAGTACAAGCTAGTACACATACAAAAATAAATTATTTAAAACTTTATTTATTAACATTTTACTTTCTAATTTAAAAACAATGTCGCCTATCTATTTATTTTCCATACATATTAAATTTTTGCGCTATTTGATATTTAATACCGATAAAATAATTTTTGATGCGTTTATGTTCTAGTTTTTAGTTTGACGTATAGTCGACATATTATATTTTGTAGTTGACATTGCTTAGAGTCCAATTTATTTGTGTATAGGATTGCTCAATTGATAGACAATTATTGAATGAAATACACTGAAGTCCAGGCATTATATTCTTGGCATCAAGCATCATTAAATACTGAAGATAACAAACATAATCCTTAGGATCAAGCTTCATTAAGTATTGAAGACGATACAATTTATATTTTTTCTAATCTAATTTTTATTTTATTTTTCTATTCTTCAATTTTAGTAACAAACCATTTGGTGTAACAGAATCTGAATCTGATTCACTATTTGGATTTTGGATCATAATTAAGACTAAAGTCTGGATAGACCGACTCTGATGATAAATTCTCATGGGAGGGTAAACCTCTTCCTTATGGGTGCCACACACGCTACGAGAAATCGTTACGATCGCACTGTACCGTTTAAACTGCCGATAATCGTAACGTGTGTGTGATAAAAACTGTACAGTTTATACGATTTTTAAAAACTGTACCATTCAACGGAATCGATTGAAAATTTGAATAGATGAAATGGAATTGGAGGAACTGTGCCAATAATCGTAACGTGTGTGTGCTGAGCGCTCAGTTTTCACATGGATCTCGTATCGAATGGACGTGCATTCGTACTTACAAAATGACTCACCACGAGTGGCTTGAAGAGTTTATTGTCATGTATCCCAATGAACCTTATTTATAGACAATTAAATCCAAGGAATCACATTTTATTTTATAGATTTTTTAATAATCAAGTTAATAAATCAAGAATAGTTAATGCGTCGTCTGTCAATGCAATCGTGGAACGGAATGAATAAACTGCGCAGTTTTACTTGAACGTGTGTGGGCTGTAGGGCGTAGGATTAAACTGTACAGTTCGACTGCACAGTCTTATCGCACAGATAAAAATGAACGTGTGTGTCACTCATTACGTAACGCGTAACGGCGCCGGTCTGTCTGGCTTCCCTTTCTCTCACGCATACGGCTCTCTCACTGTAACACTAGTAAATAATGTATTCATGAAAATCTTTCTTAATATTTCAGTTATTATTATTATTACTAGCTCGTTCCAGCATAGATTACTTTAGAAATTATTATGTACCAAATGAATGAATCCCTATAAAATAGTCGATACTTACGCTTTTATTTACGATGGCCGGCTGGTCGAGTGGTCAGACAACTGGACACTTTACGCAGCGGTCGCGGGTTCGAATCCCGCCAGGTGCAGATAATCTGTATGACGAATATAGATGTCTGCACCGGGTCATGGATGTGTATTTATGTATATATGTATTTATATCTTAAATTTATTTCCTTTCCTAGTACCTGCAACACAAGTTTTTACGAACTTACCACGGGGCTAGGTTAACGTGGTGTGATTGTTGGTTAATATTTATTTATTTATTTATTTGCATAGTTTTGTCCTTTACCGACCACTTCAAGCAAAAATGTACCTTAACGCTGAAACTTTGAGTCATTAGTTCGTAGCTGCACACGATCCGCCGGCGTCTATTGAGGAATTCATAGATTTTGACACAACTTTATGCTACGTGTGTTAAATTCTATCAATGAATCAGATCGTATGATTATATACATCATATATAATTACTTGAGTTTAAGCGGATTTAATTTATATTTATTACTGTTTTCTTGCAAAACACTAATAAACATGATCATAGTCTGTTACATTTCGTAGCAAGAATATTGGGATAGCATTAGAAAGTATGAAACACACTGATGACGTTTTTAAGCTCACGCTCCTATAAATACTACCATTTACCCAACGCTATAGGGGTCCTCCCCGTCTCTACTAGATGCCGGCCGTGTAGTAGTGTAGGTGTAATACAAATGCTCATGATTGTCTACGTGTTAGTTTTTCGTAAAGAAATAATTTAACAAATAATAAAAATTATAGACATATAGTATCGTATAAATAGATGAATTTAGGTAAAAGTTGCAAGCAAGAACTTATTTCATTTGAACAGACGAGATTAGTTTACTTAAAGATTAATTTTAACTAAATAAACTTTTTATTTACTTTGTTTTCATTCCATTTAACGTTAACAAACTTTTAACATGTAAAGGTTACACGATATGTCGAAAGTTATACATTATTTTGGACATTTAATTATAATATGTAATTATGCTTCAGATTGTTGTCCATATTATGAGCGTAAAATAGAAAATTAATTTCGTTTTTAGTTTCTGAAAAATTCAGGGTATAATTTTAAACCTTCATGTACGCGGAGGTGGCATTATCATACGTCAAGTAACAAAATCCTTTAACGCAGTTCACATTTTCTGCGATGATAGAGCAAAAGTATTTTTTGACTCTTTATACAGAAATTACGGTACTCAAAGCCTAGCATCTGGATACCGATTAGGTATATTATTCTAAATCCGGATAGATAAAAGTATAGGCCTAAAAATCAAATAGTGGAGATTGGAGATTGTAGAGCTTTATTTGTATTTTAAATCAAAGTTTTCACTTATTTTAATACTATAGGCTGTAACTGACCTGCCGCTGAGTCGAAGGTATAAATTATTTCAAATTGGTATTACTTTATAAGCGCAGAAAGTTAAAAATATCTACAGTATTGGTGAATGCATTTGCTGTTTTAATTTGTTTATTGTAACATTCAACTACTGCATTCAGGAACTATGGTTTATTAACACAATCATCAGAATGGACAGCATTCCGCAAACACGACAGTGCTTAGCGGCCGTGCTTATTATGTAGAGACGGTCGTCCTCTATTACATTGCGTAACCGGGCTTATTTATAGAACACAAGTATGAAAACTTCGTAAATGCGATTCAGAATTTCTGTTCTTCGTTATATAATAGTTGATCGTATGTTACCAATAATTATACAAGATAAATGTAAGCGACTAAAGTAGAAATAGGTAATAGAAATAGATTAGTGTTTGACATGTAAAAGGATAGTAAGTAGTATTAAAAACGTGTACCATAAAAGTAAACTTAACATAGATAAAGTTAGAAGTAAACTATAGATACATAACAAAATAAATAAAATATAAATATAAATATGCCTAACACACACACACACGGTCGTCTGTTCCTAAGGTAGGTAACTTAATGCCTGTGTTTTAGGTAACAGTTGACTGATATACAATTTTTTATATAAATATACATATAAATAATACATATATAGATAAATACATAGTACAGCCAGACTCGAGGCGGGAATCGAACCCACAACCCTGGAGCAGAAAACAGGGCCACTGCCAACTGCGCCACGGGCCAGTGATAACAATGTTGAAAATAAATATTGTAAGTGTGGCAAAGATTTTGCAACCAAGATAAAAATAAGTTATAAAAAAATTAAGTGAGTGTATATATAAATAAATTTTTAAATTCATGTCGAACTCACATCCTTCTTAGAGATACTAAGATAATTTTAAGTGCTCGCTATATCGAGCAATAAACCTGAATGTAAAAGGCAGGGGCGATCAAGAGCCCGTGGATTTATACGATTTAAAACAAAAACAAAAAAAAAATCTTATACTGGTTGTATAATTTAATACGAATGCTTGAATGGAAGTATTTAGTTAAGTAATTACGTACATATATAGTTTCATTTACCACACACAATCTCTTTTTTATATGTTATGTACTTGTAATTGAATATTATTAATTTAACCTCGAAAATCGTACATCAATAAAATTAAATTATGTTGCCATTGTTTCTAAACAGATAAATATATTATCTATTTACAAAATATTTTTTGTTTATCTATCTTTTATTTCTATATTTAATTGATTTCATACATTTTTAAATATGTGTACCTATTCATAAAACAAAACAAAAAAATAGTTCCCCAGTGGTAGATTTAAGCCCAGGCCACCGGTAGTTGGGCTGCCGTTTCAATCTACATTGCTTTTTGTATCCAACCCTTTATTCAACAGTCTAGAGTTTCTTGGTCTTGAGAGGTGTTGGACGAAACTCTTCACTAATAAGATATTAAATATATATTATTATAATCAGCAAACACATAAAATGTTTACTTTAATATCGATGAATTAATTTGTGTACAAATAAAACTATTCCCAAATATTCATGATAAAAACTCATAACACTTGTAAATATTACGATTTAAGCAACAGTACTGTCGTTGAAACTTGGAAGTAATGGTTATATATCATATTTGTATATGATATATCTACCGCCGAGACAGCATACGAATATATATATGACCCGACGGTTGCGGGCTCAAATACTGTATCAGTCTGTAAACAACCCACTACTGAGCGGAGGCCTCTTCTCCATATAGAAAAAGGTTTAGAGCTTAATCCACTACGCTGCTCCCATGTATCACACGTGTCACCACGTCACTCACCACGTGTTGGTGGATAATCTCCCTAAAATGAGTAACGATCGTTATCAGATGTCTATGATAACAAACGGGACCGACGGTTTTACGTGCTCTCCGAGGCACAGTAGGGAGACCCACAAGGACATACACCCAGACCGGAAACAAATATTTGTACAAATACAAATATCTGTCCCGAGCGGGAAACGAACCCGCGACCTCAAAAACCACCGCAACTAAACATACCAATACACTAGAACGGTCGTCAAATCAAGTCGGCCGTTAATATTATATCAACAGTGCCGGCTGAAATACAGGTTAGTATAAATACACCTGAATTTATCTTTACTTGTGAGTCTATCTTTTTTACAATGCGAGTCGCATTAGATCTACGAGATACTCTACCTGGCACTTAGCGTTAATATTGTATTAAAGTACAATACAAAAAAGATGTCAGCGACTTTTATATTATCGATTCATTTGAAATACCATTTGTCATCGTAAAAATAATTTTCAATTATTCATTGTAAAAATTATTTTTAAAATAATATATTTTATGTAAATTTTCTAAAAAAAAAAATTGTATAGTTGTCTTTCAAACTATTGTCTGACGATAAAAAAAATTCAAACGAATTGAGAACCTCCTCCTTTTTTTTTGAGTCGGTTAAAAAACGAGTTCGGGTTGAAAAACACAATATCAAAATATCAGCACGGTTTTATAAGGTTAACTAACTCTTTAGTTATATTCTGAGCCATTAATCAACTACAGTTACAAAAGAAAAAGAATCGATGTTATCTATACAGATGTTTTTTCCACACCTTAAAGCGAAAAAGAGAAGGGCAAATTCTCTACAGTAATGGTGGATGTGTTAAAGTTTCAAATTGTATATTGTAACATTTAACTACTGTAGTCTGAAATTATTTCATCACACAGTCCACCTCGCTGAGCAGCCGAATTAAACCGGCACGGCTGCGGGCCGGCTTCTTATGTAGAGACGGTCCTCCCCTGTAGCGTTGCGCAATCGGGTGTATTTATAGGACGTGATATTGAAAACTTCGCAAGTGCGATTCAGACTTTCCTATTGCTGTCTCAGTGTTCTTGCTATAAAATATAACTTTGATCTTATATTGTATATTTGTTGATCCTAGTTAAATGATAAAAAGCAAGATATTCTTTTTTATTACATTTTATAGAGCCTTCTGAGATAGAAAACGTAACCACCAAATTGATATATCAAAGATAGGCCTAGTTAACTATCAATGGTGTCTTCTATATATTATAACACAAATATATTATAACACAAATAATACTGGATACATTAATTTTAATTCAAAAATTGTAATATTCTATAAAATGCAGAAACTCATTTCGTCAACTTAAAATAACAAAGCAAATATACCTCGCGTACATTAATCAATATATATAAACTAGCCCTGATTGTTTGATGAACATTTGAAGCTTGCCTACCGTAGTATGGGGTGGCATGGAATGTGTAAATATAAAGTTGAAACATAACTAGTTTTTAACTTTTCGCCAAGTTATTTAATAACTGACCAGTGACTACCGTACCGTGAAAATTATATCTGTATTTATAAATGAGTAGATTCATATGAAATCTAGTTTCGTTCTAACGTTTCGTAGAAGATAACCACTGATGTAATACTGACAATAATATTCTCAACCATGCTCTATCTTTATTCTCTACTTTTATATAATAAAATAATACATGAAATATATAAATATATAAAATTAACTGTACTTTTTTGGTATATACCTATTTAATATACGTAGTAGCTTTTTTTTACATTAACTCAATTGTTAATCAGTCAATTATTCATCTTACAATACAACGTAAATTTTCTATATATAAATAAAGTTTAAAAAAGTTAAAATAAACTCGCTACTCTTTATATAATATAAATAAGCTCAATAGCAACCTGGAGCTCAACTTAACTAGAATGTTAAAATAAAAAAATATAAAACAATATAATTAAAAACATATCACATAAATATTAAAGGAATATTTGTGTTATATACAATATTTGTGAAATATTTAAAATATACACAAAAAAATATTCAATGGAAAAAATTGCCTCTATAAACTAAAAAGCAACAATAAAAACAAAATGAAAAGTGAATTCCATTAACACCATAAGAGAACAGGACACTAGTATGTATCGTAATGATGATGGGCTTACCTTCACACTGTAGCTCATAGAATATGTTCGACGAATCGCCAGTGATTAATTTCGTAGATAAAATTAGAATACCGTTTAAGTTCCTGTTGGGAAATACGTCAATACTTACCGTAACACTGCTTTATTGTTTTTATTACTTATTTTATCTATTGTAATACTAAATTATATTCGATATTGTAGTTATGTATAGATACATACATTTTGTGTAATTTTTATTCAAATTATTATTTTTTAACGGATTATTATTCATATAATTGTAACAATAGTGAAGCTTAATTTACGTATAACGATTACCGATTTATTAATTTGATCTTGTAGTTGTAAGTTTTCAATGAGGAGTACAATTAATATACATTTTAGCTAACCTGACTAATGCCGAATTATCGTGTTAAAATCATACATTAAGTTTACGACAATCGATTGAATAACATATTTTTTTTTAAAACGCAAAAGAGGGGGGCAAATTCTCTACAGTAATGGTGGGTGGCTTGTCAGGTAATTCATATACCCCTAAAACCCTTTTTGTATCATTTATTTCAACTTTGTGTGTCGTAACATAGTATTTATTTGTAATCAGAGAACCTGTGTCTTGTCATTTAGTCATCTGAATGAGCAGTCGTATTAGACCGGCACGACTGCAGGCCGGCTTCTTATGTAGAGACGGTCCTCCTCGACAGAGTTGCGCAATCGGATGTATTTATAGAAAGCGAAGTAGAAAACTTCATAAGCGTGATTCAGACTTTCTTTTACACTTAATATTTTTGCTAAGAAATACAAATACGAGCATGTATATTTTTTTTAATTTAAAAACAATGATAGCACAAGTAATATTTTAAAACAGAAACTCGAATGTTTTATTTGATTATACTTGATTAGCTTACTTCACCGTCGCTAAATTCGATTGAAACTAAAGTAATTATCTAATTTATTTCAGTTTCATTTCACGTGAACAAACTTTCATGACTGAACTGACATGTTACTTACAATTGAATTTGAAAGATCTGACGAGGGATAGCATAATTATATCAATTAATTCAAACCTTATTAATTGGTTTTCGTTATTATTATTAACTATTGTTAACTAAATAAATAAATAAAATTAATTATTAATTATTAATTAAACAATTAACAATTTTATAAATTCGTCTATATCGAAATAATTCTCTTGCATTTGCAACAATTATTTAATTGTGATGATGGCGAAAATAATTTCATTTATTTAAAACCGTATAAATGTGATGTATACATAATTATATAGTCGTTAAATTTTCAGGAGTGTAGGGGAACTGGCGTAATATCCCTTACATGGATTTGCGTAATAAAGAAACAAAAGAAAAAAATAAACTTGTGATCGTTTTGTGACTTTAGTAAGTTACAAAATTTGAATGGTATATCGATCCTACCCTATATAATCTTATTGGTTAGTGAAATTAAAGTCTTAAAATTTAACCGTCTTGAATAGAAAGCGCCACCGTCTGCTTCCCCGTCGGTAGATGGCACTGCGGATGCCCGAACAAGGAGAAAAAAAAAAATAAAGCTTCAATATCACGCATTTTATTGTAAACAAATGCATATAATATAAAATGAAATAATAGGTAGAAAAATAATCTTTAAACTGGCATAAATGGTTTTATAAAACCTTCTTTCACTTTTAAATCAATCGTAAAAAATACTTAATATTATTACTCTAGGGCAATTTTCGTGGTCGGTTATTGTCTGATAGGGCTACACATTTATTCGTGTGAACTTATCCGATTGTAATAGACGTAATGAGATGGTAGACTATTATTCTAGACAAATTACATTTTTGTGATCCGGGCTGTGAATTTTTGTATTGTAATATCCGATTCAATGAGACGACTTGTTTGCTCCTAAGTTCGTTTATTAATTCTCTCTATTTCATTTAATAGCACATTTTATAATAACCGGGAAGACTTACATGTACACACTACAGTATGTTTGTTGTATGCTGTTCAATGTTTTATAACAAAATGGTGTATTCCAATAATCAATTATAAAAAAAAAAATGAACAGAAATCATTAATTAAATACCGAAATCTACGTAGTCGTTTTTATTTATTTATATTTAAAATTAGTAGCAATTTTAAATTCTAATCTTCCCGATCACTGTCATTGGTGATCAATAAAGCGTTTCTCGATGGCCCAAGATTCCTATGAAAATAATGATAATGGCTTGGCATTCATTCTCTATATAACAGAAGAGGTAGAAATAGCGTGCCAGCGTATGCCAATTTTAATTTTTTTTATAGGTTTTTCTCGACCCCTTTTTGTAATAGTTTCTTGTATGAATTGTGTTTCTTATAATTCGTGTTTTCAAATTACATCTATAATAAATTGATTGATGTATTACTCCGAAAGCAGATATTTGTATTTTCATAAATATTTGTTCCCGGTCTGAGTGTATGTCCTTGTGGGTCTTCGCACCGTAACTCGGAGAGCACGTAAAGCCGGCAGTCCCGGTTGCTATCATAGACATCTGATAACAATCGTTACTCATGGTAGGGAAATTATCCGCCAACCCGTATTGGAGCAATGTGCTGGATTAAGAGATGGAGAAGACGCCTTTGTCCAGCAGTGAGACGTTTACATTCTGTTTCAGTTACTCCTATAAATTTTATCACCACTTAAGTCCTTTAACCAGTTTATCCTCTATCTCTTTAAAATATATAAGATCTGGTTTTTGTTATTTGTTTTGATACTTGTGTCCGGGAACTGTCTCGTTCACTGTTAAGTAATATATTTAACATATGGTTTGCCTTTTATTATAAAGCTCGATGGCAGGATACTTATATTGTGTATGTTTTTTTATGTATTTTTTTAAATATTAGATAAACACATTTATATATATAACGGTTCTACTCTGCGAATAAAATAGAATAAACAGATTTTTTTTCTTATTTAATGTTAGCTTGGATAAATAGCCAGCATCCATAAGCAACTTACCATTTCTACAGCACTCTTTTTTTTCTAAAATATTACGAATCGTAAAGTTATATACAGGATACTTGCACTTTTACGGGAATATTCCTACCTGGTTTTGACGAATACTTAGCACTTCTTTAAATCGAAACATGCTACAACCGAGTCCTTTTTTAATTTTCTTTCTTATTCCTTTCCTCCTTTCTATTTCTTTTTCTTTTTTATGTTTTTCATAATCATTTCTCATATAATTCTTCTTGTATTATCAGCAGATTTAAAATTATATATATATTTCACAAAAGTCGTTTTTGACTTTAGGAACAAAAAATTAAATTTTGTGTTGAATTCATATTGTTGTTTAGTTGCGATGGTTGAACAGAACTGAAACTGCCTGTAAACCTTCTACTGCTAGGCAAAGGCCTCCATATACTCGTAGGAGAAGAGTTAGAGCTTAATCCACCACGCTGCTCCACTTCGGGTTGGCAGATAATTTACCCTATCATGAGTAACGATCACTATCAGGTGTATATGATAACAACCAGGACCGACGTCTTAACGTGCTCTCCGATGTACAGTGGGGAGACCCATAAGAACATACACCCAGACCAGAAACAAATATTTATACAAATACAAATATCTGCCCCGAGCGGGAACCGAATCCGCGATACCAGCAATCGTGACTGTTCAAGCCCCTACACAACCACTATACCAGAATGATATGATTGTTAAATTATATTGTGTGTTTGTGTTCATCCAATCTACATACAATTTATGTATTTAAGATATATTTAATGTTTCATTAATATATTATTTTTGGCTATCTCCAGAATATTTCCAGTATTCCAGAAATAATGTGCTTCAAGAATTTCGAATTGGTCAATATGATAAATTATTCTCTTTTCGGTGTAACAGACCAGGGGGCTTACCACAATCTTTAACAAAGTAAGCTTATTACGGTCGCGTTTTAATTCCGGCGTATTGTAATAATACTCAAATTCGTACTACGATCTTAACCGAGCATGATTGTTTCATTATTGCTGCGTGATGTGAAAGAACGAATGATTTGTCTATAACTTATTTAGAGGGACGGAAAAAGCGTTATTTATTGTATAGCGTTATCCCTTTCTCGCTTCGGAACAAATCGTATTATCGAATTTTAACGATTAGACATCATTACTTAGCGCATGACGTACCTATAGTAACGTATAAACAATTATATTAATATTAAACATTAAAAAGTTTATATTTACGATTATTACGAGTTATTCGTAGTACGTTATATTTTCCTCTTCCCCTTGGATCACCGTAAGGTGTAGACGTGCTCACTGCCCTTTTATAAATTTCGTTTTGGATATTTTATTTAAAAATATTAATAAAATAATATTTAAAGAAAATTAGGAGTGCATAAAATAACAGTAGATATAATCACATACTATTGATCGTGAAGACTATCCTGCGCGCCTGGTACTTCGTCGTCGCTACTGGTGGGTGGAGCCCTAGCAAAACGTAAGAACACCTATTAACTTAAGGGCTTTCCTACCTTTGCCCATCGACCCCACCTACTGCCACCTAAGCCACGCCCTACTTTAACGCTATTGTTTAGCAATCACATCTTTGACCATTGCCCACTGTATGCACGACCAATTGCGTGCACTAAAAAAACTTATTGGTTCTTTGTGTGGTGATTGAAGTACAATTAGAAATAACCTCTTCGTATTCTTTGGAGTCTTAGTACAGATGGGATCGCCAATTGAAAAATCAGTCTCAGCTACCGAAATAAACTTATTGGGAAGTGATGTAACTCCGCCAAACTATGTACATTATAGAATGAAGAGAAGCAGAGAAGAGATGGATGAACCTATCACCAAACAGTTTAACGATTTTAAAGAAGAAATGAGGAAAATGATGGCGGGTCAATTTGAAAAACAAACGTCAACTCTAAGGGAAATACAGCAGACAAACCATAGCATTGAATCATCAGTTGCTTACCTAACTGCACAAAATGATGAATTAAAGAAACAATTGATACAACTCGAGCACCAGACACGTGAAGATAAGAAATATATCAAAATTCTTGAAAATAGGATTGAAGAGATGCAGATTGGGAATCGGAAGACAAATTTTGTTATAAAGAATGTACCAAGGTCTGACTCCGAGACCAAGGACGACCTTGTTGAAATGGTTACGACTCTCTCTCAAAACTTAAATTGCAGCATTAGCAAAAATGATGTGAAGGATATTTATAGAGTGCGCTCAAGAAATAAGGAAAACCGAAACACACCAATCGTAGTAGAAACCTCCTCGACTATACTAAAGACCGAAATTTTGAAAATGGCAAAGGTATTTAATTCTAAGCATAAATCTAAACTGTGCTGTAAGCAGCTTGGTTTTAAAACACAAGTGGATGTACCTATATTTTTGTCTGAACATTTGACTCTATTGGGCTCTCGTTTGTATTTTCTTGCACGTGACTTAATTAAATCCGGGTCTTATAAATTTTGCTGGACTGCTTACGGCAAAGTTTTCATAAAAAAGGATGAGCATTCATCAGCTATATGTATTAGAAGTGAGGCTCAGATACAACAATTATCTCTCTTGCAACAATAACAATTAGCTGACTACTTGATATATCTTTTAAGTGTATTGTATTTTGTCTGTAAAATTTTGCTGTATAAATCTGGGCTTCATAACGTTTATTTCATGAAAAATGTTTATGTCACTCAATATTTTTTTGGAACTTATATTAAGGAACAGTCCTACAAATGTATATATAATAATTATAATCATAATTTACACACCAAACATACACACTTTAACACTAACCCTATTTCTATTAAATATATACACTTTTTCAAACACTTTCTTACAACAAATATAACTCGTAACACTAAAACAATAATACATACTCATTACAGTTTATTGATAAATCAAAAATATATCGGTATAAAATATAATAGTTTTGCTAAGTCATCTCAATTGAATATGACTGGACGATACCTGTACAAGATTATTATAATCGAGTTTATCTTGCAGTGTATTGTAATGTATACGTATAATGCGACGACGTTTATTCCCTTAAAATATTATTTAAATGGGTGATTGTGTACATACTTTAACCGAGATAGATAACATTCAAATCGCTCGTGCTGTTGAATGTGATAGTTCTGAATTATATAAGCACATAAATGTAAAACGAAGCGACTTTTCTATAATTTGTCAAAATATAAGAAGTATTTATTGTAATTACGATGATTTTGTTATTATGTTGTCTACTCTCAATTTTGAACCCGATGTAATAGTTTTGACCGAATGTAGGCTTAACTTTAATAGACCTTTACCACAGCTTACAAATTATCAGTCATATTCAACCACCCGCCAATTGAACCAAAATGACGGGGTAGTCGTTTACGTAAAAAGTACATTAAAGCATAAGATTTCTGAGTTGTTCTTATCTCAAGCAACTTGTCTACAACTTGACGTTCTGAACAACATTATCTTATGCATCTACCGCTCCCCTTCACACACAAACACTGATATATTCTTAGATTCGGTAAGTACATATCTGGAACGGATTACTAATACAAAGAAATGTATTGTACTGACGGGTGACATAAATATCAACATCAGACCAAAGAATACTGAATCATCAGGCGATTTTAAAAATAGAGTTAACTATATAAGTATGTTATCGGCTTATGGTATATTAGCTGGACATACTTTGCCTACGAGAGAAAGCAACTGTTTGGATCACTTCATGTTAAGAATGAGTACTAGACCATCTAAAGCCTCTATTGCAGTATTGTCTACAACTATTACGGATCATTACACTATATTGTTGTGTTTGTCTAAATCGAAACACTTGGAGCTTGCAGATAGAACTATTACTAGACTAGATCTTGACAGGTCCCATTTATTCCTTAAGGACAACGATTTATTCCATTTACTACGCTATGATGACCCAAATATTCTCACTAACCTTATTATACAGAAGCTAATGGAAGCTGTGAAAGCATGTACGATTGTTTCTAAAATTCCAAACAGTAAACGCATTATAAAGCCATGGATTACACAGGGTATTTTGCGCTGTATAAAACATCGGAATAAATTACAAAAAAATTGCCGAAAGTCGCCACATGACGAAATTTTGAAAATAACATATGTCCGTTATAGAAACTTCTGTAATAACCTTATTAAAAAATTAAAAAGAAAATATGAAAGAGAACTATTGGAAAAATCTGTACATAATAATAAATTACTCTGGAAAAATATTAAAACTATAACTCACTTAAATAAATCAAAAAATAATAATCTTGAACTATTAAATATTAAATCTTCTCCTATTACGTCAATTAATTTAATCAATGATTACTTTGCTAATATTGGAAAACAACTAGCTCTTCAAGTACAACCCGCTAGACACACGACTTCTAACAGCTTTGGTGAACAGATTAATAATATTCCAACCCAAGTTAATTCCTTTGTTCTACTTGATACTGACCAATTTGAAGTTAATAGTATTCTTATGAGCTTGAAAACAGATAGTGCTCCTGGCTGGGATAATGTCCCGACTAAACTTTTGAAAAAAAATAGAACTGTAATTGTTCCTATAATAACCCATCTTGCTAATCTATGTTTTAAAAATGGTACATTTCCTACATTGTTGAAACATGCTATTATTACACCTGTGCATAAGAGTGGGGACAGAGACGATATCAATAATTATAGGCCAATATCTGTTTTACCTTCTATATCCAAAATATTGGAAAAACTTATTAATGTCAGGATACTAAGTTACTTAAAAAAGTTCAATATAATTTCATCTTCACAATATGGTTTTAGACAAGGTATATCTACTGAAGACGCTGTTTCTGCACTTTCGTCTTTGATAACCAATAAACTGGATAGTGGAAGCAAATGTCTAACAGTGTTTCTGGACCTAAAAAAAGCTTTTGATACCGTTTCTGTCCCAATTCTTGTGCTCAAATTGCAAGAAATCGGAATCAGAGGATTGTCTCTGGATATGCTTAAAGACTACCTTGCTGATAGAAAGCAAAGAGTAAAGATGGGTGATTATATAAGCACTGATGCAGGCGTGTCTTACGGTGTGCCACAGGGTAGCGTTTTGGGCCCTACTCTGTTCTTGATTTATGTCAACCAACTCTGTAATATGAAAATAGATAATGCTAGGATTTTCTCCTATGCTGATGATACGGCTGTTGTTTTTTATGGTAAATCTTGGGCAGATATATATCAAAGTGCAGAGAAGGGATTGGCGCGGATAGCGAAGTGGCTACAGGACAATCAACTGACTTTAAATATAACAAAAACTCAATACGTCTGTTTTAGCATTAACAAAAGAACTCAACCAAAAAATGACTTTGAAATTAAAATACATAGATGCAATCGTGATTCAAAAAGAACAAGTTGCCACTGCCCTACAATTACTAGAGTGAATGAAATAAGATATTTGGGAGTGATGATTGATCAACATTTGTCCTGGTATACCCATCTAGAGCGGGTTAGCAGCAGAATCAGAAAAATCAGCTGGATCTTTAAAAATCTGAGAGATGTGGTGCCAAAGCATACAACCGGTAAAAACAAAAGGAACATCATTAATGAAATTTATGTAAGCTTGGTACAGTCGGTTATATTGTACTGTATTCCTATTTGGGGTGGAGCTGCAAAATCTAGATTTATAGAATTAGAACGGACTCAGCGCTCACTTATAAAAGTCATGTACTCAAAAAATAAGAGATTTCCAACCCAAAAACTATTCGAAATAAGCGATCTTCTTTCTGTACGCAAGCTATATATAGTGCAAACTATCTTAAAGTTACATAAAAATTTAAGCTTAAACTTTGACACATCGAACAGAAGACGGGTTGCTGTGGCTAGGATACCTCATACAAAGACTGCTTTTGCTAGTAGGCAATATGAGAAAAGATCGGCCTTAATATACAATAAAATAAATAAAAAGATACAAATATATAGCAAAAATTATCACGACTGTAAAAAAACTGTAATAAAATGGATCAAAACTCTAACATACGAAGATACGGAAACACTTTTGTAATGAAAACACACACGCACACACCCCCACAAACACACACACACACACACAGACACACACACACCCACACAGACACACACACATACACACACAAACACACAGACACACACACACGCGCGCACACACACACACGCACACACACACACAGATACACAGACAGATACACAGACACACACTTGCACGCACACACACACACATAATTTTATGCCGCATGATTTAATTTGTAAAAAAAAAAAAATTACTGTTATAAGTATGTTTTTCTCATATTTTTTTCTGTACTGTAACTACTAATCATTGGAAGAGCGAAGTCTCCTAATACAGGCATAATGTGCTTAAAAGGAGGCTTCATATACAACTATTTGTACTATGGTGTATGGAAATAAATAAACGTTTTTTTTTTTTTTTTTTTTTTTTATAATACATAATAATATAAGTAATAAATATACATAATACAGAAAAAAAAAATAATAATAAAAAAAAAAAAAAAATTCGGGAACTATGGAACCAAGGTAAGATAAAATTAGTACTTGTACATATATAAATGTATTTCTTTACATTGTTGATATTTTGTAACTATAGGTTGTAATGTTTTGTTATCTACAGCCGTAGAAGTAACAGAGTTAGTTACCAACAATTAGAAATGCTTTGGGAGTTTCTTAAAAGGAACAGCGATATAGTTTCCTCATATAATCGCTCTTTACAAGCCAACCAAAACTCCAAGAGGAAATGGAGAGAAATTACAGAAACTCTCAACTCGCAAGGGCGTGGTGCTCATAAAAATTAGAAAGGCTGGTCAAAAGTAAGTACCTATTTTTTAAAATAACTAAATTAAAGAAGTTTAATTATTAATAATTAACAAGTTTAATTATTAATCTCTAACTGTTGTTCTTAAAAGTACATTAAATAATAATAATAATATTGAAAATTATTTTTTCAGGCACTAAATCACCAGTAATACAACTTTTTCGATATTACACTTACTTTATATGGTAAAAATATGTTTTTTTATGAAATATTCCACAAATCAATTATAAATCCGTCGCACGTTAGTAACTTTTTTAAGATTGCTAAATTTGACAGAAAGTAATAATGCTAGCTGTCGAAAAAGGCGTTGTGGTACCAAATAAGCGCGGATTGAATGAACAATATGAGATAACGTCACCAAAATCGCTCTCTCTCTCGAAAGTATGATCTCTCGAAAGTATGATCGTTTTCAAGCTTATAGTAAGATTGTTTTAAGTACGTTGTGGTATGAAAATTCAATGTATGAATGTATTAATAATGCTATAAGAGATTGTGGTAAGCCCCCAGGTATTTAAAAAAAAAATAAGAAATATTAATATCGTCATTACTTACGAGTTGGTCGGTATATTAACGTCTAAATACGATTATTGCTTATCATATACACGATGCTCACTGAAAATCAGTGTTGGGACAACGATGTCTCAATGTTACTATATAGGATTCCGATTGTTGACATCACAAGTTTTATTTTTATATTTTAATATTAAGATCAAATATTGTTGTTTTTATTTCTTATAAGCGGTGCTTATTGTTATTGTTAAAAAATAAGTTTTTTTTTTTTGACGTTCTATTGTAATTCTCTTAACGTGTTAGCTTTGTCTTTATTTTCTTCCATAAAAGTGTTACGATTATTTTTATATTTACTATCTAAAAATACGAAAACTCTAATTTAAGTTGTAGTACGGGTTAATGCAGATAGATTGCATATAAAAAAAATAATTACTTATTATCTAAACATTAATTAGTAATTCTTCATTAATTTCAAGTGCCTATTCGCTTTTTATCAATGTGAGAATCGTACCACGCAGAATTAGTAACTGTTCGATGTATGAATATGTGAGTACCTAAGGTGTTGAAGCAACGGGTTCAACTTTATTTCAGGGCAGAATTGCCGTCATATTTCGTCAGGCGGAATCGTTTTATTTTAGTGACGGTTAACATAAAATTATTTTTGTCAATACACTTCTAGCGCTGCTCATAGTAACATTCAGTCTTTTATTTCTACTTCCTCGAATTTCTAATTTTTTAAAACCCCCTACACGCACATAATGGTCCTTCGAGCCGGATGTTTGAAATTTTCTATAGAAATTTTAAAATTATATTGGAATTCAAGAAATATTACCGAATTGAAAAATTTACCAACGTGTCCGAGACAAAGAAACTAACAAATATCTTTGGATGGAATAAGTGGCTTGGAAATTAGACTGTTTAGTATTAATAGTATTACGGTGTAAACATTTATTTTAAATTTTATCACCCAGCACTTATTTATAAAGGTAATGTTTTAGTTAAAGAAATAAAAGGCAGTAAAGGTCAGTAACTAATTTTTTAATTTTTGTATATATCACTTATTTATTAGCTGTTTACAATTAACAAGGTTTTAGTACTTATAAATTGTTTTCAGTTATAATTAGGCTTCTTGAATAAGTATTGTATTTTATAATTAACAGTACTTAGTTAGACAGTACAGTAATCTTAGTATTACATTAGTTAATTATTTTAATTTAATACAATACCTTTTGTTTTAAGCCTTAATTGAAGCTTTTAAAAAGCTTTTCTAAATAATCAAATTAGTTACTGTAATGTTAACCTACCTACAATAATAAAAATGTATATCTATCTGCAGTGCTTAAATGTACAATTTAATTTTTAATTTTTATTGTATTTTCACTTATTTATTAGTTATTTACAATTAATAAGGTTTTTTGTACACGTTATTTACAATTTTAATTAGACTTCATAAATAATTATTGTATTTTATAGTTAACAGTACTTAATTAAAACAGTACAGTAATCTTAGTATTACATTAGTTAATTATTTTAATTTAATACAATACCTTTTGTTTTAGGGCTTAATTTCAGCTTTTATAAGCTTTTTGTAAATAATCAAATTTGTTACTATAATATTTACATACCTACAAGAATAAAATTATATATCTACTTGTAGTGCTTAAATGTAGAATTTAACTTTGTATTATATTCATTTAGTGACAGTTTCATAAATTATAATAATTTTAAAGAAATATTTTGTTACATTGTATAGTGATTTATTGTTATAAAATTTCAGGTTGATTCACCTGTCTTCCAAAATGACCGATATAAAAGAGCTTAAAAAGAAACGAGGCAGTTATAAAGGTAGATTTACTTCATTTGGAACCTATTTAGGTCTACTAAAGGATTCTGAATTAACCCCTTGTCAGGTAATGGAGTTACAGTTGCGTGTTGATAAGTTGGAGAGTTTATATGACGATTTTAATGACATTCAACAACAATTAGAATACCTATGTGATAATATTGAAGCCGAATCTATTGAGAGGTCTAATATAGAATCGCAGTATTACAGTTTAGTAGCTCAAGCTAAAATAATGATAAATAACTTTTCTAAATTAGAAACGGTCGATTCAAAATCTAATCAGTCAAAATTTCGCCATCAATTTGTCAAACTACCCACTATATCATTACCAAAATTTTCTGGAGATTATGTTAACTGGCTTGAGTTTCGTGATACCTTTACCAGTCTCATTCATGATAATGATGACATGGACGAAATTAACAAATTTCACTATCTCCGGTCATCTTTGGAAGGGTCTGCTGCTACAGTAATTAAATCTATTGAGTTCTCTGCCCGCAATTACACACTGGCGTGGGAACTTCTTTGTGAGCGTTTTGATAATAAACGTTTATTAATTAATAATCATGTGACAGCTTTATTTGATATCGAATCGATCACTAAAGAATCTTTCGTAGCATTAAAACGTACTATTGACAGTGTAAACAAAAATATTAGGGCACTAAGCTCACTGGGTGAGCCTGTTAATAGTTGGGACACACTTTTAATATACATAATAAGCAAAAAATTAGATTTTAAAACATTTAAAGAGTTAGAACAGTTTAAAGGGTCCTTAGATAAAAATAAATTAATTACATTTGAGCAATTTATGGGTTTCTTGCGCAACCGTGCCGATCTTCTTGAGAGCGTAGAATCCTCACGCCCCTCGGTCACTAAGGTAAAAAAAAATATTAAAATTAAGGCTATGATATCTACGGATAATTTCAATTCGCCATCTTCAAACGGTTGTCCAAATTGCAGCGGCGATCATTACTTAAATTTGTGTCCTCAGTTTCTAGCACTTAGTGTCAGCGATAGAATATTATTATTAAAGAGGTACAAAGTATGCTACAATTGCTTTCGATACGGTCACTATCCTAAGTCTTGTAAAAAGTCAGGATGTAAGGTTTGTAAGCGCAAACATCACACGCTTATTCATAGCTCCGATTATTGTAAAAATCCCGTTGCAAGCAAAACAGCTGACTGCCCGGCCGACAAGGCCAAGGTCGCGTTGTCCTCCGTCTCAGTTGACAACAGCGACAGCAATCACGTCGTACTCTCAGCTAATATTGCGGCGCATACGCACACACGCACCTCGGGTGACGTCTTTTTGTCGACTGCGTTGATTAACTGTATTGGTGCGAATAATAAGAAATACATCGCACGCGCCCTTCTCGATTCCGGTAGTTCATCTTGTTTAATGACCGAAAGTTTATTCAAAAGGTTAAATCTACCTCATTTGAAAATACACAAATATATTCAAGGTATTAGTAAAAAGAAATCACCAATTAATAAAATGTGTCGAGTTGGTATTGAATCGTTATGTGAATCATATACTATTGATTTATTATGCCATGTTTTGCCTACTATAACGGACAGCGTTCCCGCTAGACATATACCTGTAGATAATATACCGTCTAATATACAGTTAGCGGATCCATACTTCAACACACCAGCTGAAATAGATATTATAATTGGAGCTGATGTATTTTGGAGTTTGTTGGGCTCGGATAAAATTGTATTAGGTGATGGGAAACCAACATTATATCAAACTAGACTCGGTTGGCTAGTTTGTGGCCCAGTCAACGGCGGCTATTATAATATGTTGTCATCTCAATTCCCACCACTTCATTGTAATTTTACAAACTTTAAAAATAAAGGTTCTTCAACTTCTGTTGAGGTGGATGACATTCAAAACCAACTTACGCGTTTTCGGCAACTTAAAGAAGTATGTCATGAGTCATCTGCTCTTTCAATTAAGAAGATCTGCGAAGAGCATTTTATAAAAAACACTACGCGCTTGACAAGCGATTTTATGTCAAAATTCCCCTTAAAGCATCGTCTTCTTGTCTAATTGTAAGTGATTCATATCATCTGGCCAAACGCTTTCTGTGAGAGCGCAGAAATTTAAAGCAGCCTTCACTCGACAAAATGTACAAAGACTTTATGTCAGAGTATGATTTTTTAGGTTATATGTCAAATATTTCATTGATTGCGAATGATTTTAATTACCATTTAGAAGGTAAATTAATAATTTTGGTTTTCTAAAATTTCAAGATTGCATCGTTGTATTTGTTACGTATTGTGTTTTATTAAAATATGCAAAACTAATAGAGCATACTTTACAACAATAATTAAAGCATACTTTTACTATTATCATTCAATCGCCAGGATAATTCTTTTCCAAATATAAATTATTATTAAATGACAAGGGTTTATCTCCGAAAATCAATTATTAAAATTGAATGTCTTTCTTGATAACAATAAAATAATGCGTGTAGGAGGGAGACTGACTGGAGACTTGTCGTTCGAAAGGAAACATCCTATACTATTACAGTCCACTCATCATTTTGTAAAAAAAATTATTTAGACATGAATATATTAACTTTATGCACGCTAGGCCTCAATTATTATTAAATACAATGTGGCAAACTTGTTGGCCACTGGGAGGGCGTAGTCTGTCCAAAACCTGCTACCGTAATTGTGTTCGTTGTCGGCGTTTCAGAGAACAAGTAGCTGTTCCGCAAATGGGAAACTTACCTATCAGTAGACTCTCGCCAGCTGACTACGCTTTTCAAAACGTTTGTGTCGATTATGCGGTTCCTATTTATTCGGCTAGTCGTCAGGGTCGTGGATGTAGATTGGTGAAGGTATACATAGTCATATTTATATGCTTTACTACTAAGGCTATTCATTTAGAACAGGTAAGCGATTTGACAAGTAACAATTATTATTTACAAGCTTTGCGCAGATTCATGTATAGAAGAGGAAAACCAATTAATATCTATTTTAATAATGGTACGTCATTTGTACGAGCTTTCTAATTTTTTAAGCGTAACTGTAACTCTTTAACAGAGGATATTGCGCGTGACGGAATCAAATTCCATTTTATACCTGCATACGCTCCACATTTCGGTGTTCTTTGGGAGGCAGGTGTTAAATCAACTAAACACCACTTAGACAGTGTTGGGAAATTGTAACCTAACGTACGAAGAGCTTAACTCTGTACTTGTTCAAAACGATGGTATCTTGAATTCGCGGCCACTTACTCCTTTATCCACAGACCCAGAGACTTCCGCTGACTCCTGGGCATTTTTTAATCGGACCTATCACTTCACACTCTGTGCAAGGCATTCGCTATGTTTCAACTCATCACCCAAATCGCTATCAGCGTATAGAACAGCTAAGACAGCATTTTTGGAGCAGATGGAACAAGGAATACATCTCTGAGTTGCAACAGCGAGCTAAGTGGCAAGCATCAAAGGGTGTCATAAAACTCAACACTCTCGTCGTTATCAAAGAAGACAATTTACTGCCATTGAAGTGGAGGATGGGTCGAGTTGTAGCCTTATCCTGTAGTTTTATCCTGGGACAGACAACATTGCCAGAGTTGCCGATATCAAGACTGCTACTGGGGTCATACGAAGAACCGTCTTGAAAATTTGTCCCTTACTGGAGGAATCCTGTTGAAAGACGAGCTTTCAACGGCCGGGGGCATGTTGAAGCAACGGGTTCAACTTTATTTCAGGGCAGAATTGCCGTCATATTTCGTCAGGCGGAATCGTTTTATTTTAGTGACGGTTAACATAAAATTATTTTTGTCAATACACTTCTAGCGCTGCTCATAGTAACATTCAGTCTTTTATTTCTACTTCCTCGAATTTCTAATTTTTTAAAACCCCCTACACGCACATAAGGCTTGTCGCAGCTCCTTAAGATCTACCCATTGACCCTTATAGTTAGTTATAGCAGTAACAAAAAAAGTAACACGAATGAGTGAGCAAGCTCCTCTTTCATAACTGATAACAAATAACTACAATTATCATCGTTTTACTGTTTATAAAGGTTTATTCTTGTGTAAATGCTAACGCATCATACATAATGTGTTCGTCACACAAACACACATACACACACACACACACACACACACACACACACACACAGGTTGATTTGTATGATCTAAAAATATAATGAAATTGTAACGATTCGAAATTTCTCTGTTAGTATCTATTTTTGTGTTTGTAAATTTTATAAATAAAATTGGATTTCTTTTAATTTCGTTTCAGTTGTGATCCTGGAGTTCTAATTTGAAATTCGATTTTATCTTGATACACTGTTTATAAGTAGAGTTACTATTCTATAAACAATTATAGTGAAATCGTAACAAAGTCATCTTTTATATCTATCGCAAGTGTAGTCTAAGTTATTAGCTAAAAATGATATGTATATATGCCAATATAGTCTGGCATAAAATAATTTACATTAATTAAGAACATTTTCAGCTCCTGAGGAAAAAAATATAATAATAAACGATATAATAAACGTCTCACACTCAACGGCCACCAGTAGGATGTTTATCCTGTTTCTGGAGTCCGGAAACACACACAACACACAAGCACAAACGCCCAGACCACGACAAATATCCGTATGGCCTATACAGATATTTGTCGGGGGATCGAACCCGCGACCGCTAGCGCATAAGCCAGTTGGTGTGACCACTGCGCCAACGGGCCGTCAAAAAAACCCCACTGTGTCATTTACTTAAATACCTAATTATTAATTATTCTTCCTTTTTCCAAACAGCAGAACACCTCAGTTCAAATTTAAACCAACTGCGTTAACCGTTCGAAGGGATAATCTCACATTCGGGTGCAGCGCAAGTTGGTCGCTCTCAACTTATTTAATAACTTCCGTAATCTCCATCTGAGCTCTAATCCCTGGCTTTTAACAATGCCCGAACATTACGGACACTTCCTAAACTCGGCTGCTTGTGAATTTAAATCGTTTAGACCATCTGTCTATCTGTTATATTATCACATCGAAGTCTCCGAACCGATTTTAATTAAATTTTATGTGTATTCTAAGCTGTGGTGAAACATACTGGCCAGGGACTAGACAACTTCAGCTATCTATTGATGTCAAATGGTGACACATCAAAATTCAGTCAGTTGAACTAATGACAGCCAGGGTGAAACTGGTTCAAGAAATTTATATACAAACTGGAATGCTTGCAACTTGCAATTAAAAAACGTTCCTAAAAGAATGATCGCATCTCCTTCTACCATGAATTCAAGGCAACTCGTAAGAAAGAGACAAAATACCAGTATTCAACGAAATGCTCGGTACGATATTTTCCCTTTACATGTTGGAAACAAATGTCAACCTTATGTCACTAATTTCAAGGTGCATATTTAAATATACAATTTTATTAAGTGAGCGTTCAAGTTATGATGTATATTCCGTGGTATTACATTTATGTGTCGGTTAAAGGATTTTTTTTTTTGAATTTTTAAATGAATATAAATTCTTATTTCTTACCAGATAAGTATCAGTACGTCATTTTTAGAGATGAAAGTATCTTGTCATAAAATACGCGTCATATATGTAAGAATCCGAGTCGCAGAATTTATCAAACGGTGACGCTCACACCGACGCGTGAAATATCAAATTTGCGCCCGTCACGTCACCCGTCACGTCACCCGTCGCCTAATGAATATTTTATCGGGTTAGGGACGAAATCAAATCCGTATTGAAAATATTTATCGTTATTAACCCGCGATCGAACTTCGTCCTATTTGCATGTCAATAGTATAGAAATGCGAGGAAAAAGTTTTAAAGACGAGAAAAAGACGAAGAATTATCGCTGATTGTGAATTTTTAAGTAAAGAATGTGAATAACAAGTATTTTTCTACATAGAACTTTTACATACATCTGGCTCAATCATACCACCAAACCCACAGAAAATAGTTGTTAATTACCTACTATAGATGTATTTTGTAGAAAAAGAAAACGATACAAGTTAACATCCCACCTTTATTCCAATCCTGACTCCTTTATACCCCCTTTTATTTCATTAGTTTTTTTCTGAATCTTCTGATGTTGATTATGTCTTTAAGTATCGTAAATCACTTGGCATCAGGTTCCCAGTTACACGTTTGCTGGTAAGTTTTATAACATATATTAATAGAATATGTCTCTATTATAATCCACAACCACATCAGCCGTTGGATGTCCAATGCTGAACGTGAACTGCCTCCCCCATCATCTCTAGGGGGTGGCAAATACTCACCACATTTGGCAGGCGGGTTGGCGAATGCAGTGTGTTGTGGCAAGATATGGTGACATCCCCACGGAGGAGAAATCTGGCCTTTTCTCCGAGGCCAGCCTGTCGCTGGAGGGATCCTGTTACCTGTAGATCCGGGACCCTCCAATTAAAGCGGCTGAAGGCTCCCGCAGGGTTTTAGTACGGTATTGCACTCCCAAAGTGCCGAGTCCGACATAAGTCTAGGACTGCCGACCCGGGCATCCTGGATATCAACCGGAAATGGATTCCCCTGCAACAAAAAAAAAAAAAACAAAGAAAGAAAGATATGGTGATTTCCCATCACCATCCTTGTTGGTGTACAGTTGGTCTCACCACTATGGCCTTTGTCTCTTTTTACCTCGATAGTAAAGAGGTCGGCCTTATTCTTCTCTGCCGGTTACTGCACGACACATCTATATACTCTCACATTCAAGTATTATAACTTGAAATAAATACTTCATCAAGTATTCGAGAAATTGTCGGCTATCTTCGACTATGTTCGGCTTCGTAAAGCGCTCTCACTCACGCAAAAGGTTACTAATTTTGTATATCAACCAGGAGCTTCTACAACACCTGCATTTTCTCTTCTTAAAAGTAATTTAAAACACCGCCGTGCAGTCTTTAGTCAAGCGGAGCCTAATAATGTAAATTTTATTTTAATAATAAACAATTTAATAAATTATAAATTTTAAATATAATATTAAGAATGTCATGATATGTCAACTATAAGCATGATTTTTAACAATATCAGTCGGATAATTGACTGACCCGTTGGCGCAGTTTGCAGTTACCCTGTTTTCTGCTCAAAGGGTTGTGGGTTCGATTCCCGCCCCGAGTCTTGGTGTAATATATGTTTATTTATATATGTATTATTTATATGTATATTTATTTAAAAAAAAAATTATATCAGTCGGCTGTTACCTAAAACACAGACATTAAGTTGCCTACCTTAGGAACAGACGACCTTGTGTGTGTGTTAAACATATTAAAAAAAAAAAAATTTACATTTTAATTATATTGAATAGAACAGAATAGTATTATGGTTTATTAAGAAATATTTATACACTGTTACACATAAAATAAAGTAATCAAATACACACATAGGTACACGGCACATAAGAAACTATAGTTAGGTACAATAAGAAATACTTAAAATTACAAATTCTTAAATGTAGTTACAAAAATAGAATTGACAATGTAAATATAAATATGCGCCTGAAAATGGACAACAGTGTAAAAAAAATCCTCGAGTTGTGTGATTGTGGTATCCGGAGAAGCCACAATCCTGATTATATGTGGTCCCTAATAAACCTAATATTGTTGAGACAGTTGAACAACCAACATCATACAAATCATTTCAACACAGAGTTATTAAAAAGTATCTTAATGTATGTACATCGGTGTGAATTTGAATTTATTATGTCTGCGTAGTTATAAGAAGGCATCCCTATGGTGCTAACGGTGTGATAACGTCACTCAGTTCCATTGCGTCCATCATATCGTCCAGCGTATATCACATACGAGTGACAATATCGACGCTCTACAAAACCTGAACTGGACTAAAACTTTATCTTTTTCAGTCACTTAATGTTTACTATGTATACATGTTATAAAATGTTAAATATTTGTTGATAAAAATACATCATCTGTTGTATAACTCTTTTATTCATTTTACATGTCGTTAACATTATCCATATTTATAAAACATTGAATAGCTATGTTAATGGCTAATTAGCCATTTCTTCCAATCAACCCAAATGGAAAAACGATAATTTATTATCGAGACCGTGTAGGTACGAAATATGTATATGAATAAAAATATAATACCTATTATAAATATTATATTTTTGTTCACCAATAAAGCTCTTGAAAGCTTAACGGTCTTAGCCTTAATTAGAAATATTGTCCATTAGATTCGATTGATGTTAAATAATATATATCTAATGGTACCGACATACTACTGAGGCAGTATTGGGGTAGAAAATTAGCGGATACGCTCGAAGAACAGTGCATATACCGGTATGGCTATGCGGTGCACCACTCTGAGGCAACCGGAAGAAAGTGTCTTGATATAACTAACTCTAGAAATAAACCTCCCGGGCGCCCAAGGAAGCGAAGTTTGGGTGTCAAGAAGCAGGACATGAGAGCTAATGGACTAATCCTAAATCATGCGGAGATGCTGATGAGTGTCTAGAAGCTCACTTGAGAGGTTGACTTGGCAAAAGCCGGGATTAATACATGCCAGACAGAAGAAGAAGATTGTGGTACTGTATTTAGTACTTCGTATCTACCTTAAATTCATACGTTACCTGGTTTTATGATATCGCTCATTTGGAGCGACAGTGACACAAATGCAAATTAGTTAGCTTTACACCAGATAAGAATAAAGATTATTTCATAGTTCAAAAGAAGATTCTGAAGCATTATTACGGCTAATTATTATTTTAAAATTGTTTTACTATAGCTGGGTATTGTGGCATTTTCACTGCCAACGCAGATGTTTATGCATAAAATTTTGGCATTAATAAGTCATTTTCGCATATTTTTGCAAATGTGTCACTGTCGCTCCAAATGAGCGATATGTTTTAAAAAATAAAATATATACATCTCATGTTGACAATATTGATAATTAATATTTTACATATTTTAATAAAGAGCGAACGAATTGCCAACCATGTTTGACACGTAAATTAATTATTCAATGCCATTGATAGATAATCACAATAATGACAAAAATGAATTGACATGTAATAATGTATAATATAATTATATACTACACAATATTGCTTTTTTATAAAATAGATACAAAATACATACACAGTAACATTTAATTAAAAATGCCTTCAAATTTTTTTCTCACAAATATTGTTACAAATATTGTTTGTGCTGATTTCGATCAACATCTTTCTTCGTCATTCTTCAGTGGTGTACCACTGCGTGTGTACTGTGTATGGCGGATTAAGCTCAAACAATTCATCTTTAAAGAAGAGAATAGGCCTCTTCTCAGCAATGGAACGTTATTAGACAGTTACAGAACCGTATGTTTTTCTTTAAAAAGAATATTGTTGACATTTGTTATATTTATGTTAATTATATAATGTACTTACAATTTTTAAAAGAGTAACTATTAAGTTACCTGCCGGTTCTTCTCAGAAGAATCTATATTCTGAATCCGGTGGTAGCCTTACATTAACGTTATTGTTCAGTGATGATTCAAAATTACTTTGTAACCTACTTAAACAAAGTAATTTTTATTGATTGTTCAGAGTTTTGAAGATACTTCTTATTATATGTATATTTTCACAATCAAATATCCTATTTTGGGGGAGGTCTGCGTCATAAGGAGGCCTACGTTCGGCAGTGAACATCCAATATGTATTGCTTATGTGATTATGATGATAATGACATCCTATTTTTATAGTCGTCCAAGTACGAGTTCTCGTAAAATATAGTCTTAAATACACTGGTCTAGCTTTTATGTTGTCTGTCAGTTCACTTTCAGACTATTCGAACTATTTTTATTAAAATAATATAAATATTTTATTATATTGAATATCGAAGTATTCTACGTAAAATAATAATATGAATTCTTTCGAATGAAAAATGTTTTCAACCGTAAAAATTTGTTCATTCAAAAATTCGTCAGAAAGAATTTCATTCATTCCATTTACTTGATAATGAAAACTCCATGGGAGCCGCCCCTCGGTACAGGAACTAACGAAGCGTTATATCTATTTATAAATCTACATAATTATATATTATATACAACGTGAGGGCAGCGAGGTTCGCCTATAAAATTATACGCTAAATTCTGAAGGATTTGTTGATTTAGTGATTCAGGCGTCATTTAAATGTTTATAAAAAACAACCAATCGATTGTGAGTTGTACTAGGACACGGCGTGCTATTTACCGACATTGAATATTTAATACGATTTATTTTCTAGATTACAATTATGGTGTAATGGTTTGAGTCTTAACGACAACGATTCCCGCTCAGGGTAGATATTTATATTTGCACAGTTCTGACAGGGCAGACATTTATTTCCGGTCTGGGTGAATATCCTTTTCGGTCTCCCTACCATGTCTCGGAGAGTATGTAAAGCCATTGGATAGAGAAATTATCCGCCAACCCGCAATGGAGGAGCGTTATGGATTGAACTTCAACCTTTCTCCGATATAGAGAAGAAGCCTTTGCCCAGCAGTGGATTCTACTTCTTCTGGATCTACAGACTGATCAGTTCAGTTTATTTTTTAGATTAAACACACTGAAAAAATATATTTATTGCAAAGGTGGGTAGCATTCCAAGAAATTCATTATATTATTCTTATTACTAGCTGAAAACCGCGACTATGTCTGCTTTTTTATATAAACAATGTATTTTATGTGTAGATTAAAAAAAATATATAAAGAAAAAAAAAATTGTAAAAGCACGTAGTGCTTAGAAAAATTATTGCTTTCTAAAATTTCTTAACTTTGATCGAAACATGGTTATTAAATAAATGTCATTTGGGCCTTTTCTACGTAATAAAAATTAGAATTATTTATTACAATTTATTCAGTACTGTTTCCATAAAGCGTGCTTAACGACAGACATATATCATTTTATTTATAAAGATTTGTCTCTATAACATAGAAACACACATTCTGTTAATATTTAACGTATATATATTAGAGTTTCCAAGATACATCCCTGTGACAGAAGGATGGAGGAAAAATACGGTCCCATTGTGATCTTTGTATACGGAACCCTTACAATTCTTCCAGCAGATATGATTAATGTAACTGTACTGTAACTGTATCAGCCTGTAAACCACCCACTGCTGAGCGAAGGCCTTCTCCATGTAGAAGAAGGGTTGGAGCTTAATCCACCACGCTGCTCCACTGCGGGTTGGCAATGATTGGTGTAGTGATTGGCAGTGAGTGTGGCGGGTGATTAATGTAAACATAGTTAAATATATTGTATAACGGTATATATATATATATACATATATATATATATATATATATATATATATATATATATATATATATATATATATATATATATATATATATATATATATAATGTAAGTATAAATTGAAAGTTTCACTTGATAGAAGTTTAATTTAAAAGTGAATCGTTGTTATCGCGACCGCAGCCCGCAAATTATAACAAACAAACATCGAGTCGGTCGCTCTAGTTTAATTGGATTTTATAAGCAAAAACGGATGATTAATGAGAACCGCTACAAAAAATAAATTACCTTCTACTCGTTTGTTCTTGAAATTTTATCTTTTGTGAAGCTAACGACCTTCTGATTTCGAACTTCAAAACATCTCGACGTTTACTTTTAAGTAACGATCTATTATCATTTTTAATTGTAATCTGACGAATGATCCGAGCGGGCATAGACGACGTATTAATTGAAAACGTTTAATTAATTTTCGAAAATTGAAATAAGACTTACTTTCACGTTGTTTCAAAGCCTATCTGTATTGGATTTAGTTATTATCACATGATCATCACATCAGCCGTTGGACATGAACTACTACTGAACATGGCTTCCATCATCTCTGTGGGGTTTAACAATACTCGCCACACTTGGCAGGCGGGTTGACGAGCGCTGTGTGTTGTGGCAGGTTATGGTAATGGCTACCCACCACCATCCTAATTGGTGTACGTGAAAGAGTTCTGGACTATTCTTCTCTGCCAGTCACCGCACGGCAGTGAGTGGTTGACTTAAACGGAGCAAAACCGCTCTCTTGTAGGAAATTGGCGTAAAAAGAAAGGCGAGCGAGAGTTTAGTAATCATTTAAAGAATATTTCTTTTTTAAACCTTATATTGATTGAATAGTAAAAAGAATATTTTTTTATGATTCTATCTTCTTTTTCTTTCTTTCTTTCTTCTTCAGCAGAGAACTGCTGTGGCGTAGAAGTGCGAGTATTCACCTTAACGCCAGCGGTTACGGGTTAGATTCCCACATGAGGCAGATATTAGTATTTATAAAAAAAATTGTTTCTGATCTGGGTATATGTCCTTATGCCTCAGAGAGCACGTAAAGCCGTTGGTCAAATTATTATTAATGACATCTGACACCATTCGTTACTAATGGTAAGGAAATTACCTGCAGTGAAGCATCGTGGTGGATTAATCTCCAACCCTTCTCCCATATGGAGAAGAGGTTTTTGTCGATCAGTGGGACTTTTACAGATTAGTTCAGTTCAATTCAGTTTAAAGCTATCTGAATGTTAAAGCTATCATGTTCAGATAGTTATATTAGTTAGTTATTATATTGATTGAATTATATAATATACTAACTGCTAACCGCGACGTCGTCTGCGTGAATACTATTAGATTACACGTTGTTAGAGAATGCGTTGAAGAAATAAAGGTTCACTGCTCGTTCCCCGTAGGTGATAGCGTGATAATATGTAGCCTATATGTTGACCCGACTTCTTAATAATATTCGTGCCAAATTTGAAGTAAATCCAGAATTGTCATACAGACAAACAGACAAATAAATAAATAAATATTAACCAACAATCACACCACGTTAACCTAGCCCCGTGTTAAGTTCGTAAGAACTTGTGTTACAGGTACTAGGAACGGAAATAAATTTAAGATATAAATACATATATACATAAATACACATCCATGACCCGGTGCAGACATCTATATTCGTCATACAGATTATCTGCACCTGGCGGGATTCGAACCCGCGACCGCTGTGTAAAGTGTCCAGTTGCCTGACCACTCGACCAGTCGGCCGTCAAATCAGACAAAAATTCTAAAAAGTATATTTTTGGCTTCGGTATCGCTTGTAGATCACACCCCAAGTATTCTTTAAAAAAAATATTCAATGGACAGTTTTGACTTTCCTACCATTTTATTATATGTATAGATTTAACAAAAAAACATACTAAACAAAGTGCAAAGGCGTTCTTATCACTGACAATGATTTTTTACAGACAACACATGAACAAGACTTAATCTTAACATAAGTTATATCTATATATTATAACTCTATGTAGATAATGTAAGATAAATATATACAGCATATGCAATAAACTAAAAACTGTGTACACTTATACATAAACATAAACATAAACATATTCATAAAAATATTATAAAGTATGTTGTAAAAAAATAATAGATATTTACTATCTTAACCCTTCAATTCCCATGTCTAAAGAAGTTAAAAAAAATCTTTTATTTTTAAATAAAATAGCTTAGATACATTTGGATAAAAAAAAAAATAGAAAAAATATCGGAACTATCCCCATTAAGTGGTCACCTACAAGTGACATGGCATTGTGCAGTTAAGACTTTGAAGGACACGCAATTTTTTTTATATTTCGGTAGCAATAAGGTAACAGTTTTTATATTAATATATATATTTATATAAAAAAAACATAACATCTATTTATTGTGAATGCAAATTATCAATTTTATTATTATTTCTTGAATTTTACTCTTTTATTTTTAAAGAGTAATTGGCTGTGCTACAATAATAATAGAATTTTAACAAGAATATTTTCAAGTGGTTGAAAATAAATAATAAGTTTCTGTCACCTTCAAGTGACACTGGGAATTAAAGAGTTAATTTAGACGTCACCTCTAATGCTGTGACGACAGCACGGACAAACGCAAAACAAAAAGATGTAATTAGAAACAGTGTACACAAAATATGCTTTGTAATAATATATACAACTCAATATAGTATAATTAATGTAAAAATATTTGTTTATATTTCGTTTATTATATCTAACGAATAATATTATGAAAGACAACCTAGCTAAGAAATTAATTAAATTCATCATTCGTTGCTTTACATTAATTAGCGCACAAATTGTGTCAAAGGTTTCAGTCTTTTTATTTCAATAACTTGAGTCAAATTAATACCGTTTCAAGATAATTAATTATTGTGTTTAATATTAAGCACGAAAGGTACGATCATAGGTGTGATCTTGGTTTAAAAAGATATTAACATTTTCGTCATAAATTAGTTATTGTTGATATCTACAAAAACAGGAACGTATATATATAGGGTAAGGTAAAATACTTGTTTAGTGAAAACATAGGCTATAAAAAATCACGATGTGAGTCATAGGAGTGAAGCTGTAACCGTAAATGTCAATCAATGTGATATGAAACGAAATATAAAGATGGTGAAATCACGACCTGTTTAGTATTTTATAAAATCCTTCTCCCTATCTCTATTTATTTTCTGATATTTTTCTGAAGCTAAATTTTTAAATATATAAAAGTACGATTTTTCTTTTGTAACGGAAACATCAATGAGAATTAAAATATCACTGCTTAGTACTTTGATCTTAGCAAAAAAAAAAAAAAAACTTCCAACGTAATAAAATCCAAGAAAGAGGTCAGGTGGCAATTAGTTTGTATAAAAACCTAGGAAGAGGTAAGAAAAATGAGATAATGAAATGGGACGACCACAAAGACTGATATAGACACCTTGATTTAGTTTTTGTTAAACAATGTAATAAAACAATCCTACAAAAAACAATTTTTTTTGTACGGTTTAAAAATAGCATGTTCCTTTGTTTATTTTTCTCCCATATTTTTAATAGAAGATATTTAATCTTAAATGGAATTATAACCCAAAATAATTTAAATTTGTTTTGCATTAAAAAAAAATAAACGTCACTCAAAAGACGACGGTGCAGTCGCGCGTAAAGCAAGTACGTGATACAGTGACATCAAGGCGAGTCTAAATGAAACAGAACAAAGCTAAAAGCGAAAACCCTAACGTTCACTCAACTCGTTCGTTCACTATTTAACCACTTTGTCGCTGAGAAACTGAGGCGCCAATTAAAACGCGTTTTACATACGGAACCGAGTGAGGCTTTTATTTTACGTGGTGACTGTTAATGAGCACTGTTCATGGTCCCGATTCTCTGAACGCTTTATGCCGAAATTATATTTTATACAGCGTCCTTCATATACTTTGCTCTGAAAAAACGGTACATACAATTACTGAATTCTGAAATTGGGAAAGAAATTTTGTGAGCTGAAATAACGTATAGGATTGAGTAGTATTGAGAAATTCTTAATCAAATCGGATATTTCAATTCGTGAAAACACAGGAAACTTAAAGTCCCTTGTTGAAGACTATTGTGTATGTGTGTGTGTGTGTGTGTGTGTATATACATTTTTTTTATGTATTAGAAAATATTCTGACAATGAAACACTCTAGAATTACTGGCCATAGTGTACCAAAACTTAACACCAATATAATTCTTCTTTACAGCTGCATATACTATTAGCCGCTTTTAGGATATAATTTTACTATAAAAATTAAAAGTGTTTTCAATGAAGATTCGTAAGTCGAAAGTAAATCGATGAACGCCGTCTGCACGCACGAAAAAGCGCGGAACAAGCGATAGAGAGGCACGATCGGCCCACGAGCGTTTGGCTTGTGAATGAAAAAGAATAGCGCAGATTGGAGGATCTTAAACATCACACATGTATACAAGTTGTAAATTAATTTTTAATAGCACATTGTTACTTGTAATTAATCTGTATAATTTGAGTAAAAAATATTTGAATTAACGAGTGCAAATAAATGTTAATTTACCGAAAAAATTGTAATTAATTGAATTAACTTCTTATTTGTGTTATACAAAACAATGATAATTCAATGATAATAATTCAATTCAATTCATAAAAGTATGCAATTTTTTATAAATGTTTTCTTATAACGTTATTGCGTAAAATTATCGTCCGTAGACCGACTTTACAGACAACCAATTTTTTTTCATTTGGAGAGTACGCTTTTCGTTTGGTCCCAATTAAATTTGAAGAAAATTACCATCCTTAAGGGTAGATAAATAGGAAATGAAATTTTTTATGGGCTCGAATTTTATTTGTTTCTTTGAGGCTTTGATGACGTTATTTTTGTAATTTTTCGATTCCGGTATATTATTTTGTAACTGACTGTAAATGTCCGGCTGCTGGACAAAGATTTTATCTATTTTAGATTGATGGATATAAATATATAATTATACATAATTTAAAATTAGTCATATTACCATCATGACGAATCCTACACATCTTTGTCATTTGTATAAACATGTACTGAGTAATATGCTTTGGCTATTACAGATTTTTTTAAAGTTATTTTTCTTAATTACAGTATCTGCTTACTATTAATTAATTAAAATACAGATAGTGAATAGAATGCTTTAGTGATTAGACGAAACGAAATCGTTCGTGACATCAATGTGACTAGACGGAGCGGAGTTGTTCCTTTTGTTTGTTCATCTGTTAGTGCTGCTTTGGATTATTTTCCCTCGGTTGCTGTTTTAGGATATGTTACATCCTTTATTATCGTTTTATTTACAAAAAAAGGATAAAAAGAAATTACAGAGAGACATGAGAGACAATTATACTCCAAGTGGTCGTTGCTGATTATTGTTTTATATAATATTTATCTGCAGTTAAAATAATATTACATTAACTTCAGAGTAATCTTATTGTAATGATATAAAACACTACAATTTTAATATGACAAGGATTTTAGTTTTTGAATACAACAATTTTAAAAATATACATATACCGCATGTAAACATTTCTTAATTTTCATAAAAAACAACGTTTTAACATTGAGTCAGAACAAATATATATTGACTAAGAAAATACACCTAGATTACAATCCCTATTTCACCATGTTATCATCTGAATATGTTTTAGTAATTTTTAAAGATTCATCCTTTTTATACCTCATTAAAATCTTCTCTTTCCATTTAGGCATTAATGATATTAAGTTCCTTTAAAGCCTTTTCATCGAAACAAAGTGAAAATTTATCGAAAGCTATTAAAGAATCATTAATGAGACACCCATAAACCTTAAAAGTCATTATTCATTGCAATCACTTCTATTTGTTCGTGCGCTGCACTTCATTACGAGACAAAAACTTTAACTTGGCTCGTTTCCGTTCCCTCACAAAGGTGGTATAATGAGCGAACTTGGAAACTCTCATGCAGCTCGTGTGGAGCGCCTGTATGTTTACTTATTCGGCTATTTATCATCAATGGCGCCGTAAGGTTGGGCGGTGTCCCTATATTAACATAAGACATTTGAAAATATGTTTAATACGTATTTGGGTCAAAAACGCTGGAGGCTGGTCAAACTAAGAATACTTAAGAAAAATCTAAGTATTTATTATATATTTTTAAATTTGACGGCCGGCTGGTCGAGTGGTCAGGCAACTGAACACTACGCAGCGGTCGCGGGTTCGAATCCCGCCAGGTGCAGATAATTTGTATGACGAATATAGATGTCTGCACCGGGTCATGGATGTGTATTTATGTATATATGTATTTATATCTTAAATTTATTTCCGTTCCTAGTACCTGTAACACAAGTTCTTACTTAGCACGGGGCTAGGTTAACGTGGTGTGATTGTTGGTTAATATTTATTTATTTTATTTATTTATTTTTATAAATTATTGGGAATGATGTGATCGATTTATAGATAATTATTATTAATTACAATTTACTTTGAAAAAAAAAAACCATTACATTAAAAAAAAATATTAGTCCCGCTGAGTTTCTTTCGCCAGTTCTTCTCAGGTCAGAGGCTTCTTCTTTCCGAACTGGTGGTAGACCCATGACGTTCAGTAAATAATTGTAATAATTTTATGCGGAATAAAAATATTTTGATTTTTTTTTTATATTGGTTCGGCGCTAATCTAATCTATACTTATTAATAAATCTATTACCAGTCCAATCCTATACATTGAAAACATTTTTTTTTTGTAAGGCACTGTTATCAATAGTGAAGCCAGTAATGTAATTTTTGTCTATCACCCTTTCCACATCCTTATCATTCCTGTATTCAGCCATGAACCAGTAACGTTTTTGTGGCTCCTTTAGTATTGACAGTGCTCATGAGCGGCGACGATTTCTCGTTCGCTTATCAAGTATTACTTCATTGAAAACACTATTTCATTTAATTGATAGTTAATTAAGAAACAATTGAGTAATTAAACGATATAATAATTTGTCAATCGTTGCTTGCTTTGCTTTGTCCAAGCGTTGATATGATTCTGCCGTTCACTTATTCCTTATTTGACATCGTAGCTTATGTCTGGACTTCCAGAAGAGTACGTTTAGTTAAACAAATAACAGTGAAGCTCAAGAGTTCCATTTCAATAAACGCGCTGTGGAAACTTTTAGTTCGTTTATAAATGTTAGCGGAATAACTTTTTAATTAAATGAATAAATTTTGAGAATTTATATTATAATATTGTTTTTATTTTTATATTACATGACAGAAATTATACTTGAATAGTAATCTAACTTCATCAGCTTCATCAGCTATTGGATGTCCACTGCTGAACAATGAACATAGGTCTCACGCATCGACCTCCAGAACGACTGGATTGAATCATAAATTCTTTGCAAAATAGAAGGATTAACAGTCGGGACCCATTCTTCAATCAATCAAATCTTCCCAAAGAGATCCGTAAAATTTAAATGGGTTCCGTTTGTTAATCATTCTATTTTGCAAAGAATTTATGATTTGTTTATGTGTGCATCGATTATAAAGCTATTTCAATGATGTAGTTGTTCAGTATTACTTTTAACAACATTTTAAACTACTGGGGTGGTTTTATTTTTCATTTCATTTTTTTTTTTTTTTTATATTTGACGTTGACGTGTTTTCACTCTGCTGTCTTGTGAGCGACGTCCGTTATTACAATTTCGATTCATACAATTAAATATTCAATAAAAAGTCTTGAGATTATACCTACGGTGAATATTAGCTAATATTATATACTTCTATCTCTTGCTAAATTACTTATAATAATTTGTTACTAGCATTTCATAAAATATAAACAAGGAGAGCTGCTTTTCATTGTAAGAAGCGTGTGTTTTATTGAATTTCAATACTTCAATAATTGTAGTAAATTTCAACTACGAGTTGGCACAGTGGTCACAGTATTGGTTTTTTCACTTGCGGTCCCAGGTTCAATTTCCACTCATGATTTGACAACCTCGAGTGTGAGGCGTTCAATATTTCAAGATTATAATTATTTCTTTACTGCATTGCATACAAGATAGTGATTAACTTCTTACAAACAAAAAAAGTACCAGAAAATAAATTGAAATTAAAAACTAATGTGTGTATCATTTAAAAAAAAAATGTTTTATCCCATTTTGTCAAGGAATAAGCAGATAAAACATATAAAATACTAAAGAATATACTTCTGTGAGTTTCAAATGTACCTCGGATCAAATAAAACTTATAACTAAAATTCCGGTTCACAGCTCAGTTCGAGTTGCGAATTTTGTTTGTATCGAACATCTATCTTCGACGACACCGGCCCAATCCGATCCCTACGAAGATTTATGTTACACCTATGAACGTATCTTGTATAATATTATGTGATATTGGAGCACATTTTTCATGATATTGTGGAAAATACGCTAATTCAAAATAAAATAAAATATGCTTATAAAAATTTACCTGTGCTTCACGGTTGTGCTGTCTGTACATGTAGAACTTGACATTATTTGAAAACAATTTTATGGAGTTATACAGGTGGATACGACTAAGTAAGAGACTAAAAATAAATAATTGTAATTTATTGCCGTGCGATGACCGGCAGAGACGAATAATCACGACCTTTTTTTTTGCCGAGGTGTAGTATAAGGAAACTAAGACCATAGTAGTACGAATAACTGTACACCAACCAAGATGGTGATGGGCAGCACCGTCATCACATTCTGCCACAACACACTGCACTCGCCAACCCACCTGCCAAGCGTGGCGACTATTGGCAAACTCCCCAGAGGTGATAGGGGAGACCTACGTTCAGCAGTGGAGATACAACATAATTATGTAAGGTACACTTTTAAAATAGCCTGACTCAAGAGAAACCGACTGACTCATCCTTGATAAGCTTAAACTTAGAACTTAGCGACCTCACAAGGACTCTAAGTTTTATTTTTAGTTTTATGTTTATCAATAATTTTCGCTACGTTCTTACAAATACTAAGACTAAAAACGTGTCTGTAATATGTCTGTTGTGTGGCCGAAGCTCTTCCCGTCTTTCGAATGAATTAAGCAGCGGTGTAATCATAGTCTGCATGATAAGCCAGAAAAATGACATGAAAGTAATTTCCTTACCGTTTCAATTATTTCAAATAATTTCTTACAATTTCATTGTTCTCACACGTCAGTCCGTAAGTATTGCGTGAGTGCCTTACTCTCATAAAACTCCATGCTTATGCCACCATTCAACTTTTGTCTTTGTCTTTAAGGTGTTCAGTCTAGATAAGAACACAATGTCAACAAATTGCGTCTAATCGCTATATATGAGAAACTGCGTTAGTGTTTTCTTTCATGTCAAGAAAACATCCATTAAATAATCCAAATAGATTACGTCTGAAGCCAATATTTCACTATTATACACCTGTTAAGCTGTTTCGAAAATTAAAACCTGATTTAGTTAATCTTCTTCTATGCGAATAAAGCTACGAATGTTTGCTAGTGCAGCTTAGCACATTTAACCACAAAAAATTATTAATATTAACTATATGGAAACGGTTACTTTCAAAACTCCTACGAAAAATTATCAAAAATAATAACAGGCCTTTACAACTTTATTAACGTTTGAGTTTGTTTTAATTTCAATATAACTCTTCTTATGTCAACTTGTTCTGTGTAGATACGTATAAATAAACTTAGGTGAAAGCGCAAAAGTCTAACAGTCCATTATAAAATAACTAAGTACAGTCTTGTTACTAATAAAATAAAAACAAAACCTATTTTTATGTGAGACAGCTCACAATTTTACATAAGGACTACTCCGTTGATAGTTTAATTTTTGTTTTGTTGTGTTATGTAGTAACCATGGAAAACAAGGTTGTTAAGCACAAAATAAATAATATTTTATTATTTTTTACTTTTACTTGCCCCTAAGCTTCAATCAGTATACGTAATTTTAACCGACTTCAAAAAAAGGTTCTAAATTCGTCTTTTTTATGTTTGTTACGCGATTACACCTTCAATTATGAATTGATTTTGATGATTCTTTTTTTTTCTAATCGATAGGTCATATTTCAGAGGCGGTCCCATATAAATTTTATCGAAAAAATTGTGAATAGGTATATAAGTATCGATAATTTCGTTGATCGTTCTTTAATGCTGTTTATTTTGAAGTAATCAAAATATTATTTTCTACTTTTTAGTTCAAGTTTGTATATGTAGGTGTAATCTTGAAGTCGGTTATTGTTTTTCTCCCAAAAATTAATTTTATTCTAAATTGTTTATTTCGTTCAGTCTGATATCAAGTATTGTGACAACAACTGACAAGTTGAGAGCCCTCTGGCGATTCATCTTCGATCTTCAAACGTCAACTGGTCGAATGCTAATTAAAGAGTCGCTTTGACTTCGAAAAGGCTGCTTTGAATAAGTTTAAGTGTATTGGCGAACCAATTTGTCTCTCAGTTTAAATGAGTAATTAGTGAGTTCAAGTTTTGTTCTATAAAATTTAATGGCCACAAAACCTTTTATTATAATAAGCTCGATGTAATCGACGTAAACTGCTGTTGAAATAACTTCAGCTTGTGAAAAACCTGTCATTACAAGGATGTATAAAACAATTCAAAACATATCATATTTTGGAGATAATCTTTATCTATTAATAATCTTATAAATATTATTAAATTGTATAGAGACTAGATTTAAAAAATGAAACCTCAATATGTATTGACCCTTGAATTACAAATATAAGCACAGTTATGATACTCAAAGTCTACGAAAGGGTAAGGAAAATATTCCGTATATTTTATCCTTGTAATTGTATTACATTACTGTGAACCAGGGCATATTTTAAAGTATGCGATGCGCGGCGATAATTTTTGTTCTCTTTGAAGATATTGACTCTAATATATTGGGATATAGAGTGTGTAAGTGTGGGTAATATCATATAGCATGTGTGAGATTTTACAAATTTTATAGGTACATATTGAATAATAAATTTTAAATCAAAAATTTATACATAATAGTAATAATGACAAATAATGATAATTATTATTAAGGAATTGAAGCAAAAAGATAAACACAAATTCTCAAAATAATTTGTAAACACAAATTCTACGTAAAGTATTAGTACTACGTCGCACCCAGCGGTCAGAAGTGAGTCAGAGTAGGTCAGTAAGATATAATATTTTAAAAGGTCGAGCTTTGTAATCACGAGCGAACGATTGCTTTCTAAATTTTGAATGAGTGGCTGCTCTGTCTCCAGTCAATACTATCTGGCTCTGATAACTTGTTGAGGTGTAGTGGAAAGTCATTTCAAAAAAGTATTTAATAATAAAAAAATCATTTTTCACTATATTGCTTTATAATCGTATACAATTATTAGTTCTGTGCATAATGTATAATTTATTATGAATACATAAGCTATTTATTACGAGATGTTATTATTTGATATTTTCTATTACTTTGTTATATTGTGATTCAGTAATATAAATATGTTATTTATTGTGTATAACATACGAAACATACGAAATACTTTATTATTATTTTATTATTATTTATTTATTATTATTGTGTGACCACCTAAGTATGCAACTTAATGCCTGTGTTTTACGTAAAAGGCGACTGATATACATATCTCTATATATGTATGTGTAAAGAGATCTTCTTTATACATCAAGAGTCTTCAAGAATCAATTTACATCGGACACAGTGACACAAAGCACCACATTGAAATTCAAACTAAAAGTAATTTTTTTGATATATATTATAATTATACAAATCTGTTTAGCCAAGGCATAAATGAAAATAAAAAACACCAATTTCTTTTAAACGTATTTGAAATACCCATTTCCGAACATATAACGAGACAAAACGGAAAATATGAAACATTTAAAAAATCAGGAACTCAGGTGACCCTTAAAGTTTCGTCGGGAGCATCTTAAAACCAAATTTCTTGAAAGTTGAAGTCCACCGAGAGCGGCGAGTCCCGAGCGGCCTAACTTTTCCTGGTAGTCCGCGCTGAGACGTTTTTAAACGAGTTGTCTTGCGTCTATGTTAGAAAAACAAGCGTATCGAAAAAATCCCTCATATCAGACTATTAAATAACGACCAGATCTTGACTGACCTTATAATTTATTGAAAAGAATCAGGATGTAAAATTGTTTTGTTTTAAATTATAAGCGACAGCAACAATAATACTACTTGATATTATATAACAATATTATGCTCCATTGTTTACGAAATGTATTAATAACTAAACATGCGTATCTTCGATTATAATTGAAAGTAGAGATATCTCTACGTTCCAAGTTTCATTGTAAGAGTTCAATAGTCTTGCGAGTTTAGTGACGCGAAATAGTGACCATCCATCCATCCATACTAATTCGTCGGGCCGGTATGGGAACCCGGTCCTGCTAGATACGGCGTCGTCGGGACTGTTCAGAGGTGAGCCGGACAGTCCCCATGGAGGAGAAGTCTGGCCTTTTCGCCGAGGCCAGCCTGTCGCTGGAGGGATCCTGTTGCCTGCAGATCCGGGACCCTCCAATTAAAGCGGCTGAAGGCTCCCGCAGGGGTTTAGTACGGTATTGCACTCCCAAAGTGCCGAGTCCGACATAGGTCTAGGACTGCCGACCCGGGCGTCCTGGATATCATCCGTAAATGGATTCCACTGCGATAAAAAAAAAAAAAAAAAAAAAAATCCATACTAATTCGCTTTATAATACATCTAAGGACAGCTGTTTGTTTTAACTGTCTATTGGTTTTTAAAAAGTGTCAAAATAAAGTCGTCTTTTAAAAGAACCAATTCTTTTAAAAATAAAATTTTATTATTATTAAACAATTTTGTAAAATATTACAAAAATAAAAATGTAATAATTTTTTTTTTTATTATTATGTTTTAACTATCTTCGTTGCAATGCGTTTTAAATAAAACAATTTAGTACGAGACGACATGATTACTGGAGGTTAAAATCTTTTTTTTTTTTTTTTCAAAAAGAAGACAATTGCAAAAAAAAATCTAAGACACGTTTGAGCTTATATCAACAACTTATTAATCAAATATCCAATTAAATATAAATTCGCGTGTTCACCGCTCTATCTCGTGTATCGGCCCACGAACTAGCAATGGACGAGCGCGCAGGGTGGTCCAGGTGCGAAAGTTGGGTGTTCTTTGACACTTTGTTGAATACAACTGGCGGCGTGACGCGCGTTTAAATTGCTGATGCACCGCCTGCCCACCCGACGTTAGCTTTATTCTGACCTTTAGAACTACTAAGTTTATTACTATTTAAGCAGACTTATTTAATACAGAAAGGAGATGGGGACTTTTGGGCCAAAATGTAATAAGTAGAGATACGGTTTAAAAAATTGGTCATATTTTTTTATCTTACAATATAAAAAATCAACTTATTTCTGAATCTGGAAGCGGAGAAAAATGAAAAAGATTGTTTTCATTAAATTAATCGGGTATCGATTCAACTGAAATCGATTCTAGAATTAAAAAAAGAAAGGTTTCTACTAGTTAATTAACTCAAAGTATTTAGATACACAATATTGAAGTTGTAAACGATAAACTTCATTTAAATAAAGTTACATTAATAGCGAAAATTTCATTTAATATTTGAAAATAATATGGATTTCGTATTGATTTAAATGATATATTGATAAAATCATATTTTTAGTGACAGCTAACAACTGACTGACATTGATACTAACCGTTTATTTTTTACCTACATTTCTTAGATGACATTTTAATAATAATAGAAGAAGAATTAAGTATGAAATACATTCAAATGTTTTTTTTTTTTTAATTCTGAACAATATTTATTAGTGTTTCAAGTTATTGATATTTGTAATGAGTTTTCATACATTCCTCACTAAATATAAGAAATATTAGTGCTTTAAGAACTTAGTGATCGGGTTTTTTAATAGACATTGTAACATAACCTCATTTTTACAAAACGTTTAATTACTCCGCTCTCAGATAGCCAGAATGTAGAGAATTTTTAGCGAGGGATCTATAAGCCTGAATGCATTAATTGATACCATTTTCATTTCATTACATTTTGGCCCATAATGTATGGAATCGTATCCATCTCCTTTACCTTGAATATGCGATGAGAGAATGATACTTGAATTTTACTACTCACTACATACTATAAAGATTTTTATTTCTTGTTTGAATATCTGCCGTCCATTATCTAAAAAGCCGTTGTCAACCGAATGTACATTCTCACTTATTTTTATATGTATATAAAATATATTTTTCGAGGTTCATCATCTATCTAATAAACAGCTTTTAATTATCAGTTGTCCTTAAAATATGAAACCTTAGAAACATCGTTTAGTGACAGTTTTTATTATATTTTTTTTTTTATTTTTTTTTTTTCATTCATTAAAACTAACTAACCTCAATTCTCTACTAACTATACGATTAAATGCTTTTAAAATTATCTAACAACATCAAACAATTTATTGTATAAGATTAATTATAATAGCTTTTCCAAAAACACACGAAAAAAGAATCGCGGAAAAAACTAACTTAAAAAACTATTTTTTGGTTTAGGGTAGCCTCGGGACGGTAGACATAGGTCTCTTTGTATTTAAATTCTAAGTAACTATAGAAAATTGTACACAAATACTTATATTATTCTAATGGATAACAGCGAGCCGGCACCAGCAGATATTATTTGAAATATCAGGTAATATTATATATTATTTATAAATTATTAATTAATTGTAAATTTCTATAATTACGAAATCTCAATAACTACTTGTTTTAATATTAAATAGATGGCATTATATTAAAATTAGCTTAATTTTAAATGAGAATTTTATTAAGGTAAATGTCAAGAATATCGTTTGGATTGTCGCCTTTGTTCAGACTCCCACACGAAGGCTGCCATACAATTATGATATTCGACAAAATATTTGTTAAGATCGGTATAAAAAAACGTCAAAAAAATAAGTTTCCTTTACTTGTATTTGAATGCTCTTTAATTTTTGACCTTATCTTTATAATTTGTTATTATAAGGCCATGGTTCTATAGATGTTATCCTGTGATAAAACACACAAATAGAATAGAAAGGATACTGAGTATTGGGAATAGTGGTCTGTTGGAAATCTTTTGGTACAAAATCTTTATATCAGTATACCATTTTAACGACAATATTAAACATAGTTCGTCATTGAGAAGGTTATCATTTATTTCCAATACAAAATGATATGAACAATATGTGAGCGAAAAAATTCAAAATAATATTATATTCCCGAATCGGTAAACAGGCTGTTTTCCTATTTCGTTAATTTAACGCTTTCTTGACACTTCGCCCCCGTCTGTCTGTCTGTCGCGGTCGTGAGAGACACTCAACTGACAGTCATAATCTCAGGTAAAAGGGGATTTAAAGACAAAAATCATCGTTCTAGCAATTCTAGGAGAGACGTGAGGACGTTTCTAGATTTATGTGACAAGGACTCAAAATAAGATATTATATGACAAGACATTTGATAATGTCGTTGAACCCAGCTCTGATATGACATGGATATATTTTAGTGAAGCACGTTCGAAGTGATTTTTATTAGGTATAAAATATTTTGAAGTTTATTTATTTACACTTGTATTTCTTTGAAAATATCTACTACTGATTATTAATATATATAAGTAAGTAAGTAAAGTAAGTTGTTATCTATATATATAAAGAAAGTCGTGTTAGTTACACCGTTTATAATTCGAGAACGAGTAGAACGATTTTTATGATTTTTGTGTTTTTGGATTTGTCTTCGTCGGGAATAATACTTATTAAAATATGATATTCATCAATGAAAAAATAATTAATAAAAAAATCAGTTCAAATGTTTCATCCGTACTATCTATACATATAGATATAATAAATCTGTTAACGAGTCCGTTTTATAATCTTAATCTTCTATAAATATATAGGAGATTTTCTATAGATATAGTCACTCATCACGATATCTCTGGAACTACGAGACCTAAAAACTTGACATTTGGTAGGAATATTCCTTTTGCCAAGTAGAGGTCAGCTAAGAACGGATTTTACGAAATACTACCTTTAAGGGGATGAAAAAGGGAGGCAAAGTTTGTATGGGACAACGTGATTCCTTGGTCCAATCTACTTCAAATTTCGCATCAATATTTTTTAACAGAATTGGTTGAAGACGTGTTTCGTATTTTATGGAAACTCATTCCCTAACAGGGTTAAAAGGGGGTTGCTTTTGCTTCGAAGTTGATTTGACAACTCAATCCGTCTATTATAAAATATTTTCCAGTATCGACGCAGGTGTAGGTAATAAAAAATATAAATTTATAATTTTTAAAATTTTAGTTAAATACCCGTGCGGAGCCGGGGCGGGCCGCTAGTAATAAGTAAATATAATGATTTCTTATTTGGTATATGCGACGAATTTATGATTCATTTTATGAAAAAAAAAAACCTGCATCGTATTAAATTTTGAAATTATAAAAGTAATTTTGTAATTTGACCTAGAAATAATGTCATTCAGCTTTAGCAATTAGTAAAGATCGACCTTCATTAATTAATTTAGAAATCATTTATTCTCAATCATTATGATATTCAAGATTTCTTATTCTTAATAAATTCTTTATAAAGCCAAGTATAGGTTCCAAACAATAAACATCCCATAATAATAATTGACGACCGTTCTGATATTCTCTTTAAATACAATTTTTACATATTTTTTCTTTGACTGGCCAGTTGACGCGGTTGTCAGTTATACTGCTTTCCGCTCTAGGGTTGTGATTCCGATTTCCTCTCCGAGTATTTGTATATTATTTATATATTCATTAAAAATAAGAATTAAAAGAGAATTTGTCGAGGCAGATATTTTTACTTACTAGCTGTAGGCAAAAATTTTAAAAGTTTACTATTTCAGTATATTTTTCTATGACTTTATATCTTTGACGACGTCCGTTCTGTTGTAGTGGTGCGAGTAGTCGCCTCAACGCTGACGGTCGCGTGTTCAATTCCTGGTCGGAGAAGATATTTTTATTTGTGCAAATATTAGTTTCCGGTCTGGGTGTATGCCCTTGTGGATTTCTCCACCGTGCTTCGGAGAGTACGTAAAGCCGTCGATCCCGATTGTTATCATAGACATCAGATAGCGACCGTTACTCATGGTAAGGAAATATCCGCCCACCCACATTCGAGCAGCATGGTGGATTGAGCTCTAACCCTTCTTCTATATGAAGGGGGCCTTCGCTCAGCAGTAGGTTGTTTACAGATTGATACAGTACAGATACAGTTATATCTTTGACGATTGGGAATGATAATTATTCAGTGATATTCCTTTTTCTCCTTTTTACTCTGTATTTTCTGCACAAGATGCAACTGTTATCTATATTATGAGGCCAATAAATAACTTTTCTTTCTTTCTTTTCTTTCTTTCTTTCAATGAGTACGGTAAGTGTGGTTTCATGCCGACTGGCCCATTAGTGCAGCTGGTAGCGCCTGCAGGCCTTGCTGTCCGTTCTTGGACCATAGATTCAATTCTGTAATATATGTATATTTATTTATAATCTACATAATATGTTAAAACATAAAAAATACGTATATCAGTCTGGTGTTACTTAAAATACAGGCATTGAGTTCCATACCGTAGAAACAGAAGACCACGTGTTTATATGAAATATTTTTACTTGTTTATTAAATTTGAACATATTATACAAAAAAATAAATGGTAATTAAAAAAAAATATAATTAACAGAAAAACTCGTTGAATAACAGTTGAATCGTGAATAGATAAAGAACGGAATACATACGCTTCACACACTTACCGCGTACTTCATATATAATGCAGGCACCAGCTCGACCTACATCGCGGAGAGGAATTAAATAATTATAACATCAATTATTACTCTTTTGTTTAACTCTACCATACCTGACAAAGTAAGTTATTGTTGTGTGATTGGCATGTTGCAATAAAGAGCAACGGAACTGTACGGAAATCCCATTTAAACATCCCACTGTTGGGCGAAAGCCTCCTTTCCATATTGAAAAGAGCCAACCTGCCACGCTGATCCTACTATTAGATGTCGCTATCAGATGTCTGATGACAGCTGGGATTGAAGGTTTTACGTGCTCTTCGAAGCTCGTTGGGGACACACAGAAAAATATATATCCCAAACCTGAAACAAATATACATGTAAATGCAATAATATACCGAAACCGAATACATCCGTCAATGACCGAAGGGAATATCTTGCACCAGACCGGTTCTATAACAGCAAGTTCTCTTGTTTTATAATATTTAATGTGGATAATAAGAAAATCGTATAACAATCCCGTCTACATACGTTCAAAACACATTCAAGTAAATATTCGAAATAAACAAACGAATAAAATGCGATGCCGCATTCACGCTCGAACAGCGTCACAATACGAATACAATTTGAGCTCTACGAATTCTCCATACATTTGTAACAAGTATAAATAGGCGTGGCGGTGTGTGCGGTGTTATACTCATCACGGAATCATTTCGGCTGTAATGGTGACCAAACCTAACCTATATATGTATATATATATATATATTTTCGTGGTAGGCTTGATGGGAGCGACACGACTTTTTGCCATCAATAGTCGAGTTAAAATATCTCCCTTATCATTTAAACTTCGCACATATGCACATGCGCCGTATGCTCGCTCGGAAGCGTCCGTAAAAATATGGATCTCAATAATTTTATATGAATTACAAATTACGTGACGTGGAATCTTAATATTATTCAAAATATGTAAATTTTTAATTAATTTATATTTTCAATCCTAAGTAAGGATCAGTATTTAACCTTTGACTTTTTTATGTCATTTCTTCGTCGTCATGCCGACTTTATTGAAACTCTAGAAATGTCACGTATTACTAACCATAATTTGTCTCAGACTATCAAACACAATTCAAAATCAAAAACACTGGTCTCAGTCCAAAGTGTTAACAATACAAGTCATAATATTGTATCTTCTAAGTTGTGTCCAAAATGTAATGGTCAACATTATTTAAGTAGCTGTTCACAGTTTCTTGCATTGAGCAATGAAGAAAGGTTAGAATTATTACCTAAGTATAAAATATGTTTTAACTGTTTCCGAAGCGGTCATTTCGCTAATTCATGTAAGAAACCGAGTTGCAAGATTTGTAAACGTAAACACAACACTTTAATTCACATCTCTGAGTTCAAGTCTAGGAATGCGAAAACTGAAGCTACATCGACAGGTAATTGTCATAGTGTGTCATCGCCGCGTGCACCGGCACCACCAGTGCCTGGTTGTCTGAGTGGAGAGGTAACACTGTCATCAAGTGTTACACCGACTAGTAACACACACAATTATAATGAAGTACTTTTGTCCACTGCACTCATTACGTTGTATGATTCTCAACAACGAAAACACATAGCTCGTGCCATTCTAGACAGCGGAAGTACGTCATGCATTATGTCGCAACAAATGTATGAAAAATTAAAATTGCCTTATCAGAACATTAGTAAATCGGTTCTTGGAATTACTAACTCGTTAACTGAAGTAAATAAGATGTGTAACGTGAAAGCTGAATCTCTGAATGAACAGTTTTTAACAAATATTCAATGTTTAATTTTGCCAACCATTACAGATAAAGTCCCGTCTCGTGAAATAAATATTTCTAATTTAAGTTTACCATCTAATATTTCTTTAGCAGATCCTTGTTTTCACAGGCCTTCAAACATTGATTTGATATTAGGTGCTGACATTTTTTGGGATGTTTTAGGATCGCAAAGAGTAAGTTTAGGTAAGGGTCAACCAGTACTTTATGAAACCAAGTTAGGTTGGTTAGTATCCGGACCAATTAATTCAAATTTAAAGTCGGTACCCCTTACTCATATTAGATGTAATTTTTCACGGTTTAATTGCCGTACCCACACTGATGAAGATGACATACAAACCCAGCTTATGCGGTTTTGGCAGCTCGAAGAAGTTGGCCTTCAGTCATCTCATTATTCTCAAGAAGAGAAATCATGTGAGGATCATTTTAATAAAAATACTGTAAGGTTAGAGAATGGACGGTTTAGTGTTAAAATTCCTTTAAAGGAATCTCACCATTTATTGGGTGATTCATTTCAAAGAGCCAAAGGCTGTTTTTTATCATTAGAGCGTAAGTTAGACAAACAACCTTCGCTTAAGCAAATGTATCAGGAATTTATGACTGAATATGAACACTTAGGTCATATGACAGAAATACGTATGTCTGATTCTCCTGATAATGCTTATTATATTCCGCATCACGGTATTTTGAAGGAAAGTAGTACGACTACAAAATTAAGAGCCGTATTTAATGCTAGCAGTCCTACGACTACTGGAGTCTCACTGAATGATATTCAGATGGTGGGCCCTGTAGTTCAAGACGATTTACTATCAATTCTCTTACGTTTTAGACAACATACGTTTATATTTTTAGAACTATAAAAAATATATATCCTTTGACATTATTCTAAAATGAAAATTTGTTCTGTTCATTTTTATTCTATTTGAAATAAAGATATTTGTTATAATATTTAATAATTTACCTATCCATTTGTGAGAATTATACATCATAGAATTTAAACCTAACAATACCATCATATTCCCATTCATGGTAACGCGGTAAAAACGTAATAGTAATAGTAACGGTACGCGCGCGGTAACGCCAGTAGTGGTAAGCGCCGACATTTCCTAATTGCTCCATTGGGAACGCACAGCTTCATCTCTTCTAGTATTGCTGGATTTTCAATTTTCCCCCGTAATACCTTAAAAAGGTACTTTGCGAGGGAAACTTCTCGTCTCGTATCCAGTTTATTGTATCCTACCATGCCAAGCACGAACAAAGTGGGATATATTAGTGGATACCCCGGGTAGACACCATACAATTTTGAGTACAGGAACCGACAGAACTTATTTTGGATACGTTCTATCATTAATTTGTACTTAATCTCACTAGGAGCCCATATAACCGAATTGCACTCCAAATGACTTCTTACCAAGGCTTCATACAAGGCACGCAGAGCACTAAAGTTGGTGAAGGTGCTTGATTGCCTTAATAAGAAGCCAAGGTTTCTGTACGCCTTTTTGCACACTTCGGTTATATGTTCTCTAAAGTGAAGATCAGCGGTAAATCGAACGCCTAGGTCTTTAATATCCGTAACGCGCCGCAATGGCTCACCCTTAACCTGGTATAGATGATGCCGCGGAGCGCGTGTACGGGTGAATGACATAACAGAGCACTTGTTGACGTTGAAGTACAACTTGTTCTCATGACTCCATTCCACTATCCTGTCTATGTCTCGCTGCAAACTAGCATGGTCGGAAACGTCACCTACCTCGCGAAACAATTTCAGGTCGTCAGCAAAGAGCAGGCATGTTGACTCGTTGATCACCTCCGGCAAGTCATTGACCATAATGACAAACTGGAGGGGCCCCAAATTACTGCCTTGGCTGACGCCCGATCTTGTTAAGTACTCGTCCGAATGGCATCCATCACAGTCGACATACTGACGCCTGTCTCGCAAGTAGCTGGCGAAGAATGTCAACGTGTGTGGCGTGCAACCTACGCCAGCCAGCTTCTTGAGCAAGACGTCGCCATCAACCGTGTCGAACGCCTTCCTGAAGTCGAAGTAGGCGACATCCACCTGCCTTCCGCTATCGAGTGCTGGCACCAGTCGCGACATTAAGTGTAGTAAGTTCCCCGTCGTCCCTCGCCCCGGACGGAAGCCGTGCTGGGCATCAGACAACTGAGATCTCACTTGCGCATGTAATGAGAGCTGGATGGCGGACTCGAATACCTTTGCTGGAGTACACAGAAGTGCTACTGGTCTGTAATCACCTGGCTCCGGACCCGCCCGTCCCTTCGGCACCGGCACCACCCTGGTAAGTTTCCACCTGTCGGGAAATGTTGCAGACGCGAGATAAACGTTAAAGACGTGCAGCAGAGGCTCCTCCAATGCGAAACGACAATCCTTGAAAACGAAAGGTGGGATGCCGTCGGGCCCCACCGAGCGTTTCGCTGGCAGCCGCGCAAGCGCGCGGCGCACCTCCTCTAGCTCTAGGCGCGTCAGGTGCACTCGAGTGGTACCCCCCGACGTCGCACTGCACGCTAGAACGTCCAGTCTCGCCGGCTCTGGGCTGTATACGGAATGAAAGAATTTTGCAAACCTATTTGCGCATTCCTGTTCCGATAATGATTGACCATTGTGGATCAACTTAGTTTGCCGAGTGTTGCCTCGTTTCGATCGTATAAAATCCCAAAAAGATTTCGGATCCAAAGCTAGCCGGCCTTGTACTTGGTCTCGATGCTGATCGTGAGCCATTACGATATTCGCTTTCACTCTCGACCTGCACTCAGAGAAAGCTTTATAATCATATTGTTTCTTGGTTGCTTTGTACTTTTTATGTAATTCGTATTTCAGTTGGATATCTTTTATGATCTGTGAAGTATACCACACTGGATACGTGTATCTGTTACTATTATTCGTTTTACTTACTTTAAGGGGAACATAATTATTAAAAACTCCATTAATCTTTTCATAAAAAAAATTTAATACCATATCGCTCACGCGAGCTCTGCGCACGCTCAACGCCGTAGCGGCCCATATTGACATATTCACCTGTACACTGAATGAGTTCACGCGGGTCGCTTATGATGTTGAATCTAATTACATAATTATATTGTAATGATAATTATAATATTAACTTAATGAATTTATTGGTGACATTGAATTTATATTTTTATTTTATTTTTGGACATTATTATGACATGAATTGTAAAAATTTATAATACTTACATTATTGACTACATTATTGACTGTATTTGTAGGACATTATTATATTATTACTTTATTGCGATTTCATTAATTGTTTTAATTACATTTAAATTTTCCATTATTTCTATTAATCTAATTTATGCTTATTATTGTTATTATTAATACCTTTTATTATTGAACATTTCTGAATGTTTAAATTAACTTAAGATTGAAAATTGATTTATTTAAGTATTTGAATTTATATAAATATAAAATAATTTAAATGAATAAGGTACACTAACGAATTGGGGTTACCTGTGATGTTAGTGATAAACCTATGATTAAATAAATAAATAAATAAATAAATATATATATATATATATATATATATATACCGGGACCGACGTTTTCATGCCCTCTCCCAAAGAAATATACCCATATCAGAAACAAATATTTGTATAAATAAAAATATGTGAGTCGGGTGGGAATCGAACCCGCTACCATTGGCTTTAAGGGAAATTCTTGCGCAACTATACCAGAGCGGTTGAAACATATACGAGTGTAAAACAAAAAGTACACATACTCTGTCGATTATTTCAGAATTTCTAGAAAAACAGAGAAATACTCTCTTGATAATAATTTATTTTCGATCAAGAACCAAAAAAACATAATCGTCGCAATCACATCATCCCTATTGAATCAAGTTTTTATCCGAACAACTCATCGGGATGAATATCACGCAGCCCTAATCTCGACCTTTAGTTCGTGAAGCCATATTTCAAACAAAGAGCAATGACCAGTAAAATCCATGGAAGTGAGATCACGCACGGAGAGCCATAAAGTCACGCGGGCTTTTTGTAAACGACGGCTAAGACGAATTAATCTCGGTAACCGTTCTCGTTGTACTCCGACTTCGACATTAATATTTTTAATCTATGATATACCGTTTTAATTTTTTATTTATCTAAAACATAAAAGAACTATGGGATTGCAGACATTATCTATGAAAATTTAATGTGATTTTGAAGTGACGACACAATGAAGTTTTTGAAGTTTACTCCTAAAGAATCAGTTTTCATATAAGGGCCACGTTATGAAATAATATGAAGAGTAAACTACTACTAATCGAATGATCTCGTTTCATTTTTTCTTTTTTTTTTTGTGCGCAACCTATTTTCAGTTTTAATTCGTGAGTATTAAGACGTATAGTCCGCGCGCGAGCTCCTTCATACCTTGCTATACCTCACACTACTAGTAGTACTATTACCACTACTAGTAGACCTTGACGTGAGAGCACGCTTATCGGGTCTTTCTTAACTAAGAAATATTAATTCATTTATTTATTTTTGACTTTATTTAAAAATATTTTTTTAACGTGATAACGTCTAAATAGATGAAAACCGGCTACACGCACGAAAAAGCATTACTCATTATCACGTTTTGCAAGCGAAAAGACGAAACAAGCTATAAAGAGGCACAATCGACCTGAGCGTTCGGCTTGTGACGCATCTATCTCTCTTACACTCCATCGGCCGCTACGTCCGAGTAGAAGAGATGGCGGCAACACGCAACCTACACGTGAATTGTTTTTTTAAGAAGCTTTTACTAATAATGATGACTAGTATTATTTTTCTAATGTTTTAGTTTTATTAAATTGCTTTCTAGTTCGTATCAGTTGAACGATATTTTAATAAAAAAAGATAAAAATTTAAGATAAAATTGTAAGATATTAAATTGATTTCCATAGCCACCATCTGTCGCTATTAGCTAAGTTATTAACTTCAATGACAATTACGTTACGCTACAATCTTTTAAGTGAAAATTACAGATGGCGCGCACCACTAACTCGGCGCATCGTTTTATTATAAGTATAACTTCTTACGTGCGTACATAATTACACACACGCTTTTTCATCAATGTTTTCTTATCACGTTATCTCGTAAAATTACTGTCCGTAAACCGAATTTAGAGACAACCAATTTTTTTTATAATAAGTGTAAAAATCACTACGTGTTCAGATGAATCTAACATTGATCTACTGAAGACGAGATTATTCATAATTTTGATGAAGAAGCTAAATTAATAAGTGTTATTCTGTGTCAAATAAGAATTATTTGTACCTATTTAAAGAATCGTTCTTAAGGAGTAAACTCCAGTCGTGCGTTGCGACACACATCTTTTTTTTTACGTAGAAAAAAGTTTTTTTTTGACGTTTAACTACTTGTTTAAAATAAAATGTAATATACAATTAAGATAGCATGATATCTTATGCGATATCTTATATGAACTTTTATAAAAGGTTTGTTTACCACAGTAATAACGAAAAAATACCAACCTATCTGACAAGTGTCAAAATTCAAAGGAAACAAAAACTGTTTATAAGTAAACTGTATTGGATTTAAAAATTAGTCTACATTTTCACCTTAGTAACGAGCCAACAATTATTGTTTTACCACTTCCAAACACGGTGTGACTTCTGCTTCGAATATAAAATATTAATTACAACGAATCCGATATTACATCAAAATCGCTTAACAACTAACTTCTATATTTCTAAAACGTCTTAGCAACTATCGCTTTTTTTCGTAAATGAATATTTTATTTTTTGTAATATAATTCTACACTTGTAATAAAACTATAACTTGATTGATTTGATTGATGAGCCTGCTAATTGATGTAAATGTATTTAACACTTTGAGGGTAGAATGGAAAAATCAAGCACAACATCAGCTAGACCACCCCATCATTTCTTGGGGTGGTTACCAATAGTCGCCACACTTGGCAGGCGGATTGGCGAGCGCATTGTGTTGTGGCAGGATATGATGACGCTACTGCCCATCACCATCCTGATTGGTGTACCGTTGTTCGCACCACTATGGCCTTAATCCCCTTTTACGACATCTCGGCAAGAAAGAGATCGGGACTATTCTTCTCTTGAACTATGACTTAATAGTTAAGATTAACAATTAAAGTCTGCGAGGACATTCAGTTCATTTCGCTTGGAATAACGGAAATTAGGGATGTATTTTATAAGTTTTACTCAGAATATAATATCCGATACAAATTCGAGTTAAGAAAGTGTACAGAACTTCACAACAAACTAACACAATACTACAATACCATACCATTACCATAAAATAATATGAAATTAAAGTAACAGATACAAGAGTAGCCAACTGAGCTAGCCACTGGTGAAATAGCTGAAAGGCTAGACGGCCCAAGTATTCGTCACATACGCCAAATTTAATGTGTGTGCTGTTTTCAGTCAAAACACTTAGTCAAAAGTTAAAGTAAAAAAAAAAATAAAATAATTTTACCCCACGACTTTCAGCCTGCACTAGTGGCAGGAAGTCTGGTTCACATTTTGTCCAGAAAATTGGAATTGCGATTCAATGACGAAATGCTGCCAACATTTCGTCAATTATCTTCAATTATGTTATTATTATTTTATGCAGTTTTATGTCGTACATACGTATATATATTATAATACTGTGATTTGTAATTGAAATAATATAAAATTTATCATAACTGACGGAAGCAGGAAACGGAAACAGTCTTGGTGACGAATTAATCTGTAATAGTCATAAGTCGCTACGTGAGCCGAAGTCGGATGTTCGAGACGCGCGCACGTCCCGCGGTTGACACCCGACTCACCTATGAAAGGATCTCGCTGCTCGCATATTATCGGAACAAACTTTTATGTACGGAAACTGTTTTCATAAGAAATACGTGTGTTTGCGAACTTTTGACGAATTCGTAAAAGTCATTTTCATTATTTATTATATATTTGAGTTTTTAATGTGTTTTCCAATGGTTAAATATTGTTTTATTTTTATTTTATACTAACTCTGCTGCATTACTACACTCACTTTTTAATTATCTAAAAATAACAATATCAAGGTATATATTTTTTATGTTACCACGAACATTTATGTTTTTTTATATTCACCTCTCGTTAAATATCTTTATATGCCGTGCGATGACCGGCAGAGAACAATAATTTTGATCTCTATCTTGCCGAGGTATCGTAAAAGGCGACTAAGGGCATAGTGGCGTGAAAAACTGTACACTAATCAGGATGATGATGTGCAGTAGCGTCATCATATACTGCCTCATCACACTTTGCTCGTCAATCCGTCAGGCGTGGTGAGTATTGGTAAACCCTCCCAGAGATTATGGGGTAGCTTACGTTCAGCAGTGGCCATAATATCTATATCAGCCAGATTTTTTGCTCTGATATTAATCGTAGCGAAATTTTTTATTACCTAACCTTCCTTAATAAACAGACTATCTTACCTGCTAAACAAAATCTAATGAATAAACACCCAAGAAGATCGCATTCAAAAGAAGAAACAAAATGTTAAAAGCTTAAGACTAAAATCTATCAGTATCAATACATATAATACTGTAATATTTACTTTAAATAAATGTATAATATGAATATTATTCAATTGGAAAAAAAGAAAACAATATAAATACTTTATTATAATCATTTGTCACACTCATGGATATAAAATAAAAAATCAATTTCTCGATGCTTGAATTTCTTCGAATGTAAAGTGTCGTTAATTTTTATAGAGAGCGCGTCTCGCGCGGAAAATTATCAGTCGTGACGTTTACCGCGAATTATGTGTCTACATTCACACTCGACTGACTTTTATCTTCGTGTGATTGAACTGTCACGTTTAGGAAAAACTGCCGAAACATTAAAGTCACAATATAGCTTCTACACAATGAAATCGTTGTACGTTAGGTACGAGTATATCGTTAGAGCGCTCACGGTGCCCGCGAGCGCTCTATGACCGAGGGCGGCCCGCGTAGGCGAGCCAACCGTCGGGGCGTCACGGTGGCATACAACCGTGATCCCGTGGCGTCCTTGTACGACGACGAGGGCACCGCTGTGTTTTAGTGGGTATTCTGACTTTGCAGTCAGCGAGTCCCACATACCCGTCGCCTGCGGGTGGCGGGATGCGTAAACGCATTTCACAGCGACAAAAAAAAAAAAAAAAAAAAAAAAAGGTACGAGTATATCGTAAGCAATAATGATAATAACTAAGGTGTTATGTAATGATAATATATGTAATTAATATAATTTATAAATGAACTGAACTTAACTGAATCAGCCTGTAAACGTCCCACTGCTGAACAAAGGCCTCTCCACCAGATAGGAGAAGGGTTGGAGCTTAATCCACCACGCTGCTCCACTGCGGTTTGGCGGATAATTTCCCTACCGTGAGTAACGATCGTTATCAGATGTCTATAAAAACAACTGAGACCGCCGGCTTTATGTGCTCTCCGAGGCACAGTGGGGAACCCCATAAAGATACATCTAGGCTGGAAACAAATATTTATACAAATATCTGCACCGAGAGGAAATTAAACCCGCGACCGCCGGCGTTGATGTGACTCTACTATATAATATATCTATATATTATTACGAAAAATAACAAATTATTTAAAAAGTAATAAGGCAAAAAACATGTTTATTAAAATATTGAAATCACACCTAATACCACCTACCACAAAGATACCTACTGAACCCTCGTTCTTACGATTCCGCTGAACGTCCGTCTGCACTTTGTTTTACATTCTGTCTTTTTCCGTCTTTTCCATTTGTCATGCTGTCACAAGAGTATATCTTTGGAATTGTAATGGTTAAAACATTGTCATGGAATTTGTATGTGTAAATAAACCTTAAAATTGAAGAGACCTCATACAGAAAACGTGTCTTTTTTGATACTTGGGACTTCATTAATGTTAACAAATAAGCATTACATTGGAACGAAACTCTTCGTTTGACAGTCTGACTCACATTTGACCAGTTTTTTTTTTTTTTTTTTTTACTGTTGATTCGTTTACAATACAATATGTATTATAGAAAAATATAAACCAAGAAATAATTTATATGAGTGTAAAATAAGGGTTGCCTGAATAAGCCCTAATTATCATTCACGGCGCGAACCAACTTTCAGCGTGTTAGAATCTGTTGCAACCGCGGAGCTCGATCGAGTTCCGTGCGAACGTAATATGGAAATGATCAAGAACTGTGAGTCACAGCAGGGCACGGTGGGCATTACGTAATCAGCGATCTATTTTTCCATAGTTAGTGTTGTAATTTTCTTTAATAAGAGAAAACATTAAAAGAAAACTTGCACATACCTATCAAGAGAAATTCTATGATATATGTGTATTTACTTTTTAAAGGAAATATCAGTTCCTACAAATAGTTACAATAATTAATTACATTTCATGCTTACACTAATCAATTGAATAACTCGACAGATATTGGCGAAAAGAGCTTAAAATAGTTTTAAAAAAGACATCTTTAATAAAAGAGGAGCAGTATAAAGTGCAAAAGTTTTCCTATTACTTGCCTTTTACGCATGTCCCCGGCCAAATTGAATTTTAATGCATGATATTGGCTCTTTTTAAATGAAAGAAAATTTACAAAAATGGTTGACATTTTTCTATAAATCTATGTTATTTAAAGTTCAATTATTCTGTTGAGCTTTACGTGATATATGACACAAATCTGCCAATGTACTAATTATCCGGATACCGAAAACATTTAATCAGAGCATAATTATATTTTCACTTGAATAAATCAAAACTTAGACATCAAAGACGCGACTGAAAGTTAGTAATTTATAATTGAATAGTGTTCAGTGAAGTTAATCACCAAATTTCCTATTAACACTACGAACTAATCCCTAAAGAAAGTTTCATTAAACAATGAATATTTATATCGAATCAGAGAGCTTTAACGACGCTACCTAAAGTTGGCGAAATATGTTTATTTGTGTTACCACCTAACTTTCACTGAAGGCGCGAGTCCGAACTCTTTTGCACATACTCGTAAAACGTGTGTGTTATCTGCATTTGATTTGAATCTTTATCACCGAGCAGTAGAGTGTTCGCGAGCGCATCACTCGTCGGCTCAGTCGCCGCTCGGCAGCCGCCCGAGGGGCGCGATAAATAAATAGTTGTAGGTTAAAAGTTGTTCTAACTTCGAACCGTCTTCCCTTCGCCGCCAATTTTTCCTTCACCTGAGTTATTTTCTTTTTCAATAGTTTCGAACGTGTGTTGCTTAGAATTTGTGAAGTTGAACTAAATTTATTTTCCAGTATTTTCGTTTAAATCTTTTACTAAATCTGTACATTTGTACGAGCTCACTATCCGAGATGTGGAAAATGACAAAAATTTTTACGAAAATATTCTTGGATTTACGACATGACGTATGAGGAACAAACTAGATTCGATAATATTTTAAACTTAAACAAATAATATCAACGTAACATTAATTTGATAACAATATGACATTCCTAAACAATCAGAATAAAAAACCAAAAAGAATATTACCATTAGCAAAACAAAAATACATTTTTTATATATATAAGGAAGATAACAACTTAAGTTGAGGTTGTCTAATCAGGAAATATACACATTACCTTTCGTTTATTACATATGTAATGGGCGAGTTCCTTCATTTCGATACTAATTTCATAGACTATCAGGCGGCGCCTGCAAGTGTCCCTGCGGGCTTCCGATATAAATCGACGGAATCGAGTTACGCCGTTAATAATAATGTTGCCATAACACGATCTCGAAATAGTTCGTAATACATATGATGCTTTATATAATAGACACAATATCTCATCATCATCGTATTCGAATGGTAAATTCAATTTTTTTTATCCAAACCTACGCACGTATCTTTTTGTAAGCATACAAATGAAATTCATAAGATTCAAAGGAAAAATAGTCCACGATTCACTCAAATAAATACCTAATGAACTAAACCAGCCTGTTAATGTCCCACTGCTCGAAAAAAGCCTCTTCTCCATATAGTAGATGTTTTGGAGCTTAATCTACCACACTGCTTCACTGCGAGTTGGAAGATAACTTCCCTACCATGAGTAACGATCGTTATCAGGTGCCTATGATAATAATTGGGACTGACTGCTTTGCGTGAGCTCTGAGGTACGGTAGAAAGACCCACATGGACATATACGCAGACCAGAAACAAATATTTGTATAAACACAATCCGCCCCAAGCGAGAATCGAACCCGCGAACGCCAGCGTTAAGGCGATTACTCGTATCACTGCACCTGAATCGTTGTCTTAACATTTGCTGAAAATTACATTCTTATATATAATTTAAACAATTTTAAATTTCATCATTATGTGAATCGGTTATCCGAAAAATTATTTTATTAATAAAATCAACTGAGTTTATATAAATTCGTTCGGACTTAAAGCTTAAGAACGATGACCTATAGTAGTTATTTTATTTCGCGATGTTGAAGAGTTTGCTCGATAGTGTATTTGAAGATGTTGAGGTTAATCTCATTCAATAATATTACGGTTGGTATTTATTCCCCCGCTCATTACAAGCGCAGGATCCAATCCCGGACTTCCAACCGTAGTAACATCACATTGACCGTGGAAACTCCCCGGAGTCGTGTTGAGAAATTTGCGACCAGATAGCAATGATCCTTTCGACGTCTACGTATGACTTAAATCGCTGGTAAAGTGAAGATTTCCGTTTTGTTAGAGGGGTCTAAGTCGGGTGGTTACTCGGTTATGATCTGATATTGGCTTTATTGGGGGCGTCGTCGGAGGTCCCACATGATCGAGGTGTCACAAATGGGTTTTCCGGCTCGTTTGCGCTGTCTTCGTATCTACATTCCGCTTGCTAAGAAGAATTTTTCTCGCGTCTGCTAGATTTTTTAGACGCTCTAGGGATTTGTGTTTTATGAAATATTTTTTTATGATATTAAATAATACTATTTTTGTATGTTTTTCTATACTTCGATTTTTTTCGTTATTTGACTACGTTTACTTATTTATAATTTAAGTTGTATTAAAAAGTACAAAGTGGGTTATATCTTGTTATTTAACTGAATCAAACATTCACTAAAAGATCGCCAGTTAATTAGTTTAATTGCGCACTGACTTGGTTTTCTATGGCGATTTTTATTTTCGACACATTAATGTGACATTAGAGTATTTCCTTTTCGATTTTAGTAACAAAATTTTCAAAGGTATTTTCCGTTTAAGCGAAGAACCAGCTGAACCAAACTCATTAAATAAATTAATGAATAAAGAGAATACGGCAAAGATGAAAGATACACTCGTAATAATAATCATTAAGGTAGCGCTTCAATTTAGGACAACCGACTTTTTCTTCTAAATATGCAAATAAACTTTCTTCAACTGACATTGGATTTAGATTAGGAGGATTATCTGCGCCTGGAGCTTTTTAAGCGCAAATAGCTTCACCGAGATCTAGGGTGACGATTTATTAAAAGTACCATTTTCGTTTCGGTTAAAGACAAGGTATAAAAAGCACTGATCTCGACTGAGCCGTAAATTACGGAGGCTGAACACGAAAGTGCAATCTGGTTTACAGAGAGCCTGTTTGCTTTTCTTATTGACTCGAATAGCGACTTAATATTCCGGACAGACGGCCGCATATTGTTCAAGTCTTAGGAGTTTCGATGAAGTGTGTACAGGAGGACATGTACATTGGAAGGAACCATACTAATTGACATTATATAATTACAGATTTTTAAATAATATATTTTGGTATTTATTATCAGAGGATAGAATAGTATATTTAGGACCACGTCTATGAGATCTGTAACACTTAAATATTCTTCAAATATCGTGAAACTAAACGTATGTTTGAATATGCCTCACAGAGCAAATTATATTTTGTCACAGAACGCCGCTTTGTGGTAGCGTGGCCAAGCCTTATGTTACTCGACTCTTTAGTACAATAATTATGTATGTATGTTACGTTGATATAAGATAATATAACTAAATAATTAAAAATATTTGACATCCTATGACTTCAGCCACACATCGAAAATGACCGCGTACTCAGACCCAGCTGGGATTTATTCACATTTGCTTTCGAGTTCTGAAATATGTCTCAGCACATCGGATTATAAAATCCGTAAAAGTCTATTGAATTTCACGTTTTTAATAAGACTTTATCAGAAATTTTAAAGAGACAGGATATTTAAGTTTTAGATGTATTAAATGAATGTTATACAATAATTGTAATTTTTATAGTATAAGTTAAGTAATAATAAATTAAAAAAAAAATATGTAAATATTACATATACATGTGATTCAAACTAAGTTTAAAATCACGTACTTCAAGATTTTAATGTTGATATGTTATCTAAAAGAGATTTCATTCACTAAAATAAAGGATTTTAGATGTTTACTAAAATAGGCTCTCTGCGAGTCGATTCCTGGTCATTTTCTATTTTTAAAATTATCTTCAATTTTAGAAAAGATAAAAGTTTTTAAAAGTTATTGCAATTTTGTGTGATATACTACACACACTAACACAACACTTATTTTTAAACTTAACAATATAATAGGACGAATATATAACTCACCATACCTACTTTCAAACGCATAGAAAACCAAACATGCGGTAATTAACCATTATTACCGTAATACAAACTAAATCATGATTTAATGATAAATAACAAATATTATTTCTTAGTTTGATACTACAGACTCATACGCATAAACTTTAGTTTCGAAGCTCCTTTCTTCTTTTTTTTCTTCGAAAAGAGATTTCATGACGCTGTAATTTTCATTTGTAATCCCTTAACTGAAGCAAGCTGCTACAAATACTGCAGTATTACAAATAAAAAAGTTCATCAACTAACCGACATTATTACAGATTGATTACTTTATTTTAGTTATGTTTATAGAGATCGAATGTTGCTTTGGGACTTTATAAAGAGAACTCAATAATCTTATATTTTAGCTCGTTTGATTTATCTTAACTAATACTTTTTTACTTTCTAAATTACGAGTAGTTTCTTTTTATTATTTTTTGTTTAAAAGTAGTATGGATAATCGATTGTTTTTTTTCCCTAGGGTGATTTTGCTTTTGCATGCTTTTAATTTGTGCTTCATAGTTAAAATTCATCACACTGAAATAAAACTACATATGACCATGATGAATGATAGAGTCGTTGACGACTGCACGTGGTATAAGGTATAAATCAGTCTTCCGTACTATCGTATGATACGATATACATATATATATATATATATATATATATATATATACTTTGCTCTTCAACAATAACAACCTTAACAACCGTTCGGGTGTAGTGGTGCGTATACTCGCCTTAACGCCGACGGTCGCTGGTTCAATTCCTGCTCGAAGCAGATATTTCTTTGGGTGCAAATGTACATGTAATGTGCAATGTACCTAGGGGAGCACGTGTAGCTGTCGGTCGCGGTTCTCATCACAGTCATCTGGTATTGATCGTTACTCATGGTAGGGAAATTATCGTCCAAAAGCGTGGTGGATTAAGTTCGGTGTGACGTTTACAGGACCGACGTCTTTTCATTCTCTCCGAGACAGTTTGCAGAGACCTACAAGAACCCAGACCAGAATCAAATGTTTGTACAAATACAAATATCTGCCCCGACTGGGAATCGAACCCACGACCGCCGGTGTTGAGGTGGCTATTCGCATCACTACACCAGAACGGTTGTCATATATAATGTGTTGCTACTTTATTTGAACCTCCATAACAAGATTTTATTTTCTTTTACAGAGGTGAAATGTTTGCCGCTGTTCTTTTAAGGCCTAATGTGTTTTGAAAACATACGCAAGTCTTTCACGACATTATTCTTCATCGCTTCCTGTGTCTAAAATCTGTGTGTTTGTACGGGGGTTACACTTTCCTCCAGCGCTACTTATGAAAACACACTTATTTTGTTGTTATTGTATACATATATCATTTTTCGTTGAGGTGTATACTTTTCATTGCGCTTTAAATATCAAAAAATAAATAAGCGTGGTTGAATTTTTCTTTATAACATATTATATATTTAAGATTTTTAGCGTAAACTTAAATTTTAATTTGAGCAAAATTCTGTGTTGAATCCCTCGCTTTCCTCACAAAACTATTTGGAGACTTAGACTTTATATCTAAAATACTAATAAACATAAAATAACACGAGTTAAATGTTTAGATAAACTTCAACTGAAGTTTCAACAAATAATTCACATACTATAATACACACACACCTTTTAATAATATATTTTAGTTATTATATTATATTTTTTAGTTATATTTATATCCTAAGTTAATTATATATGTATTTGTAACTTTTATAAGACGTGTAACTTTTAATCAAAATTATGTTCATAAAATGCAAATATTTATACAAATCATATTAAATTGACATTCACGTACTATATACAATGTACAAGTTTACGAACACATAATTTCTATAGTAATTTAGATTTTAGATATAAATCGAATTTGAAAGCGCACAGCTTATTCGTTTCACTCTCGAACGAGACATTTCGAATCTTCAACGCGATCGTGATTACACATTAGAAGGTCCTTGGAGGAAGGAGGAACTTTGTCCCTATTAATTACTTTGTTACAAAACTTACCGACCGCTCAATCGATAGTCATCTTTAAATCGCTTGGAATAGAGTTTATTTAGTCTTGAGACTGTCGACTTAACGACCGTTCTAGTGTAGTGATGCGAGTAGTCGCCTCAACGCTGCGGGCCAGCGGTCGCGGGTTCGATTCCCGCTCGGGACAGATATTTGTATTTGCACAAATATTTGTTTCCGGTCTTAAGGGTCTCCCCACCGTGCCTCGGAGAGCACGTAAAACCGTCGGTTCCGGTTGCTATCATAGACACCTGTCGTTACTCATGGTCGGGAAATTATCCGCCAACCCGCAATGAGCAGCGTGGTGGATTAAGCTCTACCCCTTCTTCTATATGTAGAAGAGGTTTTCGCTCAGCAGTGGATTGTTTACAAGCTCATACAATACAGTACAGTCTCGAACCGCGTCTAGGTGTGAATCGAATGCTTGCTAAGTTTACGTATATTTTATTAGAGATTTGATTTAAGAATAAAACGCGTGTACGTGTTTGTTTGTCGCTTGAGTGAGCCGCGAGCTGTAAACAAGAATGTATCACTTAGTTGTTATGTTTACGATTTCTTGAATACATATAAAATTTATTCTTTGAATAAGCTGTGTATTTAGTTCATATATTGTCTTCTACGCGGTTTATTGTCTGTAAAATGGAAATGATTCTCTTTTTATAAACTAAAGTTTTATTTTGATTATATTTTTATGTTATTTTTCTAAAAAAAATATATATTTATATCAAATAAAATGAAGCGATATTTTATCCAAACGTAATAATAATTATTTTAATATTAGTGTAGCGACATCTAACTCGCCTCTCTCTAGTTATGAAAGTGATTGAACATATATGTATATACAAGAACCCGACAACAACCGTCGGGGCAGTAGCCCACCAGACACAACACCCGTCTGGTCAGTGGATCCTCCCTTTTCAATGGTACCCTCACCAAACCCCCAAAACTGGAACAAATTACGTGGATAGATCACATCTCGAAAAATAGTCACAGATTCAAACGTTTTAGGTAATGGAAATATTTATATTTTTTAAGGTTTTTTATACATATATATTACAAGTAATCCTTAAAATAAACTTAAATAATGTTTAATTTGAAGATATTTTAAGCTCAGATAGATTCACTCTTCCACTCCACTCTTCATTATGATTAATATTTTTAATTTATATAACTGCGCTTCCTTTAAGACAGAGAAAATGAAACATTTGTAACCTCACACTGTAACTAGTTTTTAAGAGACTCGAGGAAGTTCTCATTGTAACTATATATGTTAGATAACTTATTTTGAAATAACAAAATATTAAAATAAAAAAAAAATTGGTTGTCTGTAAAGTCGATTTACGGACGATAATTTTTACGTGATAACGTCATAAGAAAACATAAATGGAATTGAATTATTATCACTGAATTATCATTATTTTGTATAATATATATATATAAGCTACAGGTAATTAATTGTATTTAATATAAAAGCGAAATAAAGTTAAATACTTTGATATGTAATACAAGAAATAATCAAGTTTAATAAAGAAGCTAAGTTTAATAACTTAAAGTTAGCAAAACAAATTAGATTATCATTAACCACTTATGAAAATTGTAAAAATATACTAAATAAAAACAGTTTACTTTTTATACGATCGTAATTATATGAGTCCTAATAACTTTTTAGTCAAACGTTATCACGTCAATAAAAACGACGACGTAGATGACCGTTCTTTTTTTTTGTCGCAGGGGAATCCATTTACAGATGATATCCAGGATGTTCCTTATCCTTTTCTTTATACCATTGTTATATATTCTCTAAGTCTGTACATTTTAGTCGCTTACTCTTCTTTGCCATAGTTTACTGACTCGTTGTCTTCAATCCAGTTCATTGACTCGTTAGAACATGATTGATCTTCAAAGCAATATTGTTACGGACAACACGATAACATATTTCAAAGTGTAAGCTTATTTACTTAAGAGAAGTTATTTCACAGAATATTAATCGTTGTTGTATTTTGATAGATATGTGTAAAGAAAAGATTATTATAATCGTACGACCACTCAAATAAAACACTTATTTGTTCAGAGAGAAGGTAGATTGCTTATTCACAATAAGAATATTACACTAATAAATTACATCTCAATAAATTAATGCCACTAATTTCAGCACTTTCAGACACAATTTATCGATAATTCGGTGGGAGTGATGCGAAGGGCAAGACAGGCAGTGTAATTACTGGCACCGAGGCTTAACATCATATGTCTCAGGATAGGTAACACATAAATGAGTTGGCTGGGCTAGTTCCAGGTAAACTAGTTTATGTTCATGGGCGACGTCGACCACTTACCATCAGGTGGCACGTCTGCCAGTTTGCCTATCCAAGTAACATAAAAAAAAACGACTTATTCTTAATTCTTACCATAGTTAAAAATAACTGGCAGGTAGTCACTTACAACATATTACTTTTATAGGGCAACAATCCGTTACATAGATCATAAAGATGGCGACTAACCAATCAGAAATATATCGATACCATTTGATTTTATCCTTATAAAATCAAAAAATATTTGATTTTATAAGGATAAAATCAAATATTTTTTATATATTATAAAAACAATTTAAAATGCTAACACATGTTCAAACAAATCCATCGTTATATCTTCAAACGTTCACTTTTCTTCCATTTTGTCTTTGAACCATCAGTAGTCAGTGTCATGTCAACTACTTAGATTTGCAATACATATTCTACTACGAGTAATAATAGTCGTCAATATACTCAGAAGATACTTTTTCATAACTTGTTTTATAAACAATTTTTATTTACAAGTAGGATCAGTCAACCAACGTGACTTCAACGCTTCCTTGTCTCTAATAGAAATTAGCACAGCATGATATACTTTTTTATCAATTAGCTTTTAAGAACAGATTTAAATCTATTACTATTTGAGATATGTTTAATTTGTTACAAACAACTTGTCTTTATAAACGACATGAACTCTACAAGAAATTAGGTGCTGCAATTTTATCTTAATATCATGTATAATTAAAATTTTTGAGTATATTCCTGTACATAACTGTTACATTTTCATGGATTTACTCTCTAAAAATAAATCAGTGAAATTTTCATTAATTACATTATTGAATCTACATATATTGACTACATAACAGTTAAATTGAATAACAAGTTAGTGAATACTCATTAATACACATACTTTTATTTTCATTATTTTATTACATTCATTGAATAGTCACTAATTCTGCGTGGTACGATTCTCACATTGATAAAAAGTGAATAGTCACTTAAAATGGGTTAAATTTCACTGATTCATGTTTAGTGAGTATTTTACGTTGCCTCCGACTATGTTCTTCTTTATCACATTTGAATTCAAATAATACGATATTTTAACTAGATATTCCTATAACCAGGCATTGACAAGTTTCATTCCAATACAAATTTGTGTTTGATAATAACAAAATTGTCCTCTCTTATCATTAAAAATAAACAAGAACAGAATTACCGAACACTGTACTGTTCTTTCTTTCGTACGAGAAAGTCATCTAAGCTATGTTAATGTTTGAGTCTCCTAGTCTAAGTGTCCTCTCGTAAACATCTCGCTTCTATTGCTCCTACAAACACGACCGTAATGAACATTTCAGGCGTCCGGTGGACACGAACCGAAATAAAACTTAAATTTTATAGCGAGATCCTATACCAATAGGCGACTGTGTCAACATCTACGTTGGCAGGTTATGCGTGTTACATATGTAAATACAGCCAGGGCCGGTCAGCACTATCATAAGTGGGTAATGAAAAACAAATAAGAATAATTAGAGAAATTAACCTACTTCTATCATCAATTGTATAAAAAAATCACTTCTGAAGCAGCGTACTTTTTAGTTTTGTATTTTTATTTGTTGTCTGCAATAAACCGAAAAAAAATTAATAAAATTAATAAATATTTTTTCCATCTTAAAGTCTGTTAAGATATGCAGTAGAGAAATAAAAATTCATTTGTATGGGCCAAATGGGATCATTAGAGTTCCAACTTTTCTGTATCAGTTTTAAGACCACGGAATAAAAGAAATATAAGAAAAGTATATATAAATAAACCTAGATCTTGTTAAGATATAACGTTGATAACAATGAATGATAAAGTAAATTAATCGTAATCATCATACTTCTTCTTCTTCAGCCCACATCAGTCCACTGCTGGACATCGGCCTCTCCCAAGGCACGCCACTGAACCCTATCTTCGGCTATTCGTATCCACTTGTCAACCTTGATCAATCATCACACAATGAATAATTATATGCAATACAACAACATGATAGATCAAGCTGTTTTAACATAATATTCATAGAATACTTACGAAATAACATGTCTAAATGATTCTTGATAACTTAAATTTATTCAGATTAGAACCTTCGTAGCCCAAACTTAATAAGTAAGTATTAATTTCAATCAACACCCTCTCAGACACGATACATAATTAAACTTGTATAAAACAAAAACGGACCAATATAAAATTAGAGAATAGTTACTCCATTCACTTGCGAAATTATTTTTGATGTGAAACATCCATAGCGGCGGGTTGGACCGACTCCTGGCGGAGCGACGCGTCGCGACATGCGGCATGCGTCACTACGCTATACAGGGACCCGCCATCTCTCTCGCTGCACTAAACTCGTATACCTATAGTGTGTACACTGTATAGATAACCGATATAGTATTTTATGATAATTGAATATATTTCTCGAAATAATAGTATATTTTGAATGGTGTAGATAACCCTGACCTGCGTTATCGTTTGTAATTTGATATTCAGATAACTAGTGTTAATATATTACAAAACACTTTGTACCTAATATCTGAGAGTACAATTAATATTTTCGGTTTTAGTTTTTGATTTGAATATATATTAGAATAACAGAACACATTTCACAATCTACAATTTCAAATAATATTTTATTGCTACTTTTTAATTTTTACTTGTTAAGTTATTAGCAAATTAATAATTTTCGCTAAAATTTGTTAGATAAATGGCGTAATTACTATTCAAAATTACTTTAATACTAAGGAAAGGTATACTTGCTTCAGTTATTAGGCAAGAATAATCAAAGAATTTAATTTGTATTAATTGCGTTATGATTTACAAAATTTAACTGAACTGATTCGGCCTGTAAAACTGGCCAAAGATCTCTTCTTCATATAAGAGAAGCGTTTAAGCGTAATCCACCACACTGCTCCACTGCGGCTTGGCGGATAGATATCTACCATGAGTAACGATCGCTATTGGGTGTTTTTGATAACTGGGACTGATGGGTCTACGTGCTCTCCGAGGCACGGTGGGGTGACTCACAAGGATATACACCCAGACCAGAAACAAATATTTGTAAAAATACAAATATCTGCACCGAGCTGGAATTGAACCGACGACTGCCGACATTAAGGCAAATACCCGCTCCACTACACCAGAACGGTTGTCAGACAAAAATATAGGAAAATATTTCAATTATTTTTTTATAAATATTAGATCGATGTGTCCAACCTCATATAGGATCCAATAATTAATTTATAAGCAAAAGAGGAGCCATTTTTGGAATCGAATCGAGGGGAGGCGATAAATTACGCGGGAGGGACGAAGAGCGCGGCGTTCCATTTGATGAGCTTCACGCATCAGATGAGTGTCACACATCACTTAGAGTAAATTGCACTGTAAGATAGAACACACGAAAAATGACGAAAACTGCGTAACAATGTGTACGTATATCTTAGACCAAGTGAATATAGTTATTAATTCTTCAGAAAAATGGAATGTATGTACGAATGTAATAATTAGTACATGGCCTTATTTAGTTTTCTATAAATAATGCATCTCGTTTTCATGTTTTGTAAAAATCACGTAGTTTTATTTAGTTCTCAATTCAAATAAATTTTACCAACAGAACAAAAGTTTCCTAAATGTTTGTTATCACTTAATAATAAGTCAGTTATTAAGTATTACATTTTTAAAGATATATTAATTCTCGTGTTTCATTTCATTAGATCGTCAAATAAACTGATATACCATTTTGCACAATCGAGCAAGCTTAAATCATTTTAAGACACTTGTTTATATTTACAAGTCAATTTGAAGCCCCGGTTCAGTGACATATCGCCCGACACACGGACTGAAAGTGCTCACAATGTGCACAAAAAGGCTTGTTCAGGCAGTTCGTGGTCGGCGGCGGTTCCTAAATCATGGCGTGACGTCTAAATTAATTAAAAGTCGCTTAATAAAAACAGTAAATTTTTACCGTATCGTTGTTTCGCGCTGTAGACACGGGCTCAATTATTGGGGAACACGTTTCGGTTTAATAAAGCAATTTAGAAAAAGGGCGATTTGCATGCGAATGAGGGAAGGGTTGGAGAAATATCGAATCCACGAACATCGATTTCGGCGGTCTGATGGAGTTTATTTAGTGTTTCATTCGAGTAGAAAATGATTTTCTTTTTATTAAACGATGCCTGAATTCATCGCACTCGCTTGCGGTCGCGTATTGTTTGAGACTGTTGACTGAGATATTATATGTCTACCAGCACAACAACATACACATTAAGAGTCTATCTTATACCACAAGAGCTTAGATCTACGCTTTTGGATATGCTATGATTTGATACTTGAACATTTACTACTAATAGGATTAAACTTTTGCGACAGACTCGCACAAGCTTATGAATTCTTAGTTCTAAGTATATTATCAGCAAAACGTATCTAATCTCTAGATCCTCTCGTTACGAAATTTTATCCTTTAGAAAAAGTATTAAGTAACTTTTCACAGCAATTTCCTTAGAATCGTGCGCCACATAAGAAATACAGGTAGAAATTCTGTCACCTTATATATTAAATGATTTATGTTCTATCTTTTATAAGAGACGACGAGACGTAGTAAAATGAAACTGCATTTAACGACTCAGTGGCCCAGATATAAATTCCCCAAAAATTATCCGCCGTCGAAAGCCAAATCCATAAAACGAACGACTACTGGATAGCTTCAGTTCTCGATTTTCATTCGTAACCCTAAAATTGATCGTCATATGACACTCGAAGCTTAGCGCCTTGGAACGCCTTCCTCCCCCTGCCCCCTACCCCGTACCCGGGTCCCTCATAAACTGAGATACGGACGGTTCTACGGCGTCATTGCATAAGTTCTATCAATAATTTCCGATCCGTATAAGGCGACTTCGTCAACTAACGTCGTTTAAGTTTCGTTAGGCGGTCTCAGTTAGGCGATTGTTGTACAAAAACTGTATCGAGGGCGAGGTGAGTTGTTCGAGTCGTTGCCAACTTTTCCGATGGTTTTTTATTTCGTAGTTAAACTCAAATTTGCCGTCAGTTAGGGCCGTAAGAAGCAGTTAGGCCGTCAGAAAGTCAGCGAGTTGAGAAAGTTTGAAGCTACTTTCGAAGCGTATTTATGTGGCCATTTATCTTCTTTGAGAATAGTTATTTTTTTAATAAATCTGTGTTACCGTGCAGGAACAGTAAAGCGTTTAGTATCGCGTGTGAGTAATTCAAGAACAAAGTTTACTGAAAACATTTAGTACGAACAAAGTGTAAGCATATCTAGGCTTCTACTTTTAACAATGGCGATACTCGTAAATAGATTCGCATTCCGCACAATAACGAGGTACTTACGAGGCTGCAGAAGTTAGCGCGGAGAGCACTCGACTAATATATCATAAAGCTCACAACCATAGTTGAAGACGTTGTCTACACAAGTTTCTCATTTGATTTCCGACTGTCGTTCTATTTCCCTGGAATTTATTGTATGCCGGGGCGTAATTTAAATTTTCCTTTCTCTCTCGACTTGTTTTCATATTATCCTACGGAGAAATAAATTAGAATAAAGGAATTCTCGTACCTAGTCGGCCTCGGTGCCTTTTAACTTCATTTACACTGAATTTGGACTCGCTTAAAGGGTTTAGAAATATTAATGAACTAAATGCTTAGTAGATTTACGGCGGTTGAAATTGAACTTAAAACAATTTTGGACGCGATATTTAAGTTGAGTTTAACTTTTTACTTAATTTTTTTATAATTTATTTATCTTTGATTACTCGTAAACAGCAGTTAGTGGTGTCATGATTTAAATTAGAAAATCTAAAGTAGACTATTTAAAAGTATTAGGTATATAGAATCTCTATAACAACAAAATTATCTATTTATATAAAAAAAAATATTTAAATATAAATCCTAAGTTTAAAATTCTTCCTACGTTACTTCCTTGGAGCATAATCCGCCATGCTGCTCCAGCGCGGGTTGGCAGATAATTTTTCCCTATCATGAGTAACGATCGCAATCAGGTGTTTATGATAACAACCGGAACAGACGGTTTTACGTGCTCTCCGAGGCATGGTGGGGAGACCCACAAAGACCGGAAACAAATATTTGTACATATACAAATATCTGCCTCAAGCGGGAATCGCACCACCAAACACCACTACATCAATTTTTAGTATTAAACTGAGTTAGTACTGAGTATAACAGTAATTTGGGGATAGCACACCAAAATCTCTATAGTCGCCTTTTGAGGTACAATCAAACACGCAAATCGAAACCGAATTGTTAGAGACACGGATGCTTAATTTAACATTGTTGAAACCACGTCGTAAGTACCATAAAAATCTATGATATCATGGTGATAACAATGTGGTGTTTGGACAAGAACATTTCAATTCAAAGTTTGTTTAGTCGAGTCATATTTACCGTTCAGAGCATTATACACGGGAGTGAACGGCTCTACTTCACATGCAAATTGGCGCTGAGCGCGCTGCAATAATACCTCATTTGTGAAGATTCACCGCTGTAAAATAGTAGCGTTTTTGTTTCACCAACAAAATTAACTGGAAAATTCCCACGGAGAGCGATGTGGTTCATTTTATTTTATAATTTAGAGATGAAAAGAATTTTAATTACCAATCTATTTACAAATTGTTGATAATAGGTTTTATTTTGACGCAGTTAGCGTACTGGTCAAAGAACGATAGCGCGTTCGATCCCTGCTCATGATTGTAAAGGCCTGGGCGTTTATGCTTGCAGGTTGTGTGTATCTTGAGGTCCCCGACACAGCATTCGCACTTTATTGATGGCCGTTGAATGTGATGCGATCATTATTTACTTACTATTATTTTTTTATTTTATCAGTACAAGCGCATGTTTATGCCTTATTATAATTACAATCATATAATCTTCAAAGTTAATTTTTATATCTTAATCGTTCATCCAAAACAATATGTAAGTATATAAAACTAAATTGGAAACACAACTCTTCAAACCGCAACGAACATCATAACGGACAATATACACTGTTTTTCTATTGTCATCTAAACAATTCGTTGAATCATATTTTATATGAGATACGAAGTGTATTGTTGACGTTTATTTCATTGGCGGTAACCTGGAAATAAAAGCAAACCTTTTAAATCTAAAACAAATAAAACAAGAGATCTCTGTCTTCGCTATTAATATTGAAAATATGTATCAGATATTGAGATTATTTTTATAGAAATCCGTGAATGATTTATTATAATGAATGATATATATAATGACGACCGTTCTGGTGTAGTTGAGCGAGTAATCGCTTTAACGCCGGCAGTCGCGGGTTCGATTCCCGCTCGGGGCAAATATTTGTACTTGTGCAAATATTTGTTTCCGGTCTGGGTGTATGTCCTTGTGAGTTTCCCCACCGTGCCTCGGAGAGCACTTCAAGCCGTCGGTCCCGGTTGTTAGCATGGACACCCGGTAAGGATCGTTAATCATGGTAGGAATATTATTGAAATTTAAAAAATTTGGAGTGACCTCTTTAAAAAAATTTTTTTTGCTGTCCTTTGGGGAGGGCTCTTAAAACATCAACTAACATTTTAAACATACGAAACTTACAAAAATATTCATATTACATAATATGTAAATATTTTTTAATTTCTCAAAATTAATGTACGTAAAGATATGATGACGTCGGGATCTTTTTATTAGAATAAAATGTTTTTTTTATTTTTATCATTGAAAAACCGAAAAAGCACCTTTCTTCAGAAATCCGGTCAATATCAGCCAATAAAAAAAATGCTGAACCGGGTGAGTGGCCGACCGCCGCAGGTATGTATAAATTCCCGGGAGATTTTCGGAATCTTCCGGAATGTTTAAAAACTAGGAAAGAACCGTGAAATAGTCATGTTTGTTGAATGTTTTTACAATTCTAATTGCAAACATGTATATAAATGAAAGTATGCACAATAGTGTATTAAAAGGGAATATCAAAAATGCACTAAGCTTAAAAGTTTTGGCTTACAAACAGTATCATTTTGTATTACAATCGCTAAGATGATCATTTGTTGCATATATTATATGAATGATAATTTTACCATCAACCGGTCCACTGCACACTAAGCCAAATATCAAACAAGGAAAATATGCATATTTAAAATATAAATATAAGCCCAGCTTATTCTTTCTCAAAAATAATTATCGTCGATAAAGATAGTAAAATAATTAAAAGAATGTTGCTTCACTTAACTTTTATTAGATAATCATTACTAATATTATAAAGCTGAAGAGTTTGTTTGTTTGTTTGTTCGTTTGATTGAACGCGCTAGTCTCAGGAACATCACGCTACGACCAATAGGGGTTGAGCACATTGATGTATGCTGAGCAATAATAAGAAATGTTACAAAAACGGGAAAAAAAACCTTTTTTGGGAGCTTCTGTTGCGTCGTTTATTATTTCTCTTCTCGAGACATTTTTTAAATATAGTTCCACTTTTAAAGTAAACATAACATCACTCTTACTGAGAATTTTTTAAAAATAAAAAAAGTCAATGATACGTTGAACGACCCAGGAATCAAACCTAAGATCCCTTGCTCGGCAGTAACGCTTGCGACCACTCGACTAACAAGGCGTATACCTACTCTTAGAGTATATGTTTAAAAATATTTAAGTACATTTTTCCCTCAAATTAACGCGGGTGAAACCGCGGGGCACAGCTAGTAAAATATAAATGTTAATTGCCAAAAGATAGACTTGAATAATAATTTGTAGTAAATTAAGTAAAATAATTTAATTGTTGACAACGATTATGGTTTCAAATTAGAGCTACTGCTGCTGAATTTCTAATACTTAATATCTCTAGAAAACATCGCGTAATTGTAAATGGAAACATACTTAGAAAATTAGCAGAATTAGAAAGAAATTATAAGATATCTACATTGGCGAAAACAAAGTAAATAAGGGTGGCAGAACTAAGCTAAGATTAAGATTATTCTCTTTAAAAAGAGAAGAGGCCTCAGCAGTATGACATTTTAAGACTGTTCCTCATCATCATATCAGCCATTGGATGACCATTGCTGAACGTAGGCCTCCTACATTATCTGTGGGGGTATTGTATTGGCAAGTATTGACTCGCCACGTTTGGCAGGTGGGTTGGCGAGCAGAGTGTGTTGCGGCAGGATATGGTGACGCTGCTGTCCATCAGCGACTTGTTTCAAATACAATTGTACCTACCATGACCTTAGTCGCATTTTACGATACCACGGCTAGACTATTATATTAGACTTATTTGTTATTTAGGTCGTAACTATTATTTAGGTCGTTAGTATTCTTCTCATCTGGTCACCGTGCGGTATCTTCTCAGCCAGTCACCACTCGGCATCTTCTTCTCCGGTCACAGCACAGCCTTACCGTTACAGCACTGCAAAGTACAATGCAAATATTAATTTCCTAAATAAACGTTTATATATCATTGTATTTTCGATTTACTCCCAAACACGCAATGCACTCGATTTAAAGTTTAATTATAAACACATCACATGTTATTTGCTTTACGCTGAACAAATAATTAAATGGACAAATCACAGTTTACGCACCGATACTACACAAAACAAGTGTCTCGTCACAAACAAAGCACGCTGATTTGAAATGTTGTCAATTACACCAACATTCGAAGAACAATCTATACATTGACATAAAGCTGACGTTCCGTGGGTGTGCTATATTTATCGCTTCAAATATTTCACGATATTCTCATTCTCTAGGCTTAGAGTTAAAATACTGCTTCACCAACCCTTTCTGACGACAAAGTTTCTGTCATATCGAAAGTTGTGTGTTAAAATTTAAGTTAATTTGAACGTTCTTATTAATTAAAGGCTAAAAGGATGCTATTACTTCCTGAAAAGTCTAGAAAGTGGTAGTACAATCGTTTCATAGAAAAGATTAGATTTTTCAAACTACTAACTACCGTCATCAACACGAAGCGACCCGACTCTGCAAGTTATTTGCCCACCAATTGATCTGCTCAGTGTGGTAGATTATTAGGCTTATCTCTTCTGAATAATCAACACAAACTGTAAACTATAATTCGAATAATGAACTTAGTAACTCCAGTTGAGTTTCCACTGTCGATTCCGATGTTTAAAGCTGGCAACACATAAAGAACACGCCCTAACAACTGACGATAACATTTTCGAGCTTGAAGAAGACAGAAGGGAGATTTGATAATACTGTAATCCGGAAACTTCTTCTGCTGTACATTCAAACGTTGACAGAATCAAAAGCATATCAAATAGAATAGCTTGCGAACTACGAATGTGGATACAGTTACATCCTGACAAGGAGGTAAAGGTCATGTGTGCCGATATCTCTACAATGGGAGATTTTAATGCACGGTTAGGCAATCGAAAGTACTGAAATGATGACCTTTCAATGCTTGCTGTGACACCTACATAGTTGCTGCACTCCACACCCCTAAATGTGTCGTGATGAATTATAGCCTCACAATCTTCCTAACACAAGATTTGTCAAACAAGTTAAGTAACTTAGACAATAGAGATTTTGAAAGAACAAATACTTCTGATTTTATACTCACGTTTTACGTATATTATTTCAGATCTACAGATCATTAGTATAATTTTATTAAAATTTGATTGAAATCATATCCTGTGCGCGCTTGGCCTAAATTATAGCTTAGTGAGAATATTTTTTTCATGCTAAAACTGGCACACTTGAAAATGGCAGTTATTTCAACGACCGCTAATATCTAATTTTGCATATGTTTTTTTTTTGACAGATTTGCTTCCAGTCTCTGTGGCAATTAAATAGTATTCTCTACAGAAAAGTTTGCATCTCATTAAGAACTCGTCGTTACGGTCAAGCGTGTTACAGAGCTTCAAGGCTCAGTGGACAGCCGTCCTGCAACGGTGACAATAGTTCGCATAATTGCTCCCACACCCTACCATTAAAACATCGAATGAATAAACATTCACTCTGGCGAATAATTATTTCTCTGTTCATTAGCAGAGTTAGTGATACTGTTCCGACGTCGCATTTCCCATACATTTAATTGAAGTTATTTATAAACTCGATTGAATTCAATTTTATGTTGACACTCACTTTGCGCTCTCAATATAAATGTTATGTATGCTAAAATTATATTTTCTTTTATGATTTTAAGTGACCACCGTTCTGGTGTAATGGTGCGAGGAGTTACTTTAACGCCGATGGTCACTAAGTCGATTCTCAATCAGGGCAGATATTTGGGTTTATACAAATAATCGTTTCTGAACTCACCCAGTCCTCACCGTTTATACCATGACTCGAAGAACTCGTGAAGCCGTCGGTCCTAAATGTTATAAAAATCATCTAATAGCAAATAAGCAATCTTACAGGTAATAAAGAAACTATCCACCAACACCCTATAGAGCAGCTGTTGGACGTTTACAGGCTGTTTCAGTTTAATTTATATATATTTATATATAAATTTATCAACTAACTATAAGGAGAGTGTTTTTTCTTTCTTTCAAATCATTGGATAGAAATAATAAGTTAATTAGGTCCTAAAATGTAATCAATTCAGTGTTTTTAGAATTTAATTTCACAGAACTCCGTAAACTTTTCTATTCATTGACATATCGAATCGTACACGTTGGCACTCCGTCTAGAAGCTAGCTGGAAATAGAATTATGTAAGGTCATTTTCTCACTCGACACGAGAATACCATTTAAAACGCGGATGAATGGAAATGCGGATATTTTGGCGTAACGGGTAATGGGCCGGTAATGACGTCACCGGAACGAGCTCTATCTCTGATTCTTTGAATCCGAAATCGAAGTGAATCTGCGAGGGGGACGTGAAATGACCATTCGGATGAAAGGTCCGTTCACACTTCATTAATTTTGTCGAACCAATTATATGTAATAACGTTTTCACTAATTTCTTTGTTTATAAATTTCTTGTTAAGTTTAGAAGGTAATTAATTACAATTTCAAAAAGTTACTTTATAGTGATTTAAGTAGAGCTGTTACGCGAAAAACTACAATTGATACCCAATATACTATCTCCAGAAAAATATATTTTAAGAGCAACCAATCTATTTATTTATTTTTTTGTTTTTTTTTTTACTTTATTATACAATAAATAATATTTACTGTCAATAACTAATGTTCATAGCAATTTAAACTTAGAAAATTGTCTAAGTTGGTCAACGAATACTTAGCAATCGAGTTTCATTGTTCGGTAGTTTAATCGCTCCATATTGGCTGCAACGGTAGGAAGAATTAATAGAAGTGGTTGAATGTGGTCGTCCCCTTAAGCGTTGATTCACTCAGGAAATATGTTTGGTTATCTGCGCTCGACCTTACATTAGCGTTGCGATTCCGCGTTTTCACGACTGTCGCTTATTTAACTTAGATTTAAACGATTTTTATTTACGTAAACCGAAATTTTATAGAATTACCATGACCCGGTATAAAAAGGTAAGGTGTTTAACGCCGATTCGTAATAAGAGATTAGTGGATTAAAATTCGTATAAATATATACTCGTAGAGAAAACTCTATAAAACAATTTTTTACAATAACTGTACAACGCACAAAAAATATTTTTATTCTTATTTAAACACCTACTATTTCGAAATCCAGATCAGGTTTACGAGTGTTTATATATATATATATATATATATATATATATATATATATATATATATATATATATATATATATATATATATATATATATATTGTGTATTTAAACATAATAAAATTTTGTTCTGTATACAACTTTTGGATACAAATATTTTAAATTATATTTCTCTAATTTACTTATTTATTTAATTAACTTTATTTTAACCAATATTTTAGAAATTAATAAGCAACCTAACAACTATTGAAGAGTTCTGTCAACTTTCTCCAAAATCCTTTAAAAGATCATCACTATACTTTTGTTGCACTAACTGGGTGGTGCAACAGAAGTATAGTGACGACACACTTTCATACAAAAAATCAATCAAATCAGTCGAGAAACCTAAAAGAAATCGACGTAAGATACATACAAATACGCACAACACCTATTATTTTTGAGTTTTTTGCGTATTTTACTCGATTTCTTCAGATTAAAAGATTTTTATTTATTTATTTATTTAATATTCGGAAAACCAACAGCACAAATAACAATACATAGCAATAGTAGGTACTAAACAATATTTGACTAATGACAGGTCTTAACGTATATGAACTAGTATATAAATAAAGATATCATTCGGACAGAGTGATATTTTTTTGATTATACATTAACATAGGGTTTTAGCAACAATTATTTTTTTAATAGTTTCATTTCGTATACGGTTCGAGAAAAACCACCAAAAAGAGCCCACTTTAGACCTAGCAGATTATACTTGTTTGAAAATCACGATTTATATAAAAACGAAAAAAAAAACTCACACAAAATCAACAGCTACATATTTATTTTAAATAAAATGCAATTGAAATAGCAACATCGCTACAGCAGTGAGATGAGTATTGCATTCCCGTGCATACAATATTCTCAGAACGCCGATCCTGGCGTTTCGCCGCCATCCCGCATCTCAAAGGGTTGGGAGGCCGCGGGCGATTAATTCGGGCTGAGTCAACACCAGGCAGGTGTCGTGCGGTAATCGAATGGGATTGGTTTCCGCGCCACTACGCCGCCCCCTCTGATTTACGAGCGCTCCGGGATCGTCCGGGATCGTCCGGGATAGCGACGCGAGTCGTCTCCACGGCGTTTCATTTCAAGTGTAAATGTCATTTAATGTGTGGAGAAAATGCGGTAGGTAGGATTTGAGGTGATTTGTAGTGCGGTCTTATCTACCGCGTGAGTCGTTTCTCTTTAGTGTGTCTAGTCTACACTCTTTCTAATAATATGTTACCCAAGAGTATGTGGTCTAAATTTCTCTGATGATGAATCGTGTGGAATTTTTTAAAGGCATTTAAGATATTCTAAATATTCGATATAAAGTAAGGAAAACAAAATAAAAAAACTAATATATATTATTAATTAAATAATGACTATAAAATGTAAATTACAAGAAAACAATGCTAATTTAAAACAAATATAAAATAACTGTATCGTAAATTTTAAAAGTAAAGTAATGTATATTTTCAGTTCGTTCTTTGTCACGTGTAAGTCACGTGTACGTGTCTGATCGTTTACTTAATTGTAATCTACCTTCTTGTCAAAAGTGATTCTACTACAAATAGATCACAATAATATCATATTATGTATTTAACTTGTCATATTTAGTATTTTATGTTGTAACGAGTAATAATAAACATAGGTGACTATTAGCCTCAAAGTGTATGTAATACTGATTTAAATGTTTAACTTACGTTGTTATTTATTATATTAAATAAATAAATATAATAAAAAAATAAATAAAAAAAGTCACAAAACTAAATCCAACACAAGCTAAAATTTGTCAAAATGTACATTTTGTAAATATCTAACATTTAAAACTATCTGTACATCTAAACCTGCAACTGAACGAATCTGTTTAGTTATTGTATCGCATTCGCAATGGACACGTCGCAAAAGTTTTATTTCAGCGCTAATAGACTGCGGCGATCGTTGTGAAACTGTCCGGTTTTTTTTAGTTAGATTTAACGAAATACTACACAATGTATACAGTAAATAAATGAGAGTTAGAAATTTATCGTGTCATATTTTTTTAAATATAAATCTGTCCAAATATACGTGTGCAGTGGACGTGAAAAATATATTTTATTCGTTGTTTGTTCTGCGCGCAACGAATAATCATAAAAAAGAGATTTCGTTAAAAATTCATATCAATGCGTTTTTTCTGAAATGAGTCTGTTTCGACTTAATTAATGCGTGTAAAGTATATTTAAATGTTTTTAAGTAAAATGAAATAAAACATATTTAATCTACGTAATACTATGTCATAAAAAACAATGCACTCCAAATGAAAAACCGCTTCGTATACAAATAAGAACGAAAGCTTGTTTTAATCTTAATTACTTCAAAACAAATATTTTACATACTTTTATTATTTTTGCACACAAATGGAAAAATATTTCAATTTTAAAAGGTATTCAAAATTATAACAGCGTGTGATTTAAGCTGTTTCATTCCGAATATAACACTCAAAGAGCTGTACGTATGAAGCTTAATATCGAAATTTCAGTAATGAAAAACATTACTTTCTATATATGTATACATGTTACCCTTTAGGAAACGTACCCATGCTACTTGACTCGTTCTGGGGTGTCTTCAAAAATACCACGCTTGGTCATTGAAGTGGCAGAGGGAGTGGTCTTATGTTTTCGTCACGTAGTCAATATTCTCTAGAGAAATCTCGCGCTTTTTCGAGCTATATTCAAATATGGCGCGCAGCGTTTAGCGCTTTTTAAACTCACAGGTGACAACAATACGCTACACTAGCAGTACTACTACTGACTGCACTTTTTTAATGTTTGCATAAAAATCACTTAAAAATATATTTATGAATTAGAATGTGAAAACGTAATGATAGTCGCCGATGGGGGAGGAGAGTAAAATTTTGTAAAAAAATGGGTCACCTAGTATGTTCTAGTATGGGCACGCGCACGTTCCCTTGAGATACACAATATTATTGGTACAAAAACAATAATTATTTGAAATGTTTACGCTATATAATATAAACTTACATGTATTATTTATATGTATATCTATTAAAAATAATACGTGTATCAGTCGGCTTTGTGTGTATATTAAACACATTTATATTTATAACATTTTTAGAAATTAGATGTAGGACTTAAAAAATTATCATAACAACCAACGAAATTACAATTAATTAGCCGTTATAAAAAAAAATTAAATTTTTAAAAACAATTTAAAAAGTCATAGTCAAAAATAAGTTTAAGTATGTATTTTTTATGTATGTAACTGTTGGTCCTAACGGTCTTTACAGCGCCACCGATGGGGGAACTGACTACTGAGACCCAGTCGGGAAAATTGGTAGACCTATCTAGGGCTCAGGACGTTCGTCCTAGGGTACCTCCTAGTGAGTTCACACCTCGGCTTAGAACATCGTCGAAGTGGATTCTTCAAATCGTTGTCACCTTCCTTTTATAATATTGGATGGCCTCCACAATAAAATTTTCTTGACACTTCTAACAATATAATTATATAAGATATTATAATAAAAAATAATTTTCTAAATGGTTAAAATAACATTAATGCATAATTTAACTATCTGTTTCGACGGAGAAAGGATGGCAATGACTAATGGCTAGTTAGTATATTGTCTTCAAACTTCTTATTGCATATGCAAAACGGGAAAGTAAAATTCTTTCGGTAAAAAAGTCAATGCAACGGTAACATCTAAGTTATAAAAATATATATCGGAATCGAGTAACCATCACAACAAATCGGAACGCCAGCGCCATCTATTGGTGCTTGACAGAGTCTACATCGTTGCTGCCGGCCAGACTCAGCACAGTTACTGCTTGGTTGGACGCACAGTACACTACTAGGAACTGTCTTGCGATCCGTATTGACTGTACATCTGTCTGACTGTTCTATGGTTTGGTTGAAAACCGATGTCAGGTACCATTTTACTATGGTAATCTGACTTATGCCGAACCGAACCATTTGGCGCATTCCTGAGGCACATGATAGTTTAAAAATTGTGACAGTATTATGTGCATGTTACTTTCTATTGTCGATTAAAATTATTTGTTGTTGTCTCTTGTGTGATCCAATAAATGTTTTTCTTTCTTTCTTTCTTTCTTTCTTTACATAGTGATTGTGAAGTGAAGTGCTATTACATTGTGTAAAATAATACTAAGTGATTATTATTAATTTGAAAAACAATATCGATTGCTAATTTCACTTTTCTTTATTTGAACCAACATATAACGCTCACTATATGAAGCACAATGCATTATTGTGATATGAAAATGAACGGTGAAAATAATGATGTAACGACATGTACACATTTATAATATTACAAAAAATCCTAATCGTATCAGCGTGAAAATATGTATCAGTTCATGATAATAAAACTAAGTTCACCGAACTAAATATACAATACTTATCGCAAAACCGAAACCCACTAACAATGTGACACGCCCTTATCAGATCGTGACGATTACGTGGAACGAACAGTTATTATTTAGACTGACTCCGATACAGCTACTATTGCCAGAATAGCTGCTAGTTGGCAACTGGCAAATTGGCCGATCTGATTACGTGGATTTATGAATATTACCGCCGGGCTCACTAATTGCTATGCTAATTTCTAATTTTGATAACGCTTCATTGTTCTGTTTATTTTATTGAGTTTAATTTCTATATATACTAGTATGTATATACTGTACAACCCGCGTGGTTTTACCCACGTTTCTGGGTACTGTTATGTTTTGTAAACTTTTACAATAAACAGCTTTTTTGATACAACTTAAGATTAGAGCGTTTAAACAAACATCCTATTGAATATATCACATTAATGAATTAATGAATTATCACTAATAATTTATATAGAAGTTCTTTGTAATTCAAAACTTTAACGCTTTATACTCGTAGAATGATGTACCTACGTCGATATTTCTTAATTTGCGTGATAGATCAAAAAACACTTGCATAAAATGTAAATAATGTCAATATAATGTTTATACTGAAAACAATATAACAGTAAAGGCGGGCAAGTGAGTTCACGTGGAGAACGAAGTTATTCTACATACCTATCATTTCAACACAAAACAAAGTTTAAGAGATTTGGATGTCCATTTTGATAAAAATGATACCATCAGATCACATAGAAAATACACTAATGAAGGCATATAAAAACCTAGGATTTGTTCTTCGCGTGTGTAGCTTACAGGTATATCAGTCATTAAGACTGTTTATTTTGCTTATGTACGGATTATTTTAGACTATGCAAGCCCTATATGGTCACCTCAATACCGCAATTATTAGAACTGCCTAGAGCATATTATACAAAAAAATTCATAAAACATTTAAACTTTCGCTGTCGCAAATTTTGTGAGAATTATGAAGATGGTTGCGGTGAACATAAAATGCTTTCGTTAGAGCAGGGACGTATTCTTTTGGATATGGGTTTGCTCTATGATATAGTAAATAGTAAGATTAGTTGGCCACAAGTAGTATCTAAAATAAGTTTTGAAACTCCTAAATATCGTACCCTTAATACATCTATGTTAGAAGTTCCTTAAAATTATTCGAATTATTTAAAAAACTCGCTGTTACTGAGACTTCCTCATACGTATTATAATACAGTAGCTTTTAGCCCGCAACTTCGTCCGCGTAGAAGTCGAAAATGGTTCTAATATTATTTTTAACTGGTTTTTTACGTTATTAATTTTGTTATAACTTATAAATTATTATGAAAAAATGTTTGAATACTTATAAAATATAACAATCTTTATTATAGAATAGGGATTAAGCGTTAAAAGGTTAAATAAACATTAAAATAAAAAAAAATTGTAATATTTTATGAACACGAAGCTCGGCCTTTGATCTGGCGAAAGTTACACGGGCGTATTTTTTTTTATTTACGAAATCGAAATACTATAACTTCCGCAGTACCTATTTCTTTATAAACAATATTTTGTGTTTTTCATTCGGGTGTTAGAATCACCAGGCTACTCTAGAACATACCATATACAACTGGCCGTGGGAGAAGCAGCTTTCCCTCAAGTATACTCCCACTACCTTAAGAGTTTAACCTGAAGCTTTGTTTATGGTAAATAAATACCCATAATATACACTCATACATTATATTATTATCCAGTTCCTGTCTACTGTCTACTGTCCGGCAGTAACATCTCCCCTCAGACGGACTCTCATATTTATGGTAAGGCTCAGTTTTGTTACGGAAGCTGGTCACAGATGCTTCTTTACTATACTGTACTGTATCAACCTGTAAACAACCCACTGCTGAGTTGTTTCTGGTTTAGGCGTATGTCCTTGTGGGTCTCCCCATCGTACCTTGGAGAGCACGCAAAGCCGTCAGTCGGACAATTTTAAAATTTTATTTTAAATAACGCAATACGTATGAGATAAATATTGTTATGTATGCTTTGTAATAAAAACAATAAATTTATAATTCATTTATTTTTATAAAAAATTTGAACTTATTAAGTTATCAGACACATCTGATAGCGATCGTTAATCATACTAGAGCAATTATCCACCAACCCGCAGTGGAGCAGCGTATGTGGATTAAGCTCTAACCCTTCTTCTATATGGAGAAGAGGCATTCGCGCAGCAGTGGGACGTTTACAGGCTGATTCAGTTCGGTTCAGGTGTCTAAATATTAATAATAATAATAAATATGTTTAACATACACACACGGTCGTCTGTTCCTAAGGTAGGCAACTAATGCCTGTGTTTTAGGTAACAGCCGACTGATATAATTTTTTTAATAAATTTACATATAAATTATACATATATAAATAAATACATAATACACCCAGACTCGGCACGGGAATCGAACCCACAACCCTGGAGCAGAAAACAGGGCTACTGCCAACTGCGCCACGGGCCAGTCAAAAATTAAAATCTAAAGAAAATTATATTTTTATAACATATTAGTACTGAATAATGTAATGTGAAATTTAAAAAGAATACGTCATGCAGGACATATGACTGAATTTATAATGGTTAAGTAATGTGTTAACGTTTTTTTTTTTAAAAGTCTTACTTGATTTAATAATTGGCTGCAACTCAAAAATTGTAGATCGAAATTTATTTTAAACTTAATTAAATTTTTTTTTATGAGAGTGATGTATGCACCAGTAATTGGCATGCATGCCAGACTATGTACAAGACCAAGATTATTGTAATGTTTTGTATGTTATGCTGTTGGTGTGTCATTAAATAAATAAATAAATAAATAAATAAATAGATTTTCTTGCTGACTCTTTTCATCTGAATTTATTTTACGTATCGGTGACACCTTCATATTATTATAATTAATTATTTAATTATATTTAATGTGAAGCTGTCAGTGATTCGAAATATTAATTAACAAATAAATATTGTTCCGTACACTGACGATTCAAAAATGCTTTTGAATCTTACTAAACAGAGAATTTTGATTATTAATTTTGGTATGATACAAGTAATGTATTAAATAAAACCGAAAAACTTTAAAATGTGAATAAGTTAATAATATCTAAAATACATTGGATATAATAATTCTCTTCTCAGATTTTTCATGAATTGAATATATTTAATTTATAATACTAACATGCTCAGAAAATACGCACGCAAAAAAGGCTTGCCAGCATCTGAGAGTTCTTGAGAAAAACATTTTTATAATATAAAAATGTCCTCAATTCCATTTCTTCGTATTCGTATATGTTTCCCTCGCACTCAGCGCCCCTCGGCGCCCCTTAGTGCCCCTTAGCGCCCCTGCGAGCGAGGCGTGAACATAATTGTGAACCAAACTTAAGTAAGCTTGAAAAATGGATTAAACCCTAAGTGGATAAAAATTGCAGCATCCCACCGAGGGCCTGCAGACGTGACAATTACACCTTCATTCTCTGGTCCTATCGGAGGGTTCTACCCTAAATATTTAAAAGGTATCAGATTTTCAGATTCAAATTCGAATAGCGCAGAGTTTAATAGAACATGACATGATTTTAGATTTTCCTTTTTTCCCCTCCCACGACTCGTAGTAAGTCGAGGTAAAATTAAAAGAAAACATTACTCAACACCAGATGGTTGTTAATTCATATCTTGGTTGACAACGCAGAGTTTTTAAAAGCTTTTGCCTTCAAAAACATCAAAACATTATTTGACTAGCCCGTTGGCACAGTTGGCAGTGACCCTGCTTTCTGCTACAGGGTTGTGGTTTCGATCCCGTTCTGAATCTGGGCATTATATATATTAAATTATATATATCTACATTTATTATAAAAGAGTGTATATCAGTTGTAGGTAACAACCTAAAACACAAGTAACAGACGACTGTGTGTGTATTAGGGTGTCCCGTCATTATATATTGTGAGGCAACCTACAGAAATGTAGTAATATATATATATATATATATATATATATATATATATATATATATATATATATATATATATATATATATATATATATATATATATATATATATATATATAGACCATTAGGAAGTATAGACCATTAGGAAGTAAAAAATGACGAACAATGTTCAATACTTGCTCGATTGTTGTCACAAATTAATTCCCTATTCCATTAATATTTCAACAACAAAAAGCGTTTATAAATATGGAGTACTACGGGTATACGATATAAAATATTCTCAAAGAATCTCACGGTCGACAACAAAACTAAAAACAGTACAATTCTTCAACTGGATGAATCGATAAATCCTTAAGAGCATCGTTTAAAGTCGATTACAGACCTAAATCTTCAAAGAAACCATCCGAGCGAGACGTAGTTGTAATAATAACGACTGCTGAATAATGAATAAAGGTAAATGGATCTATTGTCGAGCACTTTCTTTAATTGTCTTCGAAGACATGCTGAGCTGCTTGATTAACATGGCCAGCGAACCGTCACATACGACACGACACGCGGCTTCGCTCGACATTGAGAAAACGTTTTTTAACTTTCCTCTTAGACAAAAATTATTAGAGGGTAATTCGTCGTCGATGATTTTTTGGTGAAGTTATTTACCTTATAACATAATGTTAGTTAAGTTTGGAAGCAAACACTTTACCCCAACGAGTACGAATATATAGTAAATAGAGAAAGGTTAGTTATTTACCTACTGAATGTTTACCTATAGAATCTTTAGGTCTCTGACCTTCCATACGTTGTACTGAGATATTTGATTTAGAACATTTATTAGATTTTAGAACACCGAATTCAAACAAGTTAGCGTTTGAACTGAACTGAATTAAATTAGCCTGTAAACAAGCCACTGCTGAGCAAAGGCCCCTTTTCCATATAGAAGAAAGGTTGAAGTTTCAATACGGGTTGGCGGATAATTTCCCTGCCATGAATAACGATTGTTATCAGGTGTTTATGATAACAGCCGGGACCGACGGCTTTACGTGCTTTCCAAGGCACGGTGGAGAGAAGACACACTAGGTCATACACTAAGACCAGAAACAAATGTTTGTACAAATACAAATTTCTGTCGCAAACGGGAATCGATCCCTGGACCGTCAGCGCGCGGCATTAAGGCGACTCACACCAATACACTAGAAAGGTCGTCATTACGAGTACATCGTTTAATAATTATTATTATAAATAAAGTCATATATCCCATACATCATTCTTACATCCACCCATATTTGTTAATACACTTTGGCTACTACTATTCAGTAACTATATAAGTTTCGGTGAAGTCATCGCCTAGTTGTCAATTACACGTTACGGTTTACCTATAGAAACAGAAATAAACATAAAACTCAAACAGAAAATATATTAATAAAGGTGTAACAAAAACACAATTCGCATGAATATACGAAAAAAATATTAATTAACATCAATAAATTCAGTATGAACCTTACTCGCTACACACAATGTACAGTTGAAATCGTTACCTTTCAGCGTGAGAAATGTTTTTATTTCAAAGGTAACACCGCGTCCGGACGCCGTGGAACATTAATCATGGCGGGAATCGAACCCTGACCCGCCGGTAACTCACAAAGGAGCTATCCTTGAGAGTCCTGCCGCGCCACGGATGGATGAAAACGTGGATAAAGCTATACTAAATTTAATTTTTTTTATAATTTTAAATAGGGAGATCTTTGTTTTTCATTAGTATCTATTAGATAAAATTAAACTTTGATTGTGAATTTCGTGTGTATGTGTTTGTGTGTGTGTATTAAACATAATTAGATATTTATTTAAAAATTAAAAAATGTACATCATTAATGTGTAGGATCAGTCATACACACATCGTGAGCAGGAATCGAATCCGCGACAAGTAATTATGACGCCAACCCAAAAGTAAATATGACGTCAAGATCAGAACATCACCACAACCGCGGTTGTCACAATACAAATTGAAATCCGAGACGCGAGTTCATTAGTCACGTTAATTAATTATTTAATTGACAAATTATTAATGCAAATAGTAAATCCGAAATGGCATATTGCTTTAAATCCTTAACTAGTTGTGTAACGCGATTCTGCTTTATTTAATATTAATTATATATTTGAAGTTACGATACTCATTTCACAAATATATATCTTATCATATAAGAACGTATATAAAAAGTAAGAAACAAATCTCGGAGTACGTACATCAATAATAATACCACTACGTACATCGTACATACTATGACACAAAGTTTATATAGTTTTTATTTTCTGTACAGTTTAAATTATTGTCATAAATCTTGCAAGATAATCAAAGAGAAGAGCATATTATAGCAATATGGGATTACGCAAAGCGTCATGTAACATTTTCTGTACAGCTTAGATTATTATTATTATCGATATATTAATACGTGGACCAAAACCTTTGTACCCCTTTTTACGAAAATTACGCGGACGGAGAAGTATGAAATTTGGCACAGTTAAAGTTTATATGGAGAAGAAGTGCAGAATGCTAATATTTTTATAATAATGCTCAAAAAATTCATTAAATGAATTTAAAAAAAAACACTACACACACTACGGCACACATATGTACAATGTACATATATACAGAAATTTTATTTATTGTCAAAGTCTGTTGTCAACACGGTTGTAAATACAGGTCTTGCAACGAATTTTTTAACGAATTTTTTTATCACAGATCAGGTTCAATGACTGCTGCATATGCTCGCCATGTTATGCGCAATAATTTTTTTATGATGTTGACAATGCTGTCAATTATAGATTAGGTAAAATTTCGACCACTGGGCGACCACTAGTTCTAATAAAAGCATTAGAACAGCATATCAGAACAACAAGGAAATACACAGAGTAGTAGAGAGCATTGTCAAAATTATTATTTATTCGTAAATTTAACTCGCGCAAACTCTTAGTACTCGTAGTAGATATGGTTTACACGTGTAATGTACTATTAAGCGTTAATTAGTACGCTGTATTAGTTTATTCATCGTATTTCGATAAATATCTAAAACTGCCTACCTTCGTAACATGTTATTAATTTGTGATAATACCACTACTGTTGAGGATAGAAGGGTTCAATAAAACTTCAGTGTTCCTCTATTCTTATTTATTTCCTTGTTCTTAATTTTCCTGTTTTTCTTGTTTTCTTGAGTGCGGCGGATGTTCGGTAGAGAGTGCCTTTTTGTGGCCGGAGACCGCTTACTTATAGCGATCTCCCGTCACTGCGATAGTTACTACCCGAATGAGGTGCCCAATTGGCGCCTCCTATCGTACATCCGTCCTACTCTTACAATATTTACAATATATAATCCCTACTTATGTCTATGTATTATATATTTATACCGATTTATCTTTATTAATTATTTACAAAAAATATAATTTTAAACAAAGTAACTAGGTTTGACGTAAGCCGTCCGTAACATCCTCCCCCCGGCGTAGACTCTTCGCAGCCTCTCCCTTCTGCAGGACGGCGATCTTCGTTGCAGGTCTCCGGAACACACCTCCTCTTGTTCGCACGTCGGCCGATCTGACGACGCCGTCTGGTCCCGGAAACACTCGTTCGATGATCCCCCTGGGCCATGTGTTGCGTGGCAGCGTGCCGTCGATGATTACGACGACATCGTTCTGCCGCAGCTGTGGTCCCTCCGTCCTTGCTTGTCCTCTGGGTATTAGCGTCGGCAGGTATTCCCTGAGCCATCGTCTCCAGAACTGGTCCGCCATCGCCTGTGATCGCCGCCATGTGCTGCGATCTGCCTCGGTGCACGGCCCTGTTCCGGGTAGGCCTGTCGACGACCCTATTAAGAAGTGATTGGGAGTTAAGGCTTCTTCTTCTTCATGGTCTATTGGAACGTGCGTCAGCGGCCTCGCGTTGACGCTGTACTCAGCCTCGGCGAGGAGCGTTTGCAGCACTTCTTCCCTTGGCGACTTCTCTTTTAGCGTCGTACTAAACGCTGCTTTCACCGATCGTACCAGTCGTTCCCATGCGCCTCCCATGTGGGGCGCTCCCGGTGGTATGAATCGCCATTCTGTCTCGTACTGTAGACAGTAATCTCGGAGCTCGGGGATCCATTTTTTATAACACTCGCGTAGCTCGACGTCGGCTCCTCGGAAATTTGTGGCGTTGTCGAAATAGATGACTCGCGGCCAACCCCTTCTGGCGGCCATTCGTCGTAACGCCATAATCGCGGAGTCCGTAGATAGAGACGGCACGATCTCTAAATGCACTGCTCGCGTTGTTAGGCATGTGAACAGTGCACACCATCTTTTTTCGTGCCTCCTTCCTATGGTCACTGTCATCGGGCCGAAGTAGTCTACACCGCAATATGTAAAGGCGCGGTGCCCCGGATCGATCCGTTCCTCGGGTAAGTCTCCCTTCGGTGGACGCGTAGGCATCGCCTTGTAGACACGACAGAACTGACAGCCCTTTGCGATCTTTCTTACTATCGGTCGTAGGCGGAGTATGATGTACCTTTGGCGTAGGTCGTTCACTACGCGCTCGTTGTTCGCGTGCCCGGCGTTCCGATGTTCATTTTCTATTAACAGTCTTGTGAAGGAGTGCCCGCCGTCTAGTATCACTGGTCGGTTGGAGTGCGTCGTTATCGTTGACGCTCCGATGCGTCCTCTTGCTTTTAAAATCCCGTCTTCCAGCTCCGGGTCCAGTTTCGTGAGCTTGCTGTCTCTACGAAGTGGTTGTTTCGCTTTCAACCGTTGTATTTCATCGCCGAACGAGTCCCTTTGAGACTGACGTATCCATCTCGCCTCGGCGTCTTTTATGTGCGCTACGGACAGCGGTATGTCCCTTCGTTTTTCTCTCAGCCTTTCTATGAATAGCCGTACCATGGCCGTGGCTCTTATTAGCCTCTTGTACGACGAGAACCGGCTGATGTCGGGTATCGTGACGTCGTCGACAGTACTTCCTTCTGACGCACTGTACACTACTTCGCTGCTATACTCGCCGTCCGGTGTCGTCGTGGGCCACTCTTCCTCGGGCATTCTTAAAAACGAAGGGCCTTTGAACCATCGGTCCGTTCTGTTGACCCGTCTGGTTCCGATGCGTGTAGCGTCGTCTGCTACGTTTTCGTCCGTAGGCAACCATCGCCAGTCGTCTCTGTGTGATAACTCGGCGATTTCAGCGAGCCTGTGTGCCACAAACGGTGTGTACTTCTTATCCTCGTTCTGGATCCAGTGAAGTACCGTTCTGGAGTCGGTCCAGTAAACCACCTTGCTCGGTTTCCATGAGTGTTCTTTGAGTATCACGCTGGCCATGCGAGCTCCGATAACCGCCGCCTGTAGTTCGAGTCGCGGTATCGTCAGTAGTTTCAACGGCGCCACTTTTGCCTTTCCCATCACTTGCGCTACCTCTATGGTGCCGTCCTCGTGACGTATCCTCCAGTAGGCTGTCGTTGCGTAGGCTTGTTCGCTGGCGTCGTTGAACACGTGCAGCTGTATCTCTGACCCTGGTGCTATCTCCTTACTGTAGCATCGCGGCAGGGCTAGGGCGGAGATGTCTTCTAGACCGGCGACCCACTGCCGGAACTCTTCAGCTTCATCGTTCGGGAGCTCTTCGTCCCATCCGATCTTCTTCAGCCACAGTCTTTGTAGTATTATTTTTCCTACTACGGTGTACTGACTGATGAGTCCTAGCGGGTCGTATATCGACATGACGGCGCTTAGTGCCTCCCTTTTTGTCGGCACTCTGTGTTGAGTCTTGACGGCTTCCGGGACTCTTCTTATGTCTGTATTGAAGCCGACAGTGTCTTCTCTCGGGTTCCATCTGAGCCCGAGGGTCTTCTCCATCTGGCGCGCCGCCAGTTTGACGTCTGCGTTCTTGGATCGCTTGTCCTCCGGTATACTCTCGAGCACCTTTGTGCTGTTTGAGTTCCAGCCCCGGAGATTGAAGCTAGCCCTTTGATGTATCCGCATGACGTCCCTTATTGTTTCGATCGCTCTGTTTTCGTTGTCGAAACTGTCTAGGTAGTCATCCATGTAGTGCTTTTCTTTGATGGCTCGCGCTGGCTCGGGGTACTCATCTTCATACTCGCTAGCGTTGTAGTTTCTTACGCTGTGAGCGAGGAACGGGGAACACGACGCGCCGAAAATCATTGACGTCATTTTGTATGCGCGCGGTTTCTCTTCGGGTCCGTCTCGCCACAGAAACATCTGTGCCGGTTGGTCTTCGGGGCGGATCTTCACTCGCAGAAACATTTCTTCGATGTCTGCCGTTACCGCGATCTTCTTCTCGCGGAATCCGAATAGTATGCCGGTCAGTGATGCTAGCAAGTCCGGTCCCTCTAGCAGGCAGTCGTTCAAGCTTACGCCGTCTACTCTAGCCGCTGCGTCGAACACCATTCGTACCCGTTCTGGCTTGTTGATGTTGACGACGTCGAAGTGTGGCAGGTACCATTTGACGCTGCTTCCTTGCTCGCTGCCGTCGCATTCCTCTGCGTAGCCCTTGGCGATGAGGTTCGCTACTTGCTGCCCGTATTCCCTTTTGAATACGGGCTCTTTGTTCATCTTTCTTTCGAGCGTGCGAAGCCTCTTGAACGCGTACTCGTAGTTGTCGGGTAGTAACGGGTTGTCTGTTTTCCACGGTAGCCCGACCTCGAATTGATTTCCTTTTCGTTTGATCGTTTCCTTTAAGATCCGTTCCGCTCTCTTGTCGTTCTCGCTGACTCGGGTTTTGCTCGTTATTCCCAACGAGTCGACGTCGAAGTGTCTCTCGACGAGTCTTTGCAGCTGCGCATCACTAGCTGGCGTGTATAGGTGAAGCACCGACTCTTCTGTCTTCATCAAGATCCTTCCGGGCACTGAACCGTGGAGTACCCATCCTAGCATGGTTCGCGATGCTGCTGGTTCGTTGCGTTTACCGGTGCGCAGTTGTCTCGATACAATCAGATGCCAATTGTCAGCACCGATTAACAACCGAGGCTTGACTTCTTCGCTGACCATGTGTCTCACGACGCCCCGTAGATGTTTGTATCGAGTCAGGTTGTCCGGTACTTGTTGTCGACATAACTGCAGCCCTTTCACCGTTCTTGCTGTGATCTTGTGCTTCGCATCTTCATTGACGCCCTGGATGTAAATCTTCACTGTAGCGCTGCTCACTCGTCGATCTTCATTTATGCCTCTGAGTTTGAGCGGCTTCTTTGTACCTTCTTTGACGATCTCGTTAGCCAGGTCTTCGTCGATGAGTGTCACTGTTGACCCTTCGTCGAGGAGGGCGTCCGTGATGACCTCCCCCCGTGGACCGCTTAATTTCACCTTACAGGTCTTTAGTAAGACGGTCCCTGGCGTTGACCTGGCAGCGACGTTCATTACCGTCGCCGGTGTGCTCTGCTCTGCACATGGTTCTTCCTCCTTTGGAAGTTCTTCATTCCTTTTATGTAGAATGGCATGGTGAGGCATCTTGCATCCGTCTACGCCGCATGGCTTGGCTTTGCATGAGGCTCGGTTGTGCTTCCGCTTCATGCATTTGAAGCATAGCCTTTGCTCCTTAGCCCAGTTCCATACTTCATTTGTGATAAGCTTCTTTAGTTGCGGACACGACGGGGTATGGTGACTCGTCGACTGGCACCGGAAGCACGTGACCGACTGCTCTTCACGCGTTGCTTCACTGGTAGTGTAAACCTTTTCTTTCACTACGGTCCTCTTCGTCACTGGTCGCTCCCTTCTGAGAGACCCTGAAGCGCCGTTTCTTCCAGTGTGCGTGAAGCGTAGCAGCTTGTCTGCCTCGGACATTAAAAACTCGGCGAGCACCGTCATCTCGTTGTCCTGTGCGATTCTCTGTTCGTTCATCGCCGCGTGTTCCGCCCATTTGCTCACAAGGTGTGGGCTAAGCTTTTCCATGACGTCGCGTATTAGTAAAGGATTCTGGAGATAACCTCGTTTATCTACACTCTTCATTGTGTAGACAATGTTTTGTAACTTCACGGCTAACTCGTTCAATTCCCCACTGGAGCCGTCGACTCTTGGAAGTCTCTTCAAGTCTTCCAGAGCTTTGTTGATGATGTACTCGGGCCGACCGTATTTCATCTCCAGTGTCTTCATAATAAGATCCGGGTGAGTTGCCGTGTATAGTTGAGAGATCACTACCTCTCTTGCTTCCCCTCGGAGACTATTCCTTAATCTGAGAAGGTTCTCTGTTGCGCTGAACTTGTACAGCCGCGTCGAATCTTCCATAGCCGCCTTGAAGGGGAGCCACTCCATGATGCTACCGTCGAATGGTGGGAGGTCTGACGTTTGTCGCGGCGGCGGTCTGGACTGGATCATCTTCTCTAGCACGTTTGCTAGTTGTTCGATGCCTTTCCCTCTTTGTTGCTTCCGCTCCTCCCCCCGTACTTCAGTCGCGAGGGGGGGTTGTACGTCCTTCTCCTGTGGTTGGTTGGTAGCTTGACTTCTATCGATCCATTCGCAGACTCTGTCATTGTCGTCGATGCTTGCTGCTTCATCCGCTTCTATAGCTGAGATGTCCGCCTCTAATCGCTTTTTGATTAGATCCTCTTGCATGTTCAGGCGCCTCTCTTGTAGCTCCGCTAGCTGCTTTGCGGCCTCATACTCGGCCAGCCTGACGCGAGCTATAGCGCTGCTTGTCGATCGTCGAGACCGTACAGTTCCTGTAGGCGATGGAGGCCTGTTCGACTGTGTTGTCTCCGTTCGTAGTGACGCCGACGGTTGTGCGCTATCTTCTTCTAGCGGTGCGAGGGGTGCGGGGGGTGCCATAGGAATCCGTACTGGTGACCTCTCTATGGTTCTTCCTGGCGGTATCATTCCTATAGCCGTTGACGGTGATCTCGGAGGTTCTTCGTGGATTCGGTGAAACGTAGTTGAACTGGCTTGTAAGGCGCGTTCCGATTCGCCGATCCCGGATTCCGACCTATTCTTGCGGCTTCTTGTGCTGTTAGCCATGACGTATATTTCTGGATTCCAAGTAGAAAATCCCTCGTCGGTTTCTTCTTCTTTCTGAATTCCTATTAGAAAATTCCCTCGTTGGTTTTTTCTCTTTTCTGAATTCCCGGTAGAAGATTCCACGCTGGTTTTCTCCGTTCTGAATCTGGCTTTTCGAAGGACCACGCAACTGTTGAGGATAGAAGGGTTCAATAAAACTTCAGTGTTCCTCTATTCTTATTTATTTCCTTGTTCTTAATTTTCCTGTTTTTCTTGTTTTCTTGAGTGCGGCGGATGTTCGGTAGAGAGTGCCTTTTTGTGGCCGGAGACCGCTTACTTATAGCGATCTCCCGTCACTGCGATAGTTACTACCCGAATGAGGTGCCCAATTGGCGCCTCCTATCGTACATCCGTCCTACTCTTACAATATTTACAATATATAATCCCTACTTATGTCTATGTATTATATATTTATACCGATTTATCTTTATTAATTATTTACAAAAAATATAATTTTAAACAAAGTAACTAGGTTTGACGTAAGCCGTCCGTAACAACTACCATATTTAATTACTTTATCTGTTGATTCTACAATAAAGTACATGCCCTCGCTTTGCTATGAAATCTCATTGTTATATTTATTTATTATTATGTTGGTGTTTTTGTATTTTTTTTTTCTCTCTGCAAGTTCAAATCTGAAATGATGAGCTCCGCAGACGAACGAAGGTTGCCGACATAGCCCAAAGGATTTGCAAGCTGAAATGCCAGTGGGCAGGGCACATAGCTCGTAGAATTGATGGCCGATGGAGCAGAAAGGTTCTCGAGTGGAGATCACGTATCGGTAAGTGCAGCGTCAGACGGCTGTCCGCGAGATGGACAGACGACTTGAGGAGAGTCGCCGGAAGCCTATGGAGGCTGCTTCGAACCGGTGGCTCTGGAGGCGAGGTCGTTGGTGATATGAATACGATATATGATAACGAAGGCCTCGTTCAGCAATATACATCCAATGGTTGATATGATGATGATTATATCATATTATTTTGTTTCGTAATATACATATATATTTTAAAATGCATAAAGTAATCATACTTTTATATGTTTTTTTTTTTACTTTTTTTAGGATTGACTATAATATTTTTTTAACTGAAATTTTAAAACGTGGCTTTCCATTAAATTTCCTTCAAAAGGAAAATAAGGGATTTAAATAAGCGTTAAATTTGTTATACAATATAACAAAAAATATATATATATATATTTCATTTTAAAAACAATTACTAAACAATTTAATTCGGGTACGTTCCCATTTCGTCGCTCCTAGTTCGGGACAAAAAATATATTAGGTGTAGCGCCGCCTGATTTACGCTCTCCGCGCACCTTGCTTTTTGTCGCCTTCGAAGCGCCATTACCACCTATCGACCATTAAAGCAGAGCGACCATAGTCTCGTCGACCAGCACATCTATAGCGCTGATTCTTGCTTTATAAACTCTAAACCATTTACAATTCAATTACTTACATCAATATGATGTCTTTGGCACTTGTAAACAGCTAACATACTGTGCTGTGGGTTACTGCTAATAAGTAATAATATAAATAATAAACACTTCATACTTGACTTTGACTTTGACTTTGATATCAGCCGTTGGGTGTCCACTGCTGAACGTAGGCCTCCCCTATCATCTCATGGTTTCCAATATTCGCCACGCTTGGCAGGTGGGTTGTGGAGTACTGTGGGTTCCAGCGGGATATGGTGACGCTGCCGTCCAACAACAACCTCGTTGCATAGTCGTTCGCACCACTATGGCCTTAGTCGCAGTTTACAACACCTCGGCAAGAACTATCGAGACTATACTTCTCTGCCGATCACCGTACGGCAACAGCACACAGTAGGATGAAATCCCATTACGGAGGTACACACACACAAACAACACAAACCCAAAAGCCCAAACCAAAACAAACATGTATGTGTATGACCTGTGCAAACCGCTTAAGCGGCAGTCAATTACTGTGACCGCTGAGCGAACACGTTTTCTATTGTGTAAAGTATTTTCAATATTTTACAAAGGCATGAAATATGATCCGTGGGACGATTACGTATCTTGCGCGATCGCAAGAAATCGCTGTGGTGTCAAATGTCAATGCTATCTAACCCTCAATTAATTGGATACCCACCGGTTGGTAAATATTAAATTTTACCAATTCATTCGATCAACGCAACTCATATTAACATTTACATTAATAAGAAAGAAATTAAGTTTTTTTCAATCTATATTTTGCATTAATAATTTCCGATAAGGCGCCGACGGCTGATGCACAGGACTTCTTAGTTTGATTGCAAATTCTTTGTTATTTTGCTTAATGTTTAAATAAAGTCATTACTTCTGAGAAAATTACTTTTGTAGTGATATCATTTTTATAAATAAGTATAATTTGAAGGCTAAACATACTTCTATACAAATGTAACAATTTGTTTAAATTTTTTAAAGTTAAAACTAAATAAAACAAAATTAAATAAGCCTTGATTTCAGTGTAAAATCAACCTAAACATGAAACGAACAATACGGTCCGATATTCGGTGTGATATAAAGTGCCGTTTCAAAGGGACATTACAGTTTTTACATAAAATAGGTAGCTATTAATATGTCGTTTCAAATTTTATGCCTTTTTAAGTAAAGGGTAGAAATATTACAAGCATCGGTATTAAGGATACGTAAGATGGATGGAAAAACTATAACTTTCATTGAGCAATTAAGTCAAATAATAATTATTCGCCAACCACCTCGCGTAATTTTGGATTCCGTAGGATTTTTGGGATAAAAAGTAAGCTATGTGCTATTCAAGATCTTCAACTATCTACTTACCAAGTTTAATTCTGTGAAAGTGTTTTAAATTTATAAAAAAAAAAAATATTATATATTCCATATGCATTTTTTGTTGTTGTTCAAATCGTATTTAACTGTACCTCTTGACACGCACACAAGTTACTGTATGTATAAAGGTACAAGCTTGAGGCACATACGAGTAGCGACGCACCAAGGTAACTTGAAGCATCTAAATCAGATGTAGTTTAGTTCGACCCCGGGGTGGGCGCCACTCCTTGTAACGTACATAATTGGGCATATGGGGAATATTTTACCTATCTTAACAATGGATCGTTAGTTTTGACGATGGTGGAAACTAAATTAATTGTTTAAGGATTTAAGTAAAAGTGTAAAAATTCATAGGAAAACAAAGTGTCATTATTGTTTGTTTGTTGTTATATGAGTTTTATTTGTTGTTTTATATGAGTAAAAAAAATGTCATTTTGAAACGATAAAATTTCTAGTCGTATTTTTCGAGTGTATATACGTCATATATGTTATATCATATATACACACACACACATATATATATATATATATATATATATATATATATATATATATATATATATATGTGTGTGTGTGTGTATAAGCTAGAGGTAATTAATTGTATTTAATATAAAAGCGAAATAAAGTTAAATACTTTGATATGTAATAGAAGAAATAATCAAGTTTAATAAAGAAGTTAAGTTTAATAACTTAATTAAAGTTAGCTAAACAAATTAGATTATCATTAACCACTTATGAAAATTGTAAAAATATACTAAATAAAAGCAGTTTACTTTTTAACAAATATAATTATGATGTTATATTGCTAATCGAATTCTTAAAATGCATGAATTAATTACCTTTTTTGCTTCAATTGTTGTTGTAATAAACTATGGTAACCATTTTATGATTTTATTAACTTTTATAATTAACTTTTATATTATTAACTTACATCTATTTACTTATATATTATTAACTTATATTATTACATTACATTATATTATTAACTTTTCACTATTTGACATTACTTCAATATTGACAAAACAGAAATTGCGTGCGTTTGCCGCCATTTGCCGCTGTCAATTCTACTCGGAGTTCGGACGCGTCATAAGTTAGACCGACCGCCGCCCGATCGTGAACCGAACGCTTAGGCCGAGCCTATCGTGCTTCTCTAACGCTTGTTCCGCGCTCTCGCTCACTAATTGTGACAATGAATGACGTCATTTTTCTCGTACATGCACCCAGTAGCTTTCATCCATTTACTAGACGTTATCACGTCAATAATCGTAATATATATACTCGTACAATAACGTCTTTGAGATTAATTTAATGAAAGTCTTGCTTAAACGTAATAATGCTTTAATTTACAGGGTTTAGTCAAATACGAATACAAAACCAATTATGTTTATATTAAGTAATGGTAAGTCTGTTATAGTAAGTAATATTCCAGTATGTCTACAATACTAAATTATTAACTTCTAGAAGTACTGAACCGAACTGAACTGAATCGGCCTGTAAACGTTCCACTGCAAGACAAAGGCCCCTTCTCCATCTATAAGAGTGGTTTTCTAAATAAAGTAATTTTCCCTATCATGAGTAACGACCGCTATCAGGTTATTATAACAACCGGAACCCAGGCTTTAAGTGCTCTCTGAGGGACGGTGGGGAGACTCTCAAGGATATTCACCCAGACCGGAAACAAATATATTATACAAATACAAATATCTGCTCCAAACGGGAATCGAACCTACGACTGCCGGAGTTGAGGCGACTATTCGCCACCACTACACCAGAACGGTCGTAAAGCTAACAAGTACATTAATATTTAACGACGATTAATAGAAGTTAGCGTCACGACTATATTATCGTCGGAGCGGTATTAACAGCGCGTCATTTAGGAACAATATTCACTACACGAGTTTATTATCATCGCGGTTGTTGACTAATTTTATAAATATTTTAATTCGTTTTTATCTCATTGAAATTTGAACTGTATTGTTTTTAGCATAAGTATTAAATTTGAAGAATATTGCGGCGAGAAGAGGGCGCACGGTACGCACGTCACGTGCGTGTCGATTCCGAACATAAAAGAGAATTGTTAATACAATTAGATGTTGAAAAGGCAATCTGCTTCCTCATGAAGGATAATTATTAGGCTCTGCTAATAAGGCCCGGAACTGACGTTAAATGAAAGCTTCCGTGCGGTGTGCGCTTTAACCGAGCTCACAATGAAACGAAATGAGCTCCATCATTATTTTCTTCCGTTTTGTTACCTTCGCAAAATGCAAACAAGCCCGATGCAAAAACTTTCGTGATTCGTGAACTTTGATAGAAATGTCGATAGTTCTTTCATGTAAAACAGTAGTTATCATTCGAAACTTATGTTAAAACGTTACTTTAATAAATCAATCAGCAAAATGGGTTTATCACTACATATTATAAGACAAAGTATTCCGCCGTGACTATCTGTCTGTCTGTTCGCGATAAATTCAAAAATTACATTCATTTTTGTACGGTTTTCATCAATAGATAGAGTGTTTCATGAGGAAGGTTTAAGTACATATACATACCGGGTGCACCCGGGGCGGGCCGCTAGTTCATCTAATAAATTATACGGTTGTGATAATTTTGTTTTAATCTTTATAATATATTAATTTGTTCACATGTACTACTAGTGGCAGTCAAGAGTCAAGTTCAGTATTACTTGTAATATCGATCTAAGCTACTGGGCTTGCTTTTTTTTTTTTTTTTCTTTTTCTTTATGTCCTATATTTATTGATACTAAAACCAGCCAGATATAAACAATACAACCATTGAGATTTGTCTTCAATTTTACACATATTAATTTTTTTTTCGACCTATTATTTGCCTCCACCGTGCCTCGGAGAGCACACAAAACCGTCGTCCCAATTTTAAATTACAGACACCTGATAACTATTGTTACTCATGGTAGGGAAATTATCCGTCAACCCGTAGTAGAAGAGCGTGGTGGATTAAGCTCCAACCCCTTCTCCTATATGGAGAAGAGGCCTTTGCTCAGCAGTGAGATGTTTACAAGCTGATTCAGATCAATTCAATACTGTAGTTGTAGTGTGAGTAGATAGATACATAGAAAAACTGATTTAAGCTGCCCTAAATTGACATTTTTTTGTTTTGTGAAACTTGTTGAAGTATATTAAATACAGGCGACGACTTTATTGAATACATGTGACGTCATATATGTCGATTTCACACGTCACATAAATAATATATCGGTCTAAATAAGTATAAATATTTGGTCGGTGAAGCAAAAACGTTCCGAATCCCCATCGAATCTTAGCGACCCTCTCGATGGAGGGTGATATTATGCCGAGGCACGGGTGCTTCCATTCTTAGTGATTTAATTTCCTTCTATAACACCAATATAATCCTTATTACGTCGCCTGCGATCCTGAACTTTACTCGGTCGAAATAGGGAAGGCCGGCGGACGATGATACCCTGGCACCGTCACCGACGCTTAGGGTTTGTTATTGGCAGTTATATGCCAAGTTTCATGTTTGTATCACCCGTAAAAGGGTTTGGAATTGCCAAATATTGGAGATTGCTTATTTAATGCGTGCTAGGACGTTTCAATTTCTATTTCCAATTTATTTTGGTTTAGTTTATCCCTGGATATTCATCAATATTTATCATATTATGGTGTACTATTTATATCAAACGGCTTTGCTCGATGATAAGCAAAACATATATGCATATATATTAGGCTATTTCAATATCATATGTACATGTGAAATAACCGTAGTTATTAAAAAATCTTGTATGTTTCACCAGTAAAACAAATAACTTCTTTTTCATTCATTCATTCATTCATTTTAATCAATAGCTTCCAACAGTGCCAAAATAGTACGATAATTTTTCCAATGTCATAATTTCTTTTTCATTCATTAAATTAGTTTAATAAGTTTCAATCTTGCCACAAGATCAAAGATGATTTCGTCAATGTTAGAGAGAAGAAGTATAGGTAACTTGAAAATACGTCAAGAAAACACTAATAGCTTTTTTTTCTTTTTTTGTAATGTCAAATTTGACAGAAACTAATTTTCATCCTCCATTTGATTAAATAATATTGAGTTGTTAGAAATTATATCCAAATGCCACTTTCAGTTACAATCAAAAGCCCAAAAATAAAATTTTATAGAACTTTAATCCCTCATTCCACCCATTTAAGGTAGAGTTTCAAAAAAGCTGAAAATACATATTATTAATTTGTAATCTAAAATCTGCATCGTAATTATAATTTCAATAATAACAGAGTTTCATACAGTCTGTATCATACCCTATTTGACCCCCTTATGGATACGATTTCCAAAAATCCTTAATATTGGGTGTATTTAATGTGAAATAGTTTTACTGGCTAAAATGTATGTGTCTTACTTCAATACTTAGTCAAGGCGATAATTATTTTGTCAGTCACTTTCGCCAACATGGTGGTATATGAAATTGCTATATTAGCAATTACAAAGATTTTCTATACGCGTGTGGAACCCCCCCTGCGGGAGCCTTCAGCCGCTTTAATTGGAGGGTCCAGGATCTGCAGGCAACAGGATCCCTCCAGCGACAGGCTGGCCTCGGCGAAAAGGCCAGACTTCTCCTATATGGGGACTGTCCGGCTCACCTCTGAACAGTCCCGACGACGCCGTATCTAGCAGGACCGGGTTCCCATCCCGGCCCGATACGGGCACAGGGGCGTTACTGGAGGCGCATTAAGTAGCGTACGCGTGTGGAACCATCCTAACCGATCCAACCGTATACAACCTATTTCAAGGCTATATAAATTAGAAGTAGTTAGATAACCGTTTTGGTAGTGTTGAGAGTAGTTGCATTAAGGTTATTTTATGGTCGCGGGTTCAATTTCCGCTTGGTGCAGATATTTGTATTTGTAGAAATATTTATTTCTTGTCCGGGTGTATATCTTCGTGGGTCTCCCCGCCATGCCTCCGAGAAAACATAAAGTCATCAGTCTCGATTGTTATCTGTATATATAGAATATAGATACCTGATAGCGATCGCTCCTCGGCGTAGGCAAGTTACCCAACAACGCCCAGTGGAGTAGCGGCGGATTAAGCTCCAACCCTTCTCCTATATAAATAAGAGGCCTTCGCCCAGCAGTGGGATCAGATTCAGTTCAGTTTAGTTGAGTTAGATAAGTTTCATAGTTCTTCTTTGCACCATTTCCCATCGGAAATCCCAGTGGAATTATGTATAAGATATACAATATTATGTATGCTTTGTAAGCAAAACATTAAACTCATTATTCATTCATTTTTATAATAAAATGTGAATTTAATAAATTCACTCTGTATTCAACAGTAATATTTATTCAACGGTCGGTGTTTAAGTTTCAATTAATTACTTCATATATACGAGTATACTCTCGCATGCGCCTGACGCTTTATTGTCGCTTAACAATGTTACTGAGTTAAAGCTTTAGTGTGAATAACCAATGCAAACGTGAAATCAATTCATCTTCTACGTGAAAGACGAGAAACTGAATTATTTAAAAGCATTAATAAAACGTATCGAACAAGCCGAGACCTGTCGAGTCGAGTCTGACACGCAGAGGTCAAAGTCACGGATTTAAATCCAGACAAGTATATCTTTGTTTTATAATTCGTCTCGTGATTGGCGTAAACGACAATGACGGGAATGATAAGTGATAAGATGATGTTATAATGATCGTGAAGTAAGTTGTAGCAAAACTTTCATGTCTTTTAAATTCTAAGAATTGTTCATGCGTCTTGTTTTGCGGTGACCGGCAGAGAATAATAGTCCCGATCTCTTTTTTGCCGAGGTATGGTAAATGGCGACCAAGGCCATAGTACTGCGAATAACTGTAAACCAACCAGGATGATGATGGGCAGCAGCGTTCCCAAATCCTGTCACAACACATTGCTCTCGCCAACCCGTCAGCCAAGCATAGCAAATATTGGCAAACCCTCCAGAGATGATGGTGGAGATCTAAGTTCAGCAGTGGATAGCCAACGGCTGATGTAATGCTGATGGTTTTTTTTTTTTTTTTTATATATATAAATGTATGTCCACGGGCTCATTTTGCCCATGCCTTTTTTATTCCAGATTTAGGTATACTTAGTACAATGGTAGCTGCTTACATTATTAAGGACTTAATTAAAAACTTAATGTCTCTAATGTGACAACATGAGTCCACCGACCAAAATATGAAGGTATTCTTAAATCTAATGACATGCATTTCTTTTTTTTTTTTTTTTTTTTTTTTTTTTTTTTTTTTTTTTTTTTTTTTTTTTTTTTTTTTATTATACTTTTACTTTACTTTGCTAATTGTACAATATGCTTATTACTAACGCTTAACTTATTTTCCTAATACTGGTTTTATAGCTATTTCTTATAAATATATTTCTAACAACTATGTCCTCGCACCGATGTTTTTACTCAACATATCGAGCACACTCTCAATGACGGCGGTATCTCTGTGATGAATCGCCATCTTGAGACTGTGCTCGAGGATTTCCTTTTCCGTGGTCTCCGCCGCCCTCGCCACAAAGCGACCAATTGCGTCATCACAGTCGTCGGTGTAATAGACACAGGTGTTAGTGTGTCTAGTCACCGCGACTACGGCGTGCGAAACGCTGTCGTGGATTCGGAGCCTCCTCGTCTTAGTCTGGAGGACGATGACGTCCTCGTAGGTCTGGCCCTGTGCCTCATGGATGGTTAAGACGCGCGATCCCTCGCCGGACCCATATCCCTGGTCAGTCAACAATCTCTTTTCATCTTGCGTAAAGACCAGGTATAGGGTCCGATCCCTTCCTACGGGGATACGCGCGCCTGTGAGGCTCTCCACTCGCAACGATCGGATCTTGGCGCTGGAGCTGTATATGGTTCCGTAGACCTCACTGATGGCAAAGGCGACATCCTTGGGGTTGCGATGCGTGCATGACAACTCGCACGAGATGGTTGTTAGCAGGGTAGGTCTACAGTACCGCATTTCAAACAGGTTATCCCTGTCGATATACGGCAGCTGGTTTATATCTCCGACGAGGATCACCTTCTCTGCACCGGATAGTCGGGCGGCCATTACTATGGCTCCGAAGTGGTTCATAAGGGCTTCGTCCACCGTTAGGCGGGTAATTGTCGAGCCCTCACGGAAACCATTTACCAAAACGGAGGCCATAGTGCGCACCTTTTGCTTGGCTTTGTTGCCATAGTGGTGGGCCAGTTTTTCTTTTAAGTCTTTGGCCGCCTCGACTGTGGTCGTGATCACGACCTCCGTATCCTCGTCGAAGTCCCTTACTATGCGAGTTGTCTTGCCGCATCCCGGTACCCCATTTATCCATTCCAGCGATGGGAGTCCCCAGGTCACGGATAGTAAGCCGGCTTCCCAGTCGTTCGAGATGGTTTTCGCCATCTGAAGTATCCGGTCCCCCAGCATTACTTTCGTGCATCTGGCCACTACCACCACCGGGTCCCCTTCGGGTGTTTCAAAGGTCTGCGGCTCCTCATCTTTCCCCTCAGACTCGACGGCGCTCACGAAGCCTGCTGTGCTGTTATATGCAGCCATATATGTACCCGACATCTTGCCCTTGAGTACTTGTCGGGTTTCGCTGTTATATATGGCTGCTTGGGCTTCCTCGAGTTCCGCCTCCAGTAACCTTTGATGGTCGTACCGGTAGGTCTGCATGATCTTATTGCAGATGGCTAGGCTTACCTCGCGGTTTGCCTTTGTTATAGCCAGGAACTCGATTAGGGCGTTTTCCGCGTGTTGGAGCGGTGTGGACGCAGGTCTAAGTCTCGGTGGTGAAACCTGCCCCATGTCGGCTCTAGTTCGAGCGGCCGGTGACGCCTTCGGGTGCCTCGGACTGTCGTCTTTGGTGAACCTGTTTAGCGCCTCCGCTTGCCGCTCTTCTTGTTCCGCCTTTTTGGGAGAGGGGTGATGTGAGAGCTTATCTTGTTTTGGGGAGATGGTAGCATGGATAAATGTCGCTACTGCCATCGAACTTGGCCTAGACTCGGGTGCGGCCCTTTTTTGAGAGTTGTACTGGAATACTTACTTATAGGTCACATATATACCTGACAAGAGATCCCGTCCCTCTCGGACGTGCACAGTAGAGCGTATAAATGAACAATATGTCAGGATTTCTATTTTTTTCACAAAGTAATATGACACTGATCTAATACACTAACAGACAGCGCGTTGGTGCAGTGGTCAGCACTTGGGTGTTGCGCCAGTGATGTTGATTGTCGTGGAGTGGAGGTTTGGTTTTGAGTCCGTATATTTTTTGGACACAATATTTTATTCAGTCGTTGACAGTAAGTAGTAAATAGCATTTCTTTGGTTAAATCAACTTTTTAGACACGTCTATTGACTTATATGATTTTATAACATAATTATACAAAATTTAATATACAAATTATTAGATATAGATGAATCAGCCTGTAAATGACCCACTGTTGGAAAAATGACTTTTGTCCATATAGGAGAAGGTTTGAATTATAATTAAAGTTCTTGGATAAATTTCCTAATCATTTTTTGTAACGAAGGAAGATGCATTTACGCATTCGGTAGAACGTGCCAGAATACTAACTAAAACCCAGCGCTCCCCTCATCGTCGTAGTGCGGCGCCACGGGACCAGATGGACATACACCCAGACCGGAAACAAATATTTCTAGTAATAAACTTATTTGCCCCGAGCGGGAATCGAACTCGCAACCACCGGCGTCAAGGTGACTACTCGCAAAACTACGCAAGAACGGTTGTCGGTGAATGGTACATATACTACGGAATAAGCTAATATTTAAGAACAGATATTAAAAATTCCAAGAAAACCGTATTCGATAAATAAAACAGAGAATACTGTCAAGGGATAAAGGTTAAAAAGTTGCACAAAGCGCAGTTGCGTCTGCTTGTCGCGAAGAAATCGCTAACTTTGGCCGCAGCGGAGTTGCTCGTCGGTGTAGTTGGAAACTTGCTCGGTGTATTAGAATCAAAATGCTCTTTGAATTGTGGAAGAGATGAAAGATAAATTGTAAATATATGACGTATTACGATAGTTTAAATGTAAAACAAATAATGACAAGCGAACCCGCTGTGGTCTGCTCTATTATCATGTATCATTTATGTCAATTAAATTTTATTATAAAAATCTTTTTAGAAACCTTTCCGTCATCAAAATGATGGAATTCCATCTTTTCTTAACATCCAGTAGTAAACTGAGTTCTTTCCCAAATCCTGATTTCAAATAATTCTGTAATTGGCTGTTTTTAAATGGACATTTTCTAAATAATTTCACTAAAAACCTTGTCTCATCAAGCACTCATTTAATTTCATCTATTGGTTGGTTCTCCATGAATTCATCCTCACTATCTTCGCACCTAGAGACTGTGTATGTGGTAGACGCCTCTTTCTTTTTATAAAATGTTTCTACCATTCCTAGATGAATTGCGTGGTTCATGCATAAAATCATCTCGCTAGGGTTTTCATTACGTTTGGGCAACGCATTTATTGTGTTGTGTTGTCAGTAGTTACATAGTAGACCAAATAATTATTCATTAAACTAACAGATGGCGCTAGGCTCCTTCAATTATTTGAAAATAAAAATGATTACATAAAAATTTCGACAATCTTGTCTCGTCTCGAGTCTCGACCCGAAAGTCCCGGGACTCGAGGCAACTAAAATTACGAAAATTCCCGGGACTTCGAGACACGAGACGTCCCGAGACCCAAACCCTAGTTGGTTTCTTATTTCCTGATCACCAGACCATTGTGGTACACTTAACTTGATCTGTGTAGTTTTTCAATTATATATATAGCTATTTGCTTGAAGTTGCAATACAAACAAAATGTATGGTGAGTATTTGTTTCAGTTAGTAAGTAGGGTGAATCAAGATAACAATTCACCCACAGCTCGAATGACAAGATTATTTAACGGAACGCCGATGGTGCCATGGGTATCGAAACTGAATGTTTTAAAGGGAAAAGTAAAAGAAAATCTGTTTCTGTTCTCTTACATTTACGCCAATTTTACTCATTATTAAATGAGTAAAATTGGCGTAAATATAAGAGAACAGAAACAGACTTTCTTTTACTTTTACGGACCCTTTACAGCGTCCATGATCTCAAGGGACTGAAACGTCAGGAGATAATTTAATTGAAAAATCGTTAAACTTTAAAGTTTTTAAACAAATAAACGCGATAAAATCCGATCTAGACTTTTAATTAAATCTGTTTCTGTTCACCTTGTTTTAATTTGTTTTTAAATTGTGTTATTAGTTTTTCAAATTAACTTTAATTAATTAATTTTTGATAAAAATATAAACACTATTCAAACGCATGTGGTGTTCTCATATGCTCTGGTAAGTAGCGCCCAGCACTTAAATTTTTTTTTCATTTATTTATGTATTCTGCTAAAGCTGTCAAAAATTTATCCCAAAATTATGAAGACCCAAATGTTTATGAGCACGCTTATCTCTAAAAATCTCTTGGTCTCCCTCTTCGATTTTAGTTACATATCCATATAACTATCCCTTTTTTAACAAGGTTCTACTAAAAAGATGATTTCAGATCTTTTTGACATATGCGTACTTTTAAGGAAAAAATCAGCATCAAAATTATCGACCCTAGTGCACACACTTTCGTCGAGAATCAATGGACATGCCCATGTATATAAATGGTTATGATTACAAGAGAGTGTCACTTGTTAAATCGCACTATGATTTGGTGAAATTTTGAAAATATAATATAAAATCCAAACCAGGTTGTATTTTAATGAGAAGCAATATTTGAGGTAAACCAAAACGAGCACTGAGTACTATTTCTTTAAATTAGTGCTATAAAATCTGGTCTAATCAGCAGTTCTACCCGGTAACTTTTTAAGGCTATCGGGTCTCTAAGCAAATGCAAAAACGACCGTCAAATGTTATATGATAGTAAAAAAAAAACCACCAATATTAGCTATGATTTTATTGCACGTGATGTTATTCCGCTAATACGAGCTCCTCGCATAAATAATAAAAGGAGGAAAATTCGAGACACCGACAGTTTTAATGGCGCGAACGAGCCACTATCGCCGGGCCGTTAATCTACGGGGACGGCACGCTCCGCGGTTTTTGCATCTTTATCAGAAGCGAAGCTTCGAACTTTTTGGTGTTATCTTTGATGTATTTACCACATTCACGAAACTCTAACACAATATATACGGCACATTAAAACTGATGCTATTTTACTCAATCTTTAGCATTTATTGCGTCAGGACAAATGAATAAAAATTCAATTTTTAAATGAAGTGTTGAAATTCGAAGAGTAACTATTGGATTTTCTTACCGGTTCTTATCAGCAGAAACAACATTTCGAATGTGATAATAGATTAAAATTAACTAAAATATCTTATAATACAATGACGAGTTAAAAGTTCTTTTGAGCCTATTGGAATGAAGTAATTTTTTTATTTTGTTCGATTTTTTTTTCAGTAGGTACTTATTGTACTTATCTTGTATTGTACTTAAAAAAATCTTCTATCGAATCTTCACTAATTGGATAACTTATTTCTTATGAGTACTTTTCTTGTCAAAACAGTATTCTAGTTTTGATACACATGAATTCCCGAGTTTTTAAATTGAATTTATAAATTTAAAAGCATCGGAGCCAACAAAACCGAAGATTTATAAGTTTCAGTGGCGGAGCGCTGCAATACGAAACTTAGCGACAACTAGTCGCCGAGAAAATGATAAAGTTTTTTAACCAACAAAGCCATATAACGATTACGGATATACACTTTTTAAAGAGACGACTGCTCTTATATATGTACTCTAAACTTTGCTTCAATATAGCCGTCTATCCATAATTTAAGGGATTTCCAGCCAAGAGAAGAAGATAAAGAAAAAAATGTTCGAGTCTTTTCACAAAAATGCAAAAATACTGGCTCTCTCATTATAACGATATTTTAAAGAAGGGAAGAACTTTTTTGTTCCATTTTTAAAAGTAGTACCTGGATGACCGAACTATGCTCGGTATTTTTATTTTTATTATTTTTTATTTCATTTTTTAGCATACATACTTAGATGCGTTGTTAAAGGGCTCCGAATAATTCCAGGCTGACGCAGGTACTCACCGGGCACGAGTGCTTTGGTAAGTACCTGCACCAGATTGCACTAGGGGCACCTATTATATTCCCACTTGCCACCAGGCCAATAGAGTGCTCACGGTGCCCGCTAGCGCTCTATAGGCGAAGGCGGCCAACCGTCGAGACTTCATGGTTGCATGCAAAAGCAATCCTGTGGCGCCACACTACGATGATGAGGGCAACGCTGGGTTTTAGTGGGTATTCTGGCACGTTCTGCCGTGTCGGCGAGTCCCACATACCCGTCGCCTTGTGCGGCGGGATGCGTTAACGCATATCCCAGCGTTAAAATAAAATAGGGCTCTCAATAATAGTTTTTCTCACAAAAGAAGGAACTTGAAAAAAAAAGGGAAAATAATTGGACTGGAGACATCTGAACTCAAACTGGGGTCTTCTGGTTTCGGGACCGACCGATTACCCAACTGAGCCATTATAACCTTGTACATAGTGGCGAAATTTACCTTCGTATTCTAGTGATATTGTAGCAGTTTTTCATTGCCTCAAAATACGGATAAAACGACATTTTCTAAAAATTAATCCTAACTATACTTCAGCCAAATTCGATATGGAATGTTTACCAACAAACCGTTGCTTACCAACCAACCATAGGCAGATGTTTACTGCCTATTGGAAAATAATTATAATAATTATATTTTTTAATATTTATACATAGTACAAGTTTATGCATAGTACAAGCTACATAAAACTTGAAATAAATATGTCAGAAAGTTAGATATATTTATATGTTATCTATAATTATGTGTGAAATTTACTTGTTAACGTGGGAATACTAATTTCCCACTGAATGATTTTTAAATATTTTCATAAATATGTATATGCCTATATTAAAAATAGCTACACTATCCCTGAATAGCATTGAAAATAAAACAACATTTGCTTTAAAACGGATTTAATATGATTAAAAATGTATTTTAATATTCTCATTCTCTTTTATTATTTATTTTGCTTTACTTACGTTGAATAAACAAAATAATTATAATATTTGAAATTGTGCATAAAAATCGATAACAATTTACCTTTAACAATATAACGACTGATCAAAAAAGACCAAATGTTGCTTATCTGTGAAATTATCCTGTCAGTGAAAAAATTTAGGGTTGTTAGATGTGGGGTGCTACAGTCGGTGACCTCCGCGTGGTGCACCCTGGAAACGTAGGCAGCAGCAGCTGCACAATTTCGATTGCGGAACTGCTGCTGCCTACGGCTAACAACCGACTCGGGGGAACGCCGGGGATGCGATTCAGCGCTCCGGGGACTCCTCTGTTACGCAGAGTTGCCCCGTTGAGCGGCCGCATGGCGTGTAGGGGACAGTCGTCTCCTCGGGGGCTCCGGTGCCACTGCGCTCGCGCGCGGTGAAGCAACGGAGGCGGACGGGTCTGATGTGCACTCGCACTGCCGTCAGACAGAACGGCTAGGCTTGTCTTAGTCGTTCACCGTCCTCTCGTAATCCCGCTACGTGGTGTCGTGGTCATGTCTCGCGGCTACGTGCGGGACCGAGGGTCTTGCCTTAACCGGCCGGACCGCGAGGAAGAAAACCTCTATAAAAAATCACCCCGAATCCTAAGCGGCGACGCAGCGCGAGGGGATGCATGGCTGACGGGTGGATCAGTCTTGACTGCGATCCTCGTCCGGGTACCGGCCGACACCCGCGACGAGTTACGCTAGGCTTACCCAGGTACAGGGGGCACTGCCTGGGCGGACCGTCTTTCCCCCATACTCGTGGGAACAAAAATGGACCAATTTATAATTAAACATTTTGTGAGTAAGGATGCGGGAGGGGAGTCGACTGCCGTCGACTCTGATGATTATAGCACTGCGGCGACAGCCAGCGAAGGTGGCAGGAGGGGGAAACGGCCCCATGGAAGTCCGCCGTTGTCCGACGGGGGGAGTTCGATCCTCGCTGGAGGCAAGAGGCGTTTGACAAGGAGGGAGGAGCCCTCCACTGCAGCAGAGAGCGACGTGGTGGAGATAGCGCGAGTGGCCGAAGAGGGGCGCAAAGCGCTGGGCATCGACACAAGCGACCCACGCACAGCCGACGCTTTATTGAAACAAGCCAACGCAGATATCGATCTGATCTGCAAGGTGGCGACGAGGTCGTCGAATCTAAAAGCGACATTCGTCAAGGTCCTTAAGGACGCGGCGGCCTCGATAAAGGTGGTGGTAGAGGCCCTCGGTGAGAGGTCGGCCTCGGAGGAGGTTCGAAAGCTCCAGTCGGAGAACTCTCGGCTGCGACGCGAAATGGACGACCTCCGTAGGCAGGTGGTGGAGCTCAGAGAGCTGCATTCTGAGAAGGTTGCTCCCACCTACCTAGATGGAGAGGGCCACGTGGAGGATATAAAGGCGTCAGTCTTCCGGGCAGTGGGGCGGATGGTAGACGCCCGCCTCGCCGGCATCGAGGAGCGACTGCCAAAGGAGAAAACGCTCCGGCCACCGCTTGCGGCGGAAAAGAAAAAACAGAAGTTGATGCGGAAGGCACCATCTTCTGTCACCCCCGCTCCGGTGCGAAAGAGGAGAGCGCCCGTGACTGATGAGTCGGCACCCGTGCGTGAGGCTGGCGACGGCGATTGGACCACCGTCGCTGGGCGCAAAACGAAGAGGAAGGCGGCAAAGTCCTACGCCGCCGCTGCCGCCGCCGCTGCTCCGGCGTTGAAGGAGAAGCCGCAGTCGCAAGCGCCGGCAAAGAAAAAGAAGGCGAAGAAGACCAGGCTGGCCGCCCCTCGAGCTCCGGCAGTGCTGATTGCACTGGAGGAGTACGCCGAGTCACGGGGGGTCACCTACTGCCACCTGCTGGAGCGGGCGGCGGAAATGGTGGACCTGGCCGATCTTGGGATCGAAGGTGGCCTAAACATACGGCGTTCCGCTACCGGGGCCAGATTACTAGAGCTGCCGAAGGGACAGTCCCCGGAGGCGGCGAAACGTCTGGCAGAGGAGCTGCAGACGGCGTTTGGTAGCTTGGCGAGGGTCGTCCAACCCATGAAGCTCGCGAGTCTGCGTGTCTCTGGGCTGGACGACTCCGTCACCAGCGAGGCGGTGGTTGCTGCTGCAGCGAAGTTGGGCAAGTGCGACGCCGGTTCTGTCAAAGCAGGCGCAATCGCAGTCGGACCGGGTGGGTTAGGATGCACGGTGGTGCGATGCCCGATCCCAGCCGCTAAGGCTCTGGCCGAGGCTGGCAGGCTCCTGGTCGGGTGGAGCTCGGCCAGAGTACAAGTTTTGGAGCAGCGCCCAATGCGCTGCTTTAAATGCTTGGGAATCGGGCACACTCGCCCGACCTGTCCGGCTGCGGTTGACCGCAGCGGCGCGTGCTTCCGGTGTGGCCTCGAGGGGCACATCGCCCGTAACTGCACCGGAGCACTGCGCTGCGCCGTGTGTGCTGCCGCCGGCAAACCGGCGGCTCACTTGATGGGGGGACGGGACTGCCGCCCCCCCAAATCGAAAGGTAGAGCGGTCGCTAAGACCCCGGCCGCTCCCCAAAGTCCAATACTCCAGGTCACGGAGGAGACTGCGGCTATGTCGTCATGACCTGCCGCAGTCTTTCCCGTTCGCCGGTCCCTGGTGTAGCGGAGATAGAGCGCTCACGGTGCCCGCGAGCGCTCTATGACCGAAGGCGGCCCGCGTAGGCGAGCTAACCGTCGGGGCGTCACGGTGGCATGCGCCAGCGATCCCGTGGCGTCCTTGTACGACGACGAGGGTACCGCTGTGTTTTAGTGGGTATTCTGACTTCGCAGTCAGCGAGTCCCACATACCCGTCGCCTTCGGGTGGCGGGATGCGTCAACGCATTTCACAGCGTCAAAAAAAAAAAAAAAAAAAAAAGGGTTGTTAGATGTATATTAGTAATTACAAATTTGTTAATTTTTGTTATAAGCAAATTTTCTTATATATTACGTATTTGGCGGTTAAGTTCTAGAAAACAATGTCAAAGTAAAATTATTAATGTATAACTAGGGAATTGGTGATAAATTACAATTTTTCATTACTAAAAGTGTGAAAACCCTATACACGATGACATTTGGTTTGTTTACATAAATTCCACATCGAATTTGGCTCAAGTATAGATCCATTTATCGCCCCCGAAACCCCATGCAGACTAAATTTCATCAAAATCGTTGAAGCCATTTCTGGGTTTCATATTATATGTATATTTATATACAAGAATTGCTCGTTTAAAACTATAGATACAGATGTGTTTCTAAATATGACTTATTTGACTCGCGTGTGTTTTTTTGTTTTTCTTTATCGCTGAGTGACGTACCTCACGTTTAACATATGCATACCTCGTAAAAAAACGTATTTTACCAATAAAAGTATCGTTACTGTGAAATTTTACTGGTAAATAAAATGCGCGATATTTAGAAAACCATGCTACTTCGTTACAGATTAAAATACATATCAATGTTTTATAATTTACACTTTTAGATTTCACTCGTCAATAGTTCACTTGTGGAATACAAATAAAGTATTTTAAAGAATAAGATTTCATGGCTCGAACTTGAATTCACAACCAAAATGTATCTAAATGATAAAAAAGGATAATCACATCACAATTTAACTTAACAGTAAATCGAAGATGTCTGCAGCTAATCGAAGCTCTATAAATTCTGCGAATCCGAGCAGCCAGTGTGTCGACCGCTTGAGCTCCAAGTCGCTAAGTCGCCAACTCTAAGTTTGATAGATGCCATCCTTCCCGGATTACTTCTCAGCGTATCTTCCCTCACCACGCCTGTTTTATAAAAACCGAAGAATATATCAAATCCATATATTTAGGGAATACTTTATTAACACTCCGGTTCGTTATTACGTTCAATATCTATTTTTGCTTGGAAATACGAAGCTTGCTTTTTTAAATTTGAATTAAATCACACGGAACGAGATGGCTCGGGGACTGAGAACGTCGATTTTCTCGTGTATTAATCGGGCTCAAACAGAGATTAATCCAAGCCATCTACGGTATTTCCGAACTGATACGACTTAGAGACCTTCAAGAAAAGAGCATACGCCCATTTAAAAGATAAGCAACGCACCTGCTAATCCTCTGATTTGGCGGGTGTCTATGGATGTCGCGTACAATTACCACCAAATGAACCGACTGTCCGTTTGCCCCATCTTAATTAAATAATTTTAAATTAATAAAAATTAATCCATTCATATAAATATAATATATTATTGTAAGGCAACATGTACATATCTGGCACACAGCTGACTACTGGTAGAACAGTAACTTGACATTGTGTTTCGTCAAAATTCTCTACAGCTTTATAAATACATAGATATTATTGATATAAACTTTTTTCAAAAGCAAGCAGAGGATCTTTCGGAAAAGTTTTTTCCATTATTTCTGTTGTACGTAGAGACATCAAATACGTCGTCGTAGACAAACATCACTATCTCGTCTCTCATACACGTAATGTGAAAAACAAGAAGTTCATTTATCTAATTCTACGACACAGGAGCTGGTGACAGATGCGATCAGCGGATGCGGAGAGACGTGTGAGCAGGAGCGAGCGGCGTTGAACGCGCTCGGCGCACTTTTTACCTCCCTATTAGCAGTTACGTACCGTTGAGCGCTAACTGCACGCCGTAAGTACCCTCAGAGTTATAAAATTTTGTAAAAATTGTTCATTTTTAATTTTTTATTATTAATGAAAACTATTAAGCTATTGATACTACCTGTGGCTGATATGTCTATAATAACTTATGACGATACAAATTTGTATCTCCAATCGAACCAAAAATTGTTTCAGAAGTTTTCAAAAATTTTTTTACGGCGGATCATTTTGTAGTTAATGCTAGAGTTGTCGTCGTTTGTTAGTCAACGCTAGAGTTTCAAGTGAAACTATGTGTTGTTGAAAACTTGTTGAGTTCCTAAAGATGGCTTGCGGTATTACTCTATAATACACTATACTACCTTTCAGGTTAGTTGACGCTGAGCGGTGTTTTATAGAATTATCATTTTACGTTAAAAACTTTTGACCCCGTGCGAAGATTTTCAGATAATAAATAATAAATAAATATATTGAACTGAACCAAACTGAAACATGGCAAAGGCCATTCCATATAAGTGAAGGATTTGAGTATAATATGTAGGTTGTAATACGACGACCGTTCTGGTGTAGTGATACTAGTAGTCGCTTCAACACCAGCGATCGCAGGTTGGATGCCCACTCGGGGCAGATATCGATCGATAACTGATTGACTGATTTAAACGAAATTTTTCGAGACTGGTGACTGTCTGCAGTCATAAGCAACGAGAAAGTTGTAGATTTTTGTACATTGAGCAAAATGGTCGGTTCAAATTTATAATACATAATATTGCTAATTCAAAATTTTGAAATTAGTAATTAATGTATACATATACATATACTTACGTATACATATATTTTTTTATAAATCTAGCATTTGAATTAAAACAAATCCAAGCTTTCCGCATAATCCGTCCTTTAGCATCGGAACGAGCTCGTAGTTTACTAGCAGTCGCTACAGCGCGGTAATAAACGGCTCCGCGAACAATGCAAAAAGCCAAAATGGGCTCGGCGGACAGGGTGAAAAATTGTAACGGAGAGCGACGCGCGGCAAACAGCGAACAGAGTAGAGCCGTGGAGCGCGAGCGAGCGATAATGCACCTTGCGGCCGCTACGCACGGCCAGCGAGCGGTGAGCCGCAACCACGGAATAAGTGCTTAATTATGCGACCTCGGGTTAGGGATTATGTTTTTATTTTCTGGCTTTAGCGATATACATTCCTAAGAATATTCAGTAGACGCGAACAATGCTTTGTGATGATACTAACATTTAGTTTAAAGACTTTTAGATGTTTTTTGGAAAAAAATGCAACATAAACATTACAAGTCTGTCAGCATATAACAAATAACTCAGCAGTCAGGCTGAAATTCATGACGACATATGAGCTCCGTCCCCAAATATATCACAGTTTACTGGCATCATCGGTTTCGTTCATGTATCTATTCATTCTTTTTCATGTTTTTTTTTTTTTTTTGTTTCCTTATTCATTGCGTATTTTTATTGTTCTTCTAAACTTACGATTTTAAATTTTAACATATTATCATAATTTTGAGTAGGTATTATATTAACATCGAAACCCTTACCTAACATTTACGATTTATAATTATGTGATTTCTATTATATAATGTTAACATCAGTGTATATACCTACTCATGAACACAATAAACATCTCCGAACAAATGAGTACAAGAAAACGATTTCAGCGCCGCGAAGGGTATTAATCAAACGGTTACGTTTGGTTTTCCTCGCTTGGCGCCGCTCCAACGCCATCTATCGACGAGATTACGAATCTAGGTCTCATCGTTTCTTGAAATACGTTCAACCCATTCGTTTGCATGGATTAGAATGTTGAAAAAGTGATCTAACAACAACAATTTATGTTCTCCTCACCTTAACAACGGATTTATTTCCACATGATTCCAAAATTTCTTCAATAAACATTTTGTTTCGAACAAAAGTGCAGGTACAATAAAGAAAGGGAATATAGCGATAACACAATCATTGATCGAAGATAACACTTATTAAATATTTTAAAAATCGCACGGTTACATACCAACTGCTTTATTCCTATGAATCGTAGAGTAAAGTTATAATATAGCCTATAGTATTTCCAAAATTACAAGAATTTTGAAAATTTTATATGTATTTAGATATGCAAGCAAACAATATATTCAGTTGAATAACATTAATGGTCATAACAATTACATAAGTTTAGAAACGATCGCAATTTTGATAACCACCTCCTCTTTCCTCCCATCTACAGCACGTGCACACAATGTAACATCAGACGATCGAGAAGCGTGAGCAGTAATCACATCGAATTCCAATAACCGTTGTTTCTGTTCAGCTCAATCGAAAGTTGGACGTCGCTTGACTTCCACGATATCGCAACATTAACATGCATCATCGTCGACGCTGCTCGGTTAGTTCAACTGATGTACGAGTAGTTGGCCGTTTACGAGAAATTTGATTGAAACTGAATAAACTTTTATCAAATTTAACATTCAACTAACTTGAGAACTGGCAAAACTCGTAGTTTGCTTTATAATCTAGCTATTAGCATAACGCAGCACACGTTTCATGATTAATTTTACATTTTAACGGAAGATAAAATAAATGAAGTTATACGATTGATAGCCTTAATTTATTTTATAGATATCAAAACCACAAATTTTTAATTTTTAGTTTGTCTTTTAGCTGCACCTAAAAGTGTAAGCGTGCCACAAAATAACACGGTAGACTATGTGTGACTTTCATCCTAACCTATCGAGACACACGCGCGATGCTATGATAGTATACAAAGAGTCCTTCAAACCGCAGCGCTCCAATGGTTATAAATCTAACCCATTACTAAAAGTTTGCATGTCCGTTCATTGTTCACTGAGCTACATAGAAATTTCTGTAAAATCTGTATTATACATATATATGACGGCGTAGTCGTCATTTATTATAAACAACAGGTGCAACAAGAAACACCTCATCAGTCACCCCATCATCGAGTGATATAAAAAGCGACATTTGCCATATGGGAAACACATTTTCTTGTCGATGGTTGCCCGGTGAACACGTGATACAAACGGTAGTGTTTATTATAAAGACAAATTATAAATAATTTGAAATAATTTGAAATAATGTAATTTAGAAGAGCAATTTTAAATAATGTCGGCCCCTGATTCTAAGAGTACATATACAATAGTCATTATAGCAACAAGTAATAAAAATAAAATAAAGTTAAATATTTTTTGGCACGATTTTGACATGGATGTTCAAGTATTCGTTCTAATTTATATTATTTTTTTAACGAAAATGTGCGAATATATCCTAAACCTTCCAATTTAAATGTACTCCAAAACAATAGCTCGTCAATCAACGCTTCAAATAACGTACAGGCTATCAAGTTAGTGTAACTGTCGCTATCAGTGAGTGCAACAACATCGGGATCATAGTATTTACACAGGGCTGCTATCACCTAAATTATCAGAACTAAATAATACTTCCACGAACTCAGACATTTAAAATAAAGTTTTTCCCGAGCGCATTTTTGAAAAAAATATTTTATAACATATATAAAAAAAATTACATTAAATCGCTCTTTCCTTCTTCTTTCTTTCTTCTTATGTAAAACGTATTCGTGTTAAATTAATTGTTCTTAAATCCCACAAGGGCTCCGGTTCCAAAACTACTACAAAATTGGGACAAACCTCAGCAAATCCGATGTCAGCCCTATAATATCACTATTAAAGTCGTCCTACAATTGGTCGGGGCACTTAATTGTCGAACCATCATCGCGTCAGTCGCGACGCGGCCGACTAACGGCCGACAGAGTTAATCGGGAAGCGGCTGCAATTTACACATACGGAAAGCTCGCTTCACATGATTCTGTCGCACTACCCTTTACATACAAAACATTTTATTTCGTTAATTTTTACGTCACTGAAAAAGATGTTACAAATTCTTTTAAGTGTTTCCGCGAACCCTCGTAGTTTCCAATGTATAATGGTAACTTTTTATAAAATCGTTTATACGCAACACCGAAACCAAAGCAGCTGTATGATATATACTCCCTTTTAAATATGTATTCTTTTCTGTTCCTAGTTACCTAAAGTTATAAAACAAAAAAAAAATATTTTAGAATAAAAATACAGAAATCTTCGTAAAATGGATTGTCTGAAATCCCCTTACGGCATATTTACTAGTGCTCATTTGGCAGTTGTTAATACCCAGCTCTAACGACATTAAACGAGGTTATTGGATTTAGGTAAACTCGTGATACGAGCTCTTATCCGCTGTGCTCGTGGTTTAGTATCAACTTTACTTCGATGAAGTTTTATCTTAATTACAATTACAGCATTTTTTATTATTTTATCGTACTAACACTCTAGATATATATTACATAAATATCATATGATTATATTTTAAAACATTTCAGAAACCGAAGTATCGGATGTAATAAGGTCTCGTCTAACGGTCAAACTGCAGAACTGTCCTTGTCAAACTGACTGGGTTTTTCAAATGTTAATTCGTATTTAAGATCAACCTATTTTATCAGCAGTGACCCTTTTAGATGATGACATGCAATATTATCTACAACATTTATTTTTCACAAGGTAGGTAACATGCCATAGAACAACACGGTATAACTCAAACAAACAAAACAGCCATATTGGATTGACAACCAATTTTACAAGTATCGTATCTGTAATCTCCATCACGCTAGCAGAGGAAAGTGATCAAAATTGGATTTAAAAATGTTCAAAATAAGGTGTTTTTATGTGCTAATTAGGTACAAAAATCTAAAATTAGGTGCTCAAATTTTTTATTGGAATAATTTTGTTATTAATGTCAACTGCCTGCTAAAGATCAATCTGAGAGTATTACATGAAAAAAAAAAAAAAATAGGTAGTTAAAACTAAGTGCTTTTAAAGTGCTTTCGAGGTGTAAATACAATACATCAATCATATGAAAATTTAACAAGGAAAATGTGAAACATGATAATAGGTACCTCTGATTTTAATTTAATAGGTACTCTGACGACTAACGAGAAGAAGAAGAAAATATATATTTTATGATTGAAGCAGTATTTCAACAACGCACAGCTTACCTAATAGCAACATAAACTGCAGTGTCTTAACTTTTTTTTTTACAATTTACCCTGAAACACGGCAAGGTCATTGGCTGATAAAGTCGCATGCAGACAGCTAATGTGTCCGTGGATAGGTGTTGGTGATTTTTTGTACACACTTAGTGCCGTCGCGGGAACGGTAGCTCGTTCGTAACGCGTCCGAGTTGCCGAGTAAAGCGTCGAACACACTGAATCAAAACGTAAAGACGAAAAAAATTGTTTTATTGGTAGTGCTACTTCAGTGAGTGTAATAAAAATAAATTAATGGTATTCCTGTAAATAAAAGGATTGGAGCATGATTTATCTCACTTCTACAATACGGATTAGTGGGTACACATGTCTCTACCATACTATATTTTCCGCACGAGTTCACAGATGCAGGGATCGACCCTTATGCTAAACTCTTACCCTTTTAGACTATGAGAAAGTCTTATATCGTCATAGCTATAGATTATACAGTCAAAAAAGCTACTTGTAAGTGTATGTTTGACCTGCGATAAAATTTATCATTATGGCTTAGATCCTGGCACCATAATTACTGTCAAGGTAAACTAAAATTCGACCAATGTGTGTTATCAGTAACGAGATACGGATCTAAGACATGGTCTCTGCTCAAGCTCCAAGTCGCACAGCATGCAATGAAGAGGACTATGCTTGGTATGCTGCAAAATCGAATTAGAAATGACGAGATCCGTAGACGAACGAAGGTTGCCGACATAGCCCAACGTATTTGCAAGCTGAAGTGGCATTGGGTAGGGAAAATAGCTCGTAGAATTGATGGCCGATGGATCAGAAATGTTCTCGAGTGGAATCCACGTACCGGAAAGCGCAGCATCGGACGGCTATCCGCGAGATGAACAGACTACTTGAAGAGAGTCGCCAGAAGCCATTGGATTTAATTTGGCTGCTTCAAACCGGTCGCCCTAGAGGTCGATGGGGGAGGCCTACGTTCAGTAGTGGACATCTAATGTCTGATATGATGATAATGATGATGATGTTGAAACTTGAAACTACAATTGCAAATGATGATATGTAAAATTGCGGTCAACCAGCCGACACTTGTCACCTAGAATAAACACACACCTATTAAAGTATTCATAGGAGTAAAAATTTCCAATGTAGTTAATAAACAACGGAAGTAAGAACATAATTTTCGTAACTCTAAAGCGACTAATATAGTCCAGTGTGTATCACAGCCTTATAGCGTCTCCGAACTCTCAACAGGGTCGTTTGTTACGCTCGTGTTTCTGATAGCCTCGAGTAACAGCCTGCCTCCCGGGCCCGCTTCTTGTGTACGACGCTTCAGATTAGTGCGAGTTCTCGTAAGCTTCGGAAGAATTACCTGCACATTAACAAACATTTTAAGACTTTACGACGAGTCTTAAAAGAAAATGTCCGCAAGGGAGATTTGTCTATGAGACAGACTTTTAGATCTTTTTTAAAAACTCATCTAATACTAGTAAAATATACAAAATAATTGGCATATGTTTACTTTAAATATATTTTATTATGAGTAAAAAACATTGGACAGAGTATCCGCTGATGCGTTTGATTAATTTTTCGATTCTGAGGTATTCATGGCTCAACAACAATAACGGCGATCTATTCAATCAATTCAATCCTACTGATACTGGGTTTGTGGGTTATTTGGCTTGTTTACGCTTTGAAGGAATTTGCAATAGAATATCTATAACCATGTTAACTGCAAAACAAATACTATGCAACCACAGCAAAAATCATTTCTTTTTGTAGGTAATTTTTGTCCGTTTTTATACTCATAATAAATATTGAATCGATTTTCATGAAACTTAATAAAAAAGAAGTTTACGTACTCTGTCGAATATGATTATTAGAATTTTTTATATCGTATATTTTGTCGTATTTTCAACAGCTTTTCCACCATAACGGAACAAATCGTGCTCCATGGATTAAGCAATATTTTAAACCGAAAATCGATAGTATTTTTTTTTCTATAGACAATGCTGTTAAACTTATATTTTTTATTTTTAATGAATAATCTTTTAAGTTTGTTCTTAATCAAAAATCAAAATCAAAAACAACTTTATTCAAATAGGCCCCACGAGCACCTTCGAATCGTCATTTTAAAAATGAAAAAATTAAAGTGAATATTATTTTGTAGAAGTAAAGCTACCACCGATTCGGAATGTAGATTCTGCAGAGAAGAATCGGCAAGAAACTCCGCAGATACTCTTTTGAAAATAATTTATAAGCTGTGTTTCAGTACAAAATTAGTAATATCTTGCATGAAATACAGCGCCACTAAGTCCACACATCTTTATCAACTAAGTAATCCTGCACCGAATAATAGCTTTATATATTATTTTTTTGAAAACAATCTTTAAGTTGAGAAAATTCCAAGATTGTTTGTGGAATTTTATCATACATGCGAATAACATAACCCAAAAAGGAGATGTTTACTTTGCGCAGTCGGAAACTTGGAGTTACAATTTTGTTATTCCTTCTAGTGTTTACAGTGCGATTAATACTATTTATTTCAAAACAATTAATATTCTGCTGAATATATATAATATTGTTATCTTTGGAAAAACGTTTGGAAGATCGTAAATGCCGCGAATAGCCCTTATTAATACAAAACACTATAATATAATTAAATTGCAAAGTATTTTAATGATCCTAGAATTTTCAATCAAGTATAATTTAGACATGACATGGATGAACATTTCGAAGTCTGCGGAATGTTAATTAGTAAGAATTCACACACTTTGTGATACATACCTAAATTTTTTTGCTTTATACTTTTTTGAAATGATTTATATGAAAATATTAACTCATAAGAATAATTAATGAGTTAGAAATTCAAGAAGGTGAACTTTACAAAAATGTATAAAACTTTTTATCTTTTCCAGAATTTTGGTATTAAATTGTTTAATAAAATATACTTCTACCCTCAACGTTCTTAACAATAAATTGTTGGCCGTCACGCCGCCATTATTACCCAAGCTTCCTTTCCGAGCGTCGGACCCGTGAGTCGATCGCTGCCCCTCGACTATCCTTTAAACTGACTTACAGGCTCTTACCATGTCGTATGTGCGAAATGGTGGACTTTGCTTAAGATAAAAATACCATACATGAACAAAGCCAGTGTGTGTGTGTGTATATGTGTGTATATCTGTGTGTGTGTGTGTGTGTGTGTGTGTGTGTGTGTGTGTGTGTGTGTGTGTGTGTGTGTATGTGTGTGTGTGTGTGTGTGTGTGTGTGTGTATGTGTGTTTTAATATTATTAGTCTATTATCTATTATCATTTAACTTAAACTACAATATTACAAAACTTATTTATTCAATTGAATCTACTAAATGTAAATTCATAACAAATAAACACCAAAACAGATAACAACAGTGCTAAATCATAAATTATAAAACAATTAACTATGGTCTTATTTTTACGTATTATGAAGTGAGAATATATAGAGTTGTTTCCAGAGGAAAAAGCAAAAGCAATAACATGGTTATTTTATTCATAGATGACATTAAAAGGAAATTTATTTTAAAGTAGCAGCCAAATATTTTAAGTCACATTTTTTACATTACAATTTATAAGCAAATACGATACGACCCCATAAATGATCAAGTTAACAAGTTTAAAAACATTGACAAAACTAAAATATTTTTACGTTGGTAAATGTAATAAATGTTATGGCAATTTAAAAATATATTTCCCATAATTTGCATTAAGTTCAACCATTGTAATTTTATAACAAAAATAAAACAAAAAATTTAGGAGCGACGTTAATGGAAACCATTTTTAATATGCCGTTTTTCAACCACTTTCGTCAATCACGAGTCTAGTATAATATATTTTGAAGATGTTTCCAGTATATACAAAAGAAACGTTCTTCCATACTTATGTTATATATAATTAGTGTTATATGAATACATAAGTTGCGGTACACACTTACTATAATATATTCATGTAAGTTTTTGTTAATAACTAACAATAGCTTTAATATATATATATATATATATATATATATATATATATATATATATATATAGGTAATACAATGTGCGAAGTGAAACTATTCGTACAATTACTGCAAGTGTAAGTGCATAGATAAAGATTTTCGCTCACCGCATACGGAGATATTCTTATCTCGTAATTTGCTGCTAATTTAATTGTGGCATTACCGTTTAAACTCTTTATTTTTCTTCTCGCAGTAATCCAAACAAACGAGACGGCTCCGTACTTCTCGAAACGATAACCGTTTCGGATCGGTGAGCAGGACCGGACTTGGGAAGGGGCAATTGGTTGTAAGAAATAAATGTATGGAGTTTTTTACTGCTTATGTTTAGAAAAGATTAAATTATATTTGTTCATGTAACATATTATATAAACTGAACTGAACCAGCCTGTAAACAACTCACTGCTGAGTGAAGGTCTCTTCACCATATAAAAGAAGGGTTGTAGCCTAATCCACCACACACCTACTCCACTGCGGGTTGGCTGATAATTTCCCTACCATGAGTAGCGGTCGCTATCATATGTGTATCGGTTATAAAAATCGGGACTGACGGCATTACGTGCTCTCCGAGACACAATGAGACCCACGAGGACATACACCCAGACCAGAAACAAATATTTGTACAAATATAAATATCTGGCCCGAGCAGGAATCAAACCCGCGACCGCTGGCGTTAAGGTGACTACACGCACCACTACATAAGTACGTTTATCATATAATATGATTATCTTATTATTTATTAAAATTATTTTCTGTCTAAATAAAATATAGAAGAGTTTTTTTTTGTATTAAAATGGCTTTTTTAAGAAAAGTTCTGAGTTATTTTGGTCTTTAATTAAGTTTTTCCCCAGGACTCTATACCTTCAAGTCCATATCTGTTGGTGAGTCCAGGGACGATTGGAGTGCCGCCAGCAGAGCGACCACCAGCCGGCGTGATTTATCGTCCTTGTACACATGTATGACTCGAATGTTGAATTACAAATTAAACTATGAAATCACATTTTCTCCTTATTACGTGACACGAGAGGTTACCAAAATGATTCTGTATTCAAAATATATTATATTTTGTACCAAATTTTAAATAAGTTAATGATTTACACTTTACTACTAATTACAAACCTTTCTTTGTAGAAGAGGTCTTCACCCAACAGTGGGACAAGTTCATTTTAGAACATTATTTTAGATTAGATTTATTTTAGAAGTTCATTTTAAATTTCTTTTATGTTTTGGGAAGTCTATTACTGTCAACGATGTTTTACCGAGATTTTTAGGTCCACAGGTGAATATTATAAATTATAACGTTTCAGTGTGTCATTACGATAATTGACTAAACTTCCACGTAACAAAGCATCATTAATCAAATAGAACAAAGCATATTTATTAAAATTATTTACAGTCCGAATATTCGCAAACCAATCGAGGCTCTAATCCGAACGAAAGCCGCCGCTTGTTCTACCACGCAGTGATGTTCCAGTAACGATGTAATTAATAAGCCTAAGCCGGTAATTAATTGACAAATGTTGTGGCACCTCCCTCCATGTCTGTGTGTCTCTGAAAGACTCTTCGCACTTCAATAAAACAGACAGGATGAGATCGGTAATGAGGATTTCGTTCCTCAGATGAATGGATATCAAGCACAATCGAAACGGTATTATTATCGCATACGCATCATTAGTACTTTGAAAAAAAATTGTAAGGAAAATTAATTATCATTTATAATACAACTGGGATGGAACTGAAGAATAGAATTTATAATGAAACACTGTTTATATCAATAACAATGGAGAATTATGGAATATGAAAGAGTATTCAAAAATTATCTTTACAAAAAATATGAATAATTACTTTTTTTACACACACACACACGTACACATACAGTTTTAAGTGTGCCGTTTAAAAATATAAATATTTTTTTATACTAAAAATGATACCTTATCGCTGTGTAACGGTTGCATCCAGAATTCCTATTTTTATTTTTATTCAAACAATTTATATATTAAAATAAACTTGTTTGTATAAAATAGTATTTTTTTTAAATAATGTAACTACAATATACTATATAATAAATAATTCACGATAGCGAATATAATATATTGACAATATTGTTTAGATATTGTAATAAAAGCAGTACCCAAAATTTAAATGTATTTTGCAGCGCCTGAAAAAGGCATCTAAGTTTTCTGAGTCCATGAATGCAATGGAAACTCTTGTGTGTACTTAGATAGCAAATAAATCATTTGAATTAAAAAAAAATTAACCCTAAGTTGAGAGATACGAGGAAAAGCTGTATAGTGCCTATGTCTATCTATTAAATGAACTGATCTGAATCAGCCAGTATACGTCTCACTGGTGGTATGCGACGGCCTCCTCTCCGTATATGAGTAGCTTTAGAGCTAAATATACCACGCTGCTCCACTGCAAATTTGCAGCTATTATTATTATTCAATTTAATTAATTTCCCTACCGTAATATCGATCGCTAACAGGTGTCTATAATAACAACCGAGCCAACTGCCTTACGTATTCTCGGAGGCATGGTGGAGAGACCACAAAAGATATCCAATTATCCATCAAATCCGGAAACAATTATTTGTACAAACACAAACACTTCGAGCAGAGGATTGTATGGATCTCCATCAAGTGATTTGTAATTCTAAAAATCTTGCTAATAAAAAATCTTATCCAGATATAGCTAGGTAAACAAAAAAGATTTTGAAAGCTTAAACTATAAAGTCACGGCGAAGTCCACGGCTAAGGCGTGTTAAGTAAATAATCTAGAAATTTATATTGCTGGAATCCGTAAATAAAAATAATCCAGGGATTTTTAAACCGCATAATTAAGTACTTTGTGCTTGTTCATGTTAACTTACGGGAGCGGGGGCGAGCGCGGTAGCGGACACGGTCACTAAAATAATACACTATCACACGTATTGCAATATATTATACAAGTTTTAACGTACAAAATGCATATTCATTGAATATAGCATGTAAGCTCATGTTTGGTGCTCGTTTTTAGCTATACTTTAAAAAAATACATTGTATTTTAAATAATTTTTTCTCATTTAGTCAATTATAAAATTAAAACAGTTAAGAGTTATCCTTATATATTTTAGTATCTTGAAATCTAGAATCTAAGCTAAACATATATTATGAAGTACATTTTTGATGAAGACAAAATAATACATAAACGTCTCCATCTGTGGTTATATCCACCGCAAGCACGTCGCTTCCCCGCAAACTCCTAGCGACCGCCACGCATACCATCGCATCTGCTCTCACGAATTCAACACAAACGTTTAAGTTCATTTCAGACTAGCTATACTATTCTGCTATATATTAGAGCATTAATAGAGATTAATATACAGATTATAGAGCTATGCTATACATATAGCATTGCGTTCACATTACACGATATAATCGTAGGACATAATATAATGGCAAGCTCGTTTAACCGCGACCTGTGAGAGTGTGCACACAATAGATTTGATACTGTACAGTATCAAAGCTCATTATGCTCTACAACACTACAATAATAATCAAAAATTCGCATCGCCGTAACTCGTATCCAATCCTTAGGATTATGTCCAGGCATGTCGTTTCGTCCGTCTGCTTGCGGGGCGGGATGAAGTAAGCGGCGCAACACAGCGTATTGCTCAATTTCATAGAGTATAGCAAGCCAATAATATGTAGTATAGATAAGTGTGAACGTGTTCTAAAAAAAAAGTATAGTGAGCGTTTTTATTGTGCTATGAAGTATATGCTTATTATTATATGGTAGTCTCAAATGAACTTTAGCCCAAGGTTGCGTCTTTCCGGTCTTACTGACACAGCCATCGCTCGCTCGTGTTGCGCGGCAGTACTCTGTTCGCTGTTTGCAGCGCGTCGCTCTCCGTTACAATTTTTCACCCTGTCCGCCGAGCCCATTTCGGCTTTTTGCATTGTTCGCGGAGCTGTTTATTGCCGCGCTGTAGCGACTGCTAGTAAACTACGAGCTCGTTCCGATGCTATAGGAAGAGAATTTCACGATTTGCTTCGGTTTGACCGAAAAATTAAATATTAAATAATTTTCCACACAAAACAAAATTTTATGTCAATACTAATTTTTATTTAGATAAAAAAAAATTATATTTCATATAATATATTTGCAAAAGGTAGGTACTCTTGAAGGCGTCGTCAGCGCAGTAATCGTCCTTCTTATGATCACGTGTCGTTTGGATTTAATTATGCTAAATATCATAAAATCATTTTTCTGAAATACTATTACCAATGTAGCCGTCAGACTGGATCCTTAAAATGCGTTGCTCTTAATACCAGAAATAAGAAAGAATTGCTAATGTGTCTTAAATAAATGATCGTAGTAAGAAAAAACAGAAGAAAACACATATAGAGAAAGTCTGAAATGAATCTGATAGAACTCAAGCCCAGCCAAAGTATAATAACTTTAGATGTTCTTTTAAATATTACATTTAAATGTAATTAAGGAACTATAAGTAGAATGCAGGTGAAATTAATTAAATTCATTTCAAAATCCAGCAACGATGTTTTAATTAATTAATAAATATCATCCGGACAAAGGTGCAAGATTAATTTCTTCCGAGATTTTGGAATTTAGCATTGTAGTGCCGTTGTATATTAAAATTTATTAATTTTCGAAGAAAAATAAATTAGCGAAACATTTGATGATTATACTTATTTTTATATTTCAATTTCATAATCAAATCTAAGCAATAGATATATATATATATATATATATATATATATATATATATATATATATATATATATATATATATATATATATATATATATATAACAAAATATAACAAAAATCATTTAACTCCTGACAAAATAATTCATAAGCAAATACTTTAAAGTCACTGTTGCTATTAATTACTACTATATTTCTAATACTACTAAAATTAATTATAAGTCATTAAGTATTAACAGTGCAACAGTAATAATACAGTTAGTATTATTAACTTTGTTAATATTTACTGATACATTGATAATAGATACGCATCAAAAATATTATTATGCTGTCCGCTCGCTGTACCTCACAGGTCGCACGTCGACCGCAGACTTTCGCATGTTCTCGAAATAGTTAAGAAAACTACAGTAGAAAAGACCGTATGGTGTGTGGTAAAAGATTTACCTCCTGTGAGGCTACAATATTTGTCGATGTACAAAAATTTATAAAAATAAATTATATATATATATATATATATATATATATATATATATATATATATATATATATATATATATATATATTGCTTAAATTTGATTATGAAATTGCTATAAAAATAATTAACACAAATTTTATTATTTACACAATATTTTACACACTTATTTAAAAAAAAACACTATTTTTAACACTCATGATACTTTTAATGCAATTTTTGTTATTTAAACTAATTAAAAAGTTCTGTCTTAGACGTTCCCTTGTCTGTATGTATGTATGGATCCTGTATGTGGTCAAGATAACGAACGAAAGACTTCAATGATAAAGTTCTTTTTTTTTTCTTACGCTTCAGTATAGTTAGTAACAGAACTCTATTTTATTTAATAATAAATAAATAAATATTAACCAACAATCACACCACGTCAACCTAGCCCTGTGTTAAGTTCGTAAGAACTTGTGTTACAGGTACTAGGAACGGAAATAAATTTAAGATATAAATACATAAATACACATCCATGACCCGGTGCAGACATCTATATTCGTCATACAAATTATCTGCACGTGGCGGGATTCGAACCCGCGACCGCTGCGTTAAGTGTCCAGGTGCCTGACCACTCGACCAGCCGGCCGTCTTTTTTTTTCATTTCACGGTCTAAAGAATATAGTTTAAGCTGTGTTAGGGTGAAAATCTGTGAGGGACTCAATATTGCAAATAAAATGGTATGGAATGGGAAAAACTCTATGTGATTTAATAAAATGTGCCATTGGTTGTTTAAGGTTGATAGATTTTCCCATAGCTTTTTACATGGGCATCATAAACATCTCAATTAAATGTATATTTGAAGAAATATTTACTGTCCTAACTGAGGGTGCAGTGTGAACAGTAAGATCGTATAAGTAAGAAGCCTGTTATGGTAAGATGAAAAAAGCGTGTATCAGGTGCTCACAGAAAAATTAAATTAATTTCCGTATATTAATACACTAAAACTTGATATTGACAGATATTACTATAGTATTTGGTGTCAGATAAACCCACACTCCACATGTCAACCTCGTGCGCTAGATCTACATAGATTATGTATGTTTTGCGTGGATGGATATGGCGAGAGCCTTGCGAGAAACACAACAGAGAAAACGATGTGTGTGAGTGATGTTCACTAAAAACACGTAATAACAAAATTATCGGTCAGTCTCGTCCGGTGCATAGCAATATATCATTTCGCGTGAGTCGGCCTCGATCAAAGCTTTTAGTAGAGTTTTTTTTACCACTTTATTATTATTTTTGCCTTGGGCCTACAGACTATAGATCTGTAATTCAGGACGAGCCTAAGTTTCTTTTATCGTTTCATAAAAGTTTTTCTAACAGATAAAAATTGCATGTATCAATTTAAACTTATGGTAGTTATAGGCGAGTGAAGCGAACGAACGCGGACGGGACGACGATCACTTGAAAGAAAACATCCGCCTCCTTAAAAATGGTTTATAAATATGAGCAATTTAAACTTGCTCGAAACCATTATCTATATTATGTCTATAATTTTATTATATATGTCGGCGGGAAACCGCATATTTATAGACCAGTGTCGATAATTTTTAAAACCAAAAAAAATAGTAGTAGGATGAAACCCATTAGAAAAGGAGGGGAATATTATACAAATGAAGGGAAAAATAATTTACGGGCGATCTGAGGTCGGGAAGGGGATGGGGGTGAGTTTTTAAGGGTAAAAAACGGTTTTTCTCGATTTCCGGCAAAACTAAAAGTCCTATCGAAATAAGTCAAATCACAAAATTGTAGGTAATAAAAAGATCTAAAACTTTTGTATTTACACTTTTTTCACATAACCTCAAAATTTATGTGAAAAATTCAAAAAACCAAGTTTTTGGTTTTTTATTTTTATCTTTTACAAAAAAAAATTTTTTTACGAAATTTGGTGAAAACTTACCTTTTTATGTCCCAAATACGCTGTAATTTATTTGATTAAAAATATTTATTTTTTTACCTTATTTTGAATTAATATCGAAAAAACACCCTAATTTTCAATCGAAAAATCACCCGTCAAAATATCAGCTTTTTTCAAAAAGTTGGTATGTTTTCTGTTCGTTGAAATCTCTACTTTTCGATGGTGAAAAAAAAAATATGTTACTATAGTAAATCTTCTCAGAAAATGCAAAAAATCGAAAAAAACTCGAATTCGATTTTTTTTTTTAAATTATTATAAAAAAATTTATTCAAAAAATGTGATTGCTGCAATTTGTTTCAATTAAAAAGTTTATTTATTTAATGCTAATTACATTTATGTCGTAGAAAGTCTCATTATATAAAAATATTATAAAATTGTGCGTGTACTAGCGTACACTCGTAAGAAGTGATTGCAAAATTTGATTTGAAGTGAATATCTGAAATATATTTGAAATGTAAAAAATATATATGAAAATCGGCCAAAAGTTTGTTATTACAAATATATTTATGACATATATTTTATATATTTTTTTATAGATTTTTAAAATATTTTTTATGTATTTTGAAATATTTTTTTTTCCATGGGATTAACTAAATTTATTTGTGCAAAATTAAGGAGATTATTATTTTTTTATCTTGTACTAAAACATCATTTAATTTCAATCTTTAGGTTATGTTACGTTAAGCATACTATTTTTTAAAGAAAATATTACGATTTTTTGTTTGAGTTGATTGATACAGATAAAAATAGAGATAGTACTCCTTCCTATGCAGATTAGAAAAGTTTTTTGGAGTTTACTCCTTAAGAATCGATTTTCATATATAAGGCGCCCGGTATGAGAAAAATATGAGAGGTAAAATCTACTGATGAATGACCTCGTTACTTTTTCGGTGCGCGCGCACCTATGGTGCGGTGCGAGAGTAATGTTGCTCTAATTAATATTGAAAAATAATATTTAAAAAATAAATGATAATTGTCAGATAACAATAATTACATAATTTATCAACATTCCTAATGAAATATTTGTGCACATCTGAAATTGACTATTGTGAAAAGTTTAATGTAAAATATTTCGCCGATTAGTTATAATAAATGTATATAAAATGAATAAATATATATTTATATATGTATATTATTTTCATTAATTTGTTAATTTACCCTTTCATATGGTATTAATCTTATTTTCAGTTGGATAAACTCTTTTTGCGTATGTTTAGACAATCGTACTTAAGGAGTAAACTCCAGTCGTGCGTCGGAGCTGACACACACAATTTTTTTTTTTTAAGTAAACTTGTCACAATTATCTTCAAGAAACTCAGCGTGCACGTGTATTTTTATAAACGATGTTGTATACTGTACTGTTTCGAATACTGGTTAGGCTAACGGTTGTAACAGCTGCTACGAAATAGTAGGTATGTATGTAGTAAGACCCAGACTCGCCTAGCCCCTTCCCCACTTCTCCATGAAATACCTTTTGATGGGCTACTATTTTTCGTAAGTCAGTCAGGTATATAATTTATCTTAAAATAGTTATAAATAGACATCTACGCATATAATTTAAAGAAGATTCGACAACTTTCTCCAAATATTGTAAATGTCTTATTAAATATTAATTTTATTAACTTATTTGTTTGTTAATTATAGTAGTATATTCTTATTTGCAATTTTTTTTTTATCAATGTAACATGTAATCTTACGTTTTTCGAGTAATTAAAGTGTTAATTTTAATAAATAGCTCAAAATTTTTTATAATAATATAAAAAAAAAATCGAATTCGAGTTTTTTTCGATTTTTTGCATTTTCTGAGAAGATTTACTATAGTAACATATTTTTTTTCCACCATCGAAAAGTAGAGATTTCAACGAACAGAAAACATACCAACTTTTTGAAAAAAGCTGATATTTTGACGGGTGATTTTTCGATTGAAAATTAGGGTGTTTTTTCGATATTAATTCAAAATAAGGTAAAAAAATAAATATTTTTAATCAAATAAATTACAGCGTATTTGGGACATAAAAAGGTAAGTTTTCACCAAATTTCGTTAAAAAAAAAATTTTTTGTAAAAGATAAAAATAAAAAACCAAAAACTTGGTTTTTTGAATTTTTCACATAAATTTTGAGGTTATGTGAAAAAAGTGTAAATACAAAAGTTTTAGATCTTTTTATTACCTACAATTTTGCCATTTGACTTATTTTGATAGGACTTTTAGTTTTGCAGGAAATCGAGAAAAACCGTTTTTTACCCTTAAAAACTCACCCCCACCCCTTCCCGACCTCAGATCGCCCGTAAATTATTTTCCTTTCATTTTTATAATATTCACCTCCTTTTCTAATGGGTTTCATCCTACTATTATTTTTTTTCACTTTTTATTATTTTTAAAGGCTTCTACCCTGGTCTATTAAGAAAAACACGTGGAAATGTTTTTAAAAAATTTTAACAAGACCGCTAATCCGATATATATGTATATTTTAAAAATATTTAAAATCAAAGTAATATTTCAGTGTAGAGTTAATTTTTATTCGAAAAATATTTATTTAACACAGAAGCCTGTAACACAACGAAGTGGTTGAACTAAGCAATTACAATTCGCCCGTATGGACGAAATAGAAGGTAAAACAATCTCTCAAAATTTACTTGAAGTAGCGACTGTAACCGCGCACCGTTAGTTGATTGAAAGAGTTGGAAATTAACCAACCTCCATCCTTTATATTTTATTCTATTTATTCCCTTTAAGGACACAATGATAAAAAAACATCGTGTGGAAATCTAAATATTTTTGAAGAAGTTATAGCAGATTTAGCTTGTCGTTTACCACAAAATAGCGACATGCATATCTGTCCGGCAGTTGGATACTTAGTGAGTGAGTGATACTGGAAATGTAAGGCACCGGTGGTCTTTTAACTTCGCTATCAGACATCAAATAAGTATTTGATGCCTATTGAAAAACAAAAGATTTTTGTTTCTTTGATATTGAAGTTTTAGCTTCATGGCATTATTTAAGAGATACGCAAGTGTAGCGAGACTGAAATGGAGTTATTTGTATCTGACATTAGATGTTCGGTTCAAGTGACATAGCGTTTGTTTAACGAATGCATTTAGACTTTCAAGTTATTTCGCAAAACTCACTTCCGTAATAGTCATAAAGCTAAAGTATTTATTTTTAGCTTGTTTTGTGTTTGAGTATGATCATATTTAAAGCTTTTGTGCTCAACTTACTGTACTGAACTGTATCAGCCTGTAAATAACCCACTGCTGAGCAAAGGCCTCTTCTACATATAGAAAAAGGGTTAGAGCTTAATCCACCACGCTGCTCTACTGCGGTTGGCGGATAATATATCTACCATGAATAACGATCATTATCAGGTGTCTATGATAACAACCGACGACTTTACCTGCTCTGCAAGGCACTGTGGGGAAACCCACAAGGACATACACCCAGACAACAAATATTTGCACAAATACAAATATCTGCCCTGAGCGGGAATCGAACGCTTCCCTTATAATAATAAGCTATTAAATATCACGTTTCTTTTCTCAATAGCGGAGCAGGAGCTGTGAATACCAATGTGGACGTAGTAGTTATACACTACGAGCGACACAACATTTTTCGTAGATAGTGTTATGACGGTAAAAAACATTTTAAATAAATTCAAACAAAACGAGCTCGGAGTCAGTTATTCGTTCTGCGAGCAAATTCCAGATCTGCAGCGTTCGAAACTAAGCTTTCCGAGAATCCACTGAATATTGCAATTACTTCCTTCGAAATACTCGTGTAGACTCCAATTATTACGTTTGCATTGCTATCGTTCTTATAGAAAATAATATAAATATAAAAATTTATTTATTTTCAAATTCAAAATGAAATTCGCGAATATGCACCAAACCGACTTGATAAAGCTTAGCCTAAGTGTAGCTTATATACCAGATGATATATTAGCTTAGGCAATAAAAGATCGCGCTACGACTAGTATAAGCAGATAACTACTGAAAGCCACGTGTGTGAGCTAGTTATTACGACAAAACGGAAAAGTTCGTCCGATTGCACGCTCGTATTTAAGAAGTATGGGATCGATACGAATTTTTTTTTTTTTTTTGTTAAAGTCTGCTGTCGAAGTGTATTTATACTACAAAGTATAGAAACCATAAAAAGGCAGGAATAATCGAAAATGTGAATTGACAAGTTGATACTTGACGCTTGCGAAATCTGGGTTGATTCCATCTCGTGAATTTTGTAGTTACTTTGCAAAATTATGTTTCTACGATATAATGTTGATTAATATCATTAGTTCTATAGAAATTTCTAATTCCATCCCACACATGAATCAATCACTCGACGTGTTTGGGTATCACGCTCGCAGCGCTGATTAAGATCGGAGCAGCGAATGACGCGGGTTAGTAATCAATTAATTGTGCAACGCAGCGCAGCGCTCTGCACACCTTTTGTTGGATAAATAATTATACAAAGTACACGAGTTATGTACGTTCTGCATGTTAGTGTATCGTACTGTCCAATCCTATCTCATTTGCAAACGTCAACATATCATAAACAATTAATTTAGTTCACTACAAGCTTTGAAATATTCGTGATGTGTCTTATTAATATTAAATTGGCTTCTGAATTATTTGTCTTTTATTTTTAAGGTAAAAGTTAAAATCACCAAACCTTCACTTCACTTCAAACATTTTACCAATGTTTCTTTAATCAATTCCATAACATAAACTTATATTAGAAGAAAAGTTCCCGATAAAAGTCAAATATAGTTTTCTTATATCGTCTCGTTTATATAGTCAAATTAGTTTACTCTAAGTAAGTTTATAAAAATGTAAATATTTATATTTTGCATTATACATAGTATGTGTATGAACACCAATGAATATATTATTTTGTACTTTTTACAGCTTTTTGAAGTCGGTTTTTTTACATATATTTTATTGTAATGTATCATGTATTTTTTGACATTAAATAATTTTTATGTAAGTCATATTTTTACAAAGTAATAATTACCATCAGTAACGATCTTGTTGCTTTTTTTTTATTCACTGACAATCATTGAGGAGTTCTGTCGAAACTTTTAATTATTTTACAGGCCATACAGATGTTTATCGTGTTCTGGGCGTCTGTGCTCGAGTGTGGTGTGTATTTCTAGACCCCTGACAGATTACTGAGCGGCATTGAGCGTGACGCGTTTATTTATAATATCTCCAGAGCTTACCATGGGAACATTACCATATTTCTATAGTACTAACTCAGCAATGTACAGTTTTATAGAAAAAAAAACGCAAATTAAACCAGAAATTTTGAACAAATTGGAGAACATATATATATATCAAAGTATATAATCGAAATAAAATAATGCAATATCAGATACATACAGTTCCCTCGAAGTCACTCTTAAGCCTTTTACAAAGCTATTAGCCTTTACAAACAAAAATGACTTTAAAAAAAAAACAACAATGAGACTTTTCTAAATCGGCGCACAATTGACGAAGATATCTGCGAAAATACAAAAAAAAAATACACACAGCGGAAAAGAGAACCCAAATACAAGTGATGCGAAATATTCTCCGATTCATTAAAGTTCACGGCGGACAGCAACGTAGATGGCAACGATCCCGCCGACCCCGGACTTGCACGGAATCCCGGGATTCATAACCCTGGATTAGACAATGTGCTCGCACCGACAACTTTACGCTCGCCATTATTAGTTTTCCTACTTTATTTCTGTGTACCTCGCTAACACTTTATAATTGAACATTTAAACGAAAATAATAAATTTATTGTTCCCATTTTGTAGGTATATAAGTATGTCGATAGCTATGAATATTGTTCGAAAGAAAATTCTCAGATTTTTCGACAAAAGAAAACGAGAATTTGTAATGGAAACCCTGAAACCCTCGTAAGATTTCTTCTAACTGGTATTAAATTCCGTTCGATTAGAATCTTTTACGATATATCTAGAATCGTTAACAAAATTTTTTGTAAAGTCAAATAGGGCTTCCTTGTGAATGAAATATATACGGGTTCATTCTATTCACAAAAGGAATAATTGATGAAGCTTTTTCAATACACTTGAAAAGAGGACAGTATTAATGAATTCATCAAAAATAAATGTTCTCTACTTTTCTGCAATATAAGAGTATTTAAACTTTACACTGTTGAGCAGAGGCCTAATTTAATAAAGAAAATTATTGAAGTTGAATAACCTACGATGTTGACATCCAAGTTTTATTCACACTCGAACCGAAAATACATTTTAAAATAAAATTTAGTACTTAAAAACTTTAAAATTTAGTGAGAAAATCTTATGGTTAGAGAGCTGGCTTAAAGCTGACAACACATATTTTACGACACCTGGAATTTCGTCTAGTGATACTGCTATACCCAGTGAACAAGCAATGGGTACTAGCTAAGCCCGGCCGCGGTAGGTTTGGGGTCCCTCGGGTTAGCCAGGTTGAAAATTAAGCAAATTTTTAAAGTATTTTACGGCGTCTGCCGTTTTAATATGTTATAATATACCTCTCGAAAAATTGAAAAATAACTATGGCTGCTGATTTTAAGGGTTGCAACATCACGGCAGACACTTTTCAAAATTCGAAAAAAAAAAAAATTTAAAGTATTTTACGGCGTCTGCCATTTTAATATATTATTTATTGAACTATTTTAAGCTTATATTGTAAATGGCTGCACTTTTGTCCGGTTGTAACTATCCGGTTTACAGCGAAACCTTACCTGCAGTCCGTGCGTACGTATATCCATAGTTGGAATTTTCACATTCGTAGAATTTATATAACATTGAAATTACACTAGTAAATGTAAAACATCTTATAAATATACAAATAAACGAACACATCTACTACTCTAAATGTGCATAATAAGGAAAAAATGTACATTGTAATGCCGTAGCAAATGGGAAAGTTTGCTTGGCCCGATCCTTTATCTAGTCTTCACTGCAGATTTACCGGCTACTGATGGCGTCTTACTGAGTACACATGATAAACCAGCACAAGCAAGTAACATGCTGCAGCGCTTTCTAAACAGCATCACGGAATGGCTAGCTACCTGGCGGCTTGAAATCAGAACAGTCCAAGAGGAGATCAAGCACTCAATGAAATCCTACAGGAATAGACTAGAAAACCATCCAAACGTACTGACTGTGCACTTAATGAATAACATTACAATGTTCAAAAGACTCAAAAGAAAGTCTCCTAGAGATTTATAGGGATTGTTAAACATAAAGGGCGTGTGTCGCTGGACAGACTGCCCTTCAAGACAATATATAGAGACTCATAACCCTATGCTAAATGTTCACGAAACAGATTGCATTGCTGACATATATAAAAAAAATAAAACTAATGCCTTGCTTGAAATTGAGCATTTTTCCAAATGCTGGAAATATAATGCGTAATTAAAACTTGTTTATACAATCACAAAAAGCTTGCATCAAAGCTCTGAAGTTTTTATTAAAATTTTCTTTCATATCTACAGCCTTGTTAATTAATTAATTAATTAATTTATTATTATTAAATTTTTATTTGTTAATACAAATAGCTGAAACCTCTCATCATCAACATCGATGGATTTTTTAGTATTGTACATACCGACACTTTTTTAAAGTTTCTTCACAAAATAAAAGCATTTTCTCTTCTTGTTCCGAGGCACAAATAACACACTTTAAATTATAAGCCATTTTGATGAACTAATGGAAAAGAAATTTATAATCAATAAATCAAATGAAAACTTCTATTCACAGTATTATGTCTCAATACTTTCAACATACAACTCGCATTCTGTATGCATTGGAGATGCGCGTAATACAGGTGCGACGCGTTGTTCACAATATTTAAGATCGCAACTTTAACTATGAATGCATAATTGCACTGTTTGACTTAAATTTGGTATTTACTATAAGGTTATTTGAAATATATTTTGTCTAAAATAGTAATTAAACGTAATATAAAAATCATATGTACTTACTTAATGAATATATATTATCGAAAAACTTTATTTATATATATTAAAACTATATTTATACAGGTAGGTACATACATCAAAACTAAAAAAAGAAATTATTATTTTTATTTTATTTTACACCTACATTACATTGTTTTACAACAATCTAATTACAACGGCTTACTAATAACGCATCCTTTTTTGCTGAACATATCATGATAGTCCAGTATATAATAGGTTTTACCACAGATATTGGAAATATAATATTTCTATGGGTCTTACACACTACCCTTCACATTTTTATATCGCGTTTCTGGCTTTTGTTCGCGGTCGTCAACAAAGTAATTCGTTGTTACATATTATATATCCTGATATCGTAGAAATCCGTCATCTTAAAGTGTTCGGTCAATGTAATCTGTTTAATATAAAAGTATGGAAGTAGGATAAACTACTACTCTTACTGTATTACATGTTTTATAAGCACGGACTGCAGGTAAGGTTTCGCTGTAAACCGGATAGTTAACACAAATTTAATTTCATATTTGCTACGGTATTACAATGTACATTTTTTCCTTATTATGCACATTTAGAGTAGTAGATGTGTTCGTTTATTTGTATATTTATAAGATGTTTTACATTTACTAGTGTAATTTCAATGTCATATAAATTCTACGAATGTGAAAATTCCAACTATGGATATACGTATGCACGGACTGCAGGTAAGGTTTCGCTGTAAACCGGATAGTTACAACCGGACAAAAGTGCAGCCATTTACAATATAAGCTTAAAATAGTTCAATAAATAATATATTAAAATGCCAGACGCCGTAAAATACTTTAAAATTTTTTTTTTTTTCAAATTTTGAAAAGTGTCTGCCGTGATGTTGCAACCCTTAAAATCAGCAGCCATAGTTATTTTTCAATTTTTCGAGAGGTATATTATAACATATTAAAACGGCAGACGCCGTAAAATACTTTAAAAATTTGCTTAATTTTCAACCTGGCTAACCCGAGGGACACTAAACCTACCGCGGCCGGGCTTAGCTAGTACCCATTGCTTGTTCACTGGGTATAGCAGTATCACTAGACGAAATTCCAGGTGTCGTAAAATATGTGTTGTCAGCTTTAAGCCAGCTCTCTAACTATTATGTTGACAATTACTAACAGATCGAAAAATAAGTCGAATTTATTCATCAAATTCATCTTCAAAGCACGAGAGTTTTTTTTTTTTTTTTTTTAATTGATTTAAACACTTAATCGTTTTATTTTTTTACGTATTTAAATATTTCGTAACTAAAAACCGAATGACTTGTGTTGTGTTGTAAAGCCTAGTTCAATGAGTGGAATCAATTTTCAACGATAAATCTTCTATTAAAAAACACTAGCATTAAAATAAACTAAATGAAAATGCTGAAGTTAAACAGTATTTGGGTGTATTTTAAACTAATTTCTGACTGTCTATTTATGCTGAATACACTTTGATAACCAAAATCTGGCCTCTTCCAAACTCAACGACGTTACGCTTATTCATCTGGTCAATATTGGTGCTTACGTAATATGTTGGCATTAAATATTGATAACACCGCATTTTAGTATTAAATTTCGTATTATTAAGTTGTAGAAGTGCTTCAAGTAAATATTCATGCCATCAAAAACATAACTTGTAAAAAGAAACCAAGTCTCGCAACTCACTTCTTCTTCCTTAAAAAGTTGTGAGATCCATGTAATACCAAGTCGGCTAATTTATTCAAACCCTATTTAAGGGTTCTTCTGTTTTAAGTTATTACGTTAGTAGCTAACCTAACAACATCGTATAGTGATCATATCAATATTAAAAATCTTTGATGTTTTAAATAAATAGACTGACTTGGCAATCGCACTAAACAATCTAATTTAATATAATATTCCTATGTGTTACTTCTTAGATACATTGTTTTCATGCGATTGCCAAGTCAATCTATTTATTTAAAACATCAACGATTTTTAATATTGATATGATCACTATACGATGTTGTTAGGTTAGCTACTAACGTAATAACTTAAAACAGAAGAACCCTTAAATAGGGTTTGAATAAATTAGCCGACTTGGTATTACATGGATCTCACAACTTTTTAAGGAAGAAGAAGTGAGTTGCGAGACTTGGTTTCTTTTTACAAGTTATGTTTTTGATGGCATCTCATTTCTTTTTGTAGACAGTCCTACTTATTTTCTGTTCCGGTGTCTTCTACTTCTTTAATATCAACAACGTATTTTCTTAAAGCCTTCGCTAGGTCTAATGAGCTTTCTTATTTTTGTAGATATTCTTCCTCTTTTTCTTTTCCGATACGATACAGATATATAATTTGATTGTCATGTCATACATATTGTGATCTCAAGTTGACAACTTGAAATACTTGACAAGAGAGATGAATGAAGTATGTTTAGCTGGAAACAGTGTTGTCAGATTGCTGTCGATTTTTTACACCTAAACTTCCATAAAAATAAACTTTTAAAAATATTTAAAAAAGTGAATGTATACTTATGTACGTACGTAAAAAGTTATACTTATAATAAGACGATGCGCCGAGTTAATGGTTGGTGCGCGCCATCTGGAAACAGACCCTGAAAACCCACTAAAACAAAGTACTCGTCAAGCCGAATCAAAGGAGCCGAAACTCGATTGGGGTGCGTCGTTTTATTACAGAGTTCCTATGACCACCTTCTAGCTACATCATCAAACCGTGGTTAGCATTGAAAGACAAACTACTCGTCTAGAGGATTCAAACGAGCCCGAACTCGATGAGGCTGTGTCGTTTCATTGCGAAGTTCTTATGACTGCGTTCCAACTCCATTATCAGATTAGACCCTGGTAACTATCTAAAAACAAAGTACACGTCAAGACAAATCAAACGAGCCAAAATTCGATGGGATTGCGACGTTTTATTACAGAGTTCCTATGATCACCTTCCAGCTCCATCATCATACCCTGGTTACCTTTGAAAGACAAACTACTCGTCAAGACAATTCAATCGAGCCCGAACTCGATGGGGTTGCGTCGTTTCATTACAGAGTTCCTATGAGCACCTTTCAGCTCCATCACCAGACCCTGGTTACCATGAAAGACAAACTACTCGTCAAGATGATCCAAACGAGCCCGAACTCGATGATGTTTTGTCGTTTCATTGCGAAGTACCTTTGCCTGCCTTCTAGCTCCATCAACAGATCAGACTCCGGTAGCCATCTAAAAATGAAGTACTCATCAAGACGAATCAACGAGCCTAAATTCGTTGTGGTTGCGTCGTTTCATTATAGAGTTCCTATGACCACCTTCCAGCTCCATCATCAGACCCTAGTTAGCATTGGAAGATAAATTACTCGTCAAGACGATTCAAACGAGCCCGAACTCGATGAGGTTGTGTCGTTTTATTGCAAAGTTCCTATTGCCACCTCTCAGCTCCATCATCAGATCAGACCCTGGTAACCGTCTTGAAACAAAATACTTGTCAAGCCGAATTAAACGAGCTGAAATTCGATGGGGTTGCATCGTTTCATTACTGACTTCCTTTGACCACCTTTTAGCTACATCATCAGACCCTGGTTACCATTGAAAGATAAACTACTGGTCATGAGGATTGAAACGAGCCCGAACTCGATGAGGTTGTTTAGTTTCATTGCGAAGTTCCTATGGCCACCTTACAGCTCCATCATCCGATCAAACCCTGGTAACCATCTAAAAACAAAGTACTCGTCAAGGCGAATAAAACGAGCTGAAACTCGATGGGGTTGCGTAGTTTTCATTAGGGTGTTCCTATTACCACATTCCAGCTCCATCACCAGACCCTGGTTACCATTGAAAGATAAACTACTCATCAAGACGATCCAAACGAGCCCGAACTCGATGAGTTTGTGTCGTTTCATTGCGAAGTTCCTATAGCCACCTTCCAGCTCTATTATCAGATCAGACCCTGGTAACCATTTCAAAACAAAGTATTCGTTAAGACGAACCAAATGAGCCAAAACTCGATGGGGTTGCGTCGTTTCATTACTGAGTTCCTATGACCACATTCCAACTTCATCACCAGACCCTGGTTACCATTGAAAGACAAACTTACTCGTGTAGAGGACTCAAACGGGCCCAAAATCCTTCCTATGGCTACCTTCTACCTCCTCCATCAAATCAGCACCATGTAATCATAATATTGCATTGTCACATGATTTACTATTATTTTGGATCAAATTTAATTTGCAAGATTTGATGACAAATATCGAGACAGGTGAAACAAAATAAAAGCTTGTATAAAGTGAGTTGACACATCCAGCGCAATAAAGTAAGTTAGCGCAATTGCGCGGCGCCTACTACTTTTTTTTTTTTTTTTTTTTTTTTTTACTTAGCTTTATGTTGTCAGTTTTTTGTCACAGAGTACACGCGCATCGTATAAAAATTTACTCTCATCAAGAAGTTATAGCTTTAAAATACAAAAGTAATTTTGAGTCCTTATTTTCTATATTTATTTATATTTATTTAATGTTAATATACATTAATTAACAGTTATTGCTGTTATGACTCACTTAATCAATCAGGTGTATTCTAATAATGACATAATTATATGAACTCAAAAATGATGATCACGCTGGTGAAATGGTGCGCGCTGTTGTATATTAAGCGGGAGATCCCGGGTTCAATCCCCGGCAGAGTAAATTTTCTTTCTCTGATCTGCTTTGGTGGGAGTCTTTGGTAGTGGCTAGTTATCGGCAAAGACGTGCCGCCAAGCGATTGAGCGTTTTGCTACAATGCAGTGTAGAAACCGATTAGAGGGATAGGTTTAATATAGCTGCCAACTGAATAAAATAAAATAACTTACGTACGGGAAGCGTGGAAGCCGTGGAGCGGGCAAATCACCTAGCCAGTCGCGGTTATGATTTATTAGTGTTCTTTAATACTTTGCGTGATTTTGGTACAGCTACATAAGACATGTCCCATTTTTGCTTTTTCATTCCGTTGACCATTTTACAGGTTACCTTTGAAGATAATTATATCTAGGTACCTATCTACACCTATTATTCCACTATGTTATACTTGTACGGGTACATTGATTCATTCACTGCAAATGTAACTTTGTAATCCTATATATTTATATGGGATTACAAAGTTATTTATGCAGTTGGTGTATCTAGAAAACTGGACCGAAATTGCAAAATATTTGAATTTTTCTTTGGTTTATATACTAAACACTAATGGTATTCTAAATTTGAAGCTTTTATGTCTGCTAGAAGTGCCTTAGAGTTTTGATGATCGGTCAGTCAGTGAGTGACAAAATTCGAAACTTTGACTAATTATAATTCTTAAAGTACTGGTTCAAATTGAATGAAATTTGAAATATACCGTGTTTATACAATGCCTGCTTGGGTATTGAAAATTCAGACTTCTAGTTTTATCCACAACGAAGTTATAGGGGGTCGAAAATGGCCTGAGTTGCTTCGAGAAAAGATAGTACGCCCGTGCCACTTTTTTTTTTTTGCTCGACTTGGCGGAGGCACTGCCGTGCCTCCAGATATAAATGTTTATCAAAATCTCTCCTAAATAATTAAAGATTTCCAAACCTTTGATCTGGCAGTTTTTGTTCGTGTTAAAATAAATGTAATAATAGTAATGTTGAACTTACCTACTAACAATACACCTATACATATACCTACTAACAAATATATATATATATATATATATATATATATATATATATATAAGAAATGGATTACCATAAGTTTCTACAAATCACCCCAATGTTCAAAAATAAGATTTCTTTGAGGATAGCTATATTCCATAAAAGAAGAACTTTTTATCCGGCAGTAGGAAACTTACAGATTATTATAATGCAGTCCAGTACGTTTTTTATTTGACATGGTGATTTATTTTATATTTTGATTACAAAATAGAAAACAGCAGTCTAAAAGATGATCCTACAGTCGCAGCAGACGACTCAGAACAATAACATAAAACGGTAATGAATACAACAGATGCTTCTCATGGCAACAAAGAAAAACCGATAGAAATTTACGGAATCGTCCGATGAAAAGTTACTCTATATCAATAACGGCTTATTTCCGAGAAAAAGTTCGGACTTAACGGAGTTTTATAATTACATGTTTTATAGAATGAAATACAACACCGTCTGGAAGTTCAGCGGAACGATACGGCGAGGATACCGCGATGTAATACCGGAATGCTATAAATATAATTAAATTGAAAAAAGAACGTGGAATACTTCTAGTATGGCTTGAGTGCAAGTTTTATAATACTTTGTTTTCTATTTTATTTTATATAATCAATTGATGAGTGCCCCTAGCGTAATGTATAAATGATAAAATAACTATGTGGATGTTGTGCCGTGGTGACAAAAGTTTCGTTGACGCCGACAGTCAAAATTTCAATTCCCGCTCAAGGGATATTTGTAAATGTACAAATATTTGCTTTTGATCTGAGTGTTTTTCCTTGTTCATTTCCCTACCGTACCCTGGAACAAGACTATTGTTCTTATTATAAAAATCTGATAACGATTGTCACTTTTAGTAAAAAATCATTCGTTACCCTTTGCGGCATCATAAAAGTAATGTTTATTTTAACTTAAAATTGATTTTTTGATAATTGTTCCGATTTAAATCGTTTTTGTCTCCTAATTTCTACATCGAAAAAAATATTAACTTAGTATTAATACTTAATTACTGATAAAAAATGTATTCTTAGCAATTTTATTTGAGGAATAATAGGAGTATCAGTTTTGACTCAAAATGTAAATTTTATTTGACATAATATTCCTGACTTTTTTTGTTTTTTATAATTCTGTACTGTCATAAACTTACACTGTGACGCCAGCTTAATGTTCTGTTTTTCTCCTTTCCGTAATCATTATTCTAACATTAGCTACCATGGCAACAGATTTCGCAAATGTTTCTGGACATTATAATAACAGTGATATCATACTAATTATTTTAAACTAGCTTTTGTCCGTAATACACGCTTGTGTTTTAGTTAATCTTAGAAAAAAAAATATACAAAATTTGAATGCGTCATAAACTTTAATTCATTACAAAAATTTGTATATTTAGTTTAAATATAATGTGTGTAATATATTAAAATGTAATTAAAGACTGGTTCCGCAATCCGCATCCCACACTATATCAGTGTGAAATATCAATTATCAAAGCACTTATAGAGTAAAATTAATACTGACCACACATATCTCACTTCTATCAATAAAATAAACCTTCAATAAAGAACTTATTGTACTCGCCGACAAGATACAATTTGAATTTCGTCATTTTCAAGAAAATTGAAATTCAATTTCAATCCAACAAAATAAAAATTCATATTTCAATGTACGAAATATGTTAAACAATACAATAAAAAGAGAGAAGTCGGATGGCATATCTCAAACATCCAACAATGACATAATCACCAGACGACGTAGTACCTCAAGAAATTGTAATGAAATTCCAATGGATCGTTTTTGTTCTGAATAAAACATTCATAGCTATTTGTAATCTGAATTAAAACGGAGAAGGGTTATTTGTTACGGGAAAAGAGAAAAAGGCAATTATTGTAATGGAGGAGACGGTAATCGACGGAGCGGAAATGACAATTATGCAGATTATGAATTGTCTTACGGAATTAATGTGGAGAATTATAACTAGTGGACCGGTTTTATGCTTTAAGCGAAATTATAATATATTTTTTCAATATTCGCGATCTGTTATATATGATTACAATCGACTAACAGTACTATAAATAATTAAATTCTGCTAATTCTTATAACAAGAGAATATAGACTTTTTATTGAATACCTTATGTCTTAAAGTGCAGTGCAATCAATTAAAATTAAAACAGAAGGAGTTTTAAACTACTTCTGTGTTCGTTTTAAATGCGCTGCATGAATTCAAAAAATATATTATTTGTTTGCTGATATATATTTTAAACAGCGGGTCAACGAATCAAACGTAATGACTGATACAACTCATACTCGGTGTCGGAGAGCGTCGAGCGGCGAGTGTCTCGGGTCTACGCCGCAGGATGCAACAGTTGCGAGCGACGCGACGCGCCCTCGGACACCGGCTCTATTAACAAACACTAAAGTTTAAATTAAATCGAGGCGCCGGAATTATGGACGATGAGAATTATCTCGAGTGGGATGTCATCTCCGAAGTTAGGTTTAATTAAAGTTGCCACTCGGAGGCGGTCGGTTAAGACGATTCCTAGTTCTGAATTACACTTCGTTAACTATTTGCATTTTATGTATTACTTTATAGCGGAGTTCGCGATCGACTGTAATTCCTCAGGATTTATCCTCTGTTCGCTGGAATTTAAACGAGAACTCGCCTTTGAATCTCTGTTCTAATTGTACGTAATACCGGCATCGTGAATAGCGACGGCTGCTAGAGCGTGTATTTATCGAGCGTACTCATTACTTTATTACCTACATACTACTCAGCCTTGTGTTAATCATACATTCAAGATTCACTACAAAATATTTAAAAAAAAATTCTTACACGTAAAATAACTCACTAACACTTAAACAACGTAACTCTTAAGCGTACGTCATTAAGGTGCTATTAACGAAAAGTTTACAGACGACCGTTCTGGTGTAGTGGTGCGAGTAGTCGCCTCAATGCCGCGCACCGACGGTCGCGGGTACGATTCCCGCTCGGGACAGGTATTTGTATTTGTATAAATATTTGTTTCCGGTCTGGGTGTATGTCCTTGTGGCTCTCGCCACCGTGCCTCGGAGAGCACGTAAAGCCGTCGGTCCCGGGTATTTTCATAGACACATGATGACGATAGTTACTCATGGTAGGGTAATTATTCGCCAACCCGCAGTGGAGCAGCGTGATGAATTAAGCTCCAACCCTTCTTCTATATGGAGAAGAGACCTCCACTCAGCAGTGGGTTGTTTCCAGGCTGATACACTACAGTACAGTAACGAAAATCGTATTATATAACTTTGAAATATATACTTTTATAATACTCTATCATAACCTCGTACATATCGACATGTCACATCTCACAGAGAGTAAGACTTCGAACTTCGAAGAGCGATAAAACCTCTGAGGCCATTAATAATCGGCGCAAAACATCTAACAGGATGAGCCGTCAGTCCGAAACCGTTTGCACTGATTGGGAAGACACACACACACAACCACACAAATGCACACACAACACTAACCAAACGGTCCACTGAGTAAGTAATAAACGTGAAACTGAGACATTAAGCTCCTTGCAAGCTCCGCTCTCGCTCCGTTACTACATTTACAGTATGCCTGTCCATTTCAAATGCATTACTTAACAAAACACACTTAAAATACGTTAATTAACAATATTTGTTAACTGAAGTGACCTTCAATCGATCATTCTATCGATCACTGGACCGGCCTGTTGTATGTATATGTATATTAACAAAAAAAAAATTAAAAATGTGTGTGTGTGTGTGTGTGTGTGTAAAGTTAATACTGTTATTTATTTTTTAATCATATACAAAATAATCGGGTATTTACAAGTTGTTATATTATATAAGATCCATACATAAGTATTCTACCACTACAATATTTTCAGTGTGGAAACTTATAATTATTTATATCGTTATTATTATTTATTCATTATTATTAACAGCCAGTATGTACCTATTCTTTGAGGTAAGTTAGTTAATTTTATTGGTAAAAGTAGAAATCAACAAATTTTGACTTATTTCGATTTATTAATAAGCGTGCAATATCTCTAATGCATATTTTTTGTTCTCTAAAGGACCTTATGAAGTCGACAGAGTTTCCGTCGTCGTCGAGATAGTATAGTACCATATCTTAACGAGAATGATATGTATCCATGATATGGCACCATAGATGATTTGTATGTGATGATATTTGTGATATTAATATTTAATTTCTGATATAGTTAAAATTTTGTTCCTATCTAGTGAGGAAAAATTTTGCTTGTGGTTAAAAATTTAAAATTTAAATTTAAAAAAAAATTGTTTGGTGTGGTTTACAAGTGATTCGACTCAAAACAAAGAAATTTAAAAAATAATTGCAAGACGGACTTCCAAAAGTTCTGCGTTTCAAGATAAAAATAAATCAAACAGAAAATTAAAATCCAGACAGAGAGACAGACCAGAATAAAAAAGAAACCGTTTTGACTTCAGTATCAATTACAAAATACCCTTGAGATTTAGAGAAGTACTTACCTACTGAATTCGTGTTACAGTTCTAATATAAGTATACACTAGCGGCCCGCCCTAGCTGCACCCGGAGTACGTATGTACGTATGTACCTTAGCCTTCATATTAAATCACTCTATCTATTAGTGAAAACCGCATGAAAATTATTATATTTATCGCGAACAGACAGACAGATAGACAGACAGACGCGTTGGATGACTTTCTTTTATAATATGTTGTGATTATAAAAAAATAGCTGATTGAAAGACGAATAGACAAACAAGTGATCAGTGGAGTCTTAGTTGCTCTATATATCTTTGTCAATTATTTTCTACATTTAGATCTCTTGAACTTATCTGCGCTCAAACCTCATCTTTGAGTCTGTGGACAGGGGACTGGTGGTGCCCTCGCTGTTTTACGGCTCTGACTATTGTGACAGTTTATCGAGTGTCTTCTTCAAAAATGTATTTGAAATAACCGAAAATAGTACATTAGTCGACGACTGTTCTGGTGTAGGGGTGCGAGTAGTCGCCTCGTGCCGCGCGCCAGGGTTCACGGGTTCGATTCCCGCTCGGGATAGATATTTGTAATTGTACAAATATTTGTTTACGGTCTGGTTGTTTGTCCTTGTGGGTTCCCCCACCATGCCTCGGAGATCACGTAAAACCATCGGTCCCAGTTGTTATCATAGACACCTAAAAACAATCGTTACTCATGATAGGGAGAAATTATCCGCCGACTCGCAGAGGAGCAGCGTGGTGGCTTAAGCTCCAACCTTTCTTCTATATAGAGAAGAGGCTTTTGCTCAGCAGTGGGTGGTTTACAGGCTGATATAGTACAGTACATAGAAAAATTGGATATCCATATAAACTAGACACGGTCAAAGACACGGCATTAATATTGACACATCGACGTTTCAAGACCGCGATGACGCGACTCCGTAGCGACATTGTTAGCCACCACCGAGGGGAAACTTGCTAGTTAGCATTAACTACCGAATTTAAACACACATAAACCGATTACCAAACTTCACAGTATTAGAAGGGAAGTTCAATTTCGTCCTTAAGAGGATTAAGCGAGACGCCGTAGTAACCGGAGTACAGTAATAACCTCTAACGTTTCAGGTGTACACGAGCACAATGATCATTTGTGGGGGTCGCAGGCAGGAACCGAGCTAACACTATAATTGAATCTATCTAGAATCTCGAATTGTCGACAGTATAGACTTCGGTAGCTCGTTAACGGAATTTATCGAATGTACACCGCTAGTGCAGCCGTAGCATCCGTTACGATTCGTTCGTATGTGGACGGATAACAATGAAAATTATGTTATTATAAATTATGAATATTAGTTGAAATACTTTTAAAGCTTAATGAAGAAAAATATTTTTTTCAAACCAGATTTATAGATTGACACAACATATGTAACATATGTCTGTTTCTATATGTATTATTTATATATGTATATTGATTTTAAAAAATGTATATCAGTCGGTTGTTATAAAACACAGGCATTATGATGCCATTATTAGGAACAGACGACCGTGTGTGTATGTTAAACATATTTATTATTACATTTACAATATATTTATCTCCAACTTTAGTATATTATTTAGCTGCTATAATCAATATCGGGAATTTTTTAGTAAAACTGACAATAGAATCTGATTAATTTTTGCAATTTATTTCGTGAATTAAAATATATTTTTTCGCGGTATCCTTTTTTTCCAAAAAAAAGAGAGCCTAAGTAACTCTTTATCTGCCAGCAAAAGTTACATTAAAATCTTTCCATCCGTTTTGCAGAATAAATGTAACAGAGACAAATAGATAAACATTAAAAGAAATAGATCTTTACACGATAGAAGAACCAAATAAACGTCGTAAAATCGTGTAAACAAACATGCATTTAGCAAGAAGCTGTTGTGTTGGCACAACAAACAGACACTTTAATATATAAATTTACTACTATTACTAAATTATCAAATATTTACAACTAGCGGCCCGCTCCTGCTGCGCCCGGGGTATGTATAGGTACCTAAACCTTACTCATGAATAACTCTTATCTGAAACCGTCTGGTGAAAATCGTATGAAAATCCGTGCAGTAGTTTTTGAGTTTATCACGAACAGACAGACAAACGCGACGGATCACTTTGTTTTATAATATGTAGTGATGATGTGGGTATAACATATAAACATATAACCTATTTTAAAAATTTGCATGATTTGTAATATATTATAATTATTTTTATCGTTCGCAGTTTACGTAACATATGTAGGTACTTAGATTCTCCATTTTATGTAAAAATACAAATTGTATAGAATTATACTCATTGTTCGATATACGCACACTAAATACGTATTTTTCTCACGCTATTTCATCTCTCGACTCGGAGTAAAAATTCAGCATTATACTTGAACATAGATGAAACTGTCTAAGCAAAACAAAAACGGTATAACTAAAAGGAAATTAATAAAAGAAAATAATATGAAAGAGGCATGTAAGTAGGGTCGCCATAAAACACGCGGCTGCGGCGGGGTACAGCGGGGCGGCGCGGGGAGGCGGCCGTGCAATTATATGTAAATCCGGGGCACATTAGCGCGCCGCCGACCCCGGGCCCACTGGAGCGACAGGTTTTACTGACGGTCCGACACTGTGAATTTTTGATAAATAAAATTGCAACTGTGAATTTTTATCAGGATAATAAGCCTTGTACTATTCCCGAATAATGTATGTCTGCGACAAATTTCGTCCAAACTTCCAAAATCCAAACTTTTTAACATTTTTAATAGTAGTCTAACTTTCACATAATGAAAGGGCAGCGTACTGTAGACCTGATATGTGATTATTATATCTGCCTTATAATAAAACGCGCGTGTTGTCGGTCGGCTATGATACAGAAGTTTTGATTGATATTCACTTGAGGTCCATAAGACACCGCGTTGCTTGCCCGCGTCCCTTCAATCGTTGCTGAGGACGACCAATGTTCGAAATCGCAACAAGTAGTAAAATAAGTTAAACAGAATTTATATAAATTAATGTTATCAATAATATCACATGAACAACGCATTATATTTCAATCCCAATGATATATAGCTATATTTATACTTTTACCTACATTAACAACAACGTCGCTGTAGATCTCGCGCCGGCACCGATAACGGGTACGCGCGCTCGGTAATACGACTTTAACAACGGCCCGCGCCACTAACGCGATAGTTAACACAACCTGACAGCTTGTACGTGAAATAATACTAATTGAATACGCGATTTAGATTACCATTACACTAAATTCGGTTTCCCCCACGCTACGCGTGTAATGGACACTAACGATTGTTTCAAATGACGCGACATTATCGCGTAATCGCTACTTGCCATTTCATCGCCATCTTTCCTTACAAAAAATACTATTTTTCGTCTTAATATTAAAATATTCATGTGGTTTCGTTATTATAGTTGTTCGTTTATATATCTTAATAGTGATTGTTTTATTAATAAAAAATTCTGCACTAAATAGTGCAGGAATTTTTGAAATTACAATGCGGTCAATTGCGAGACTCGGACTCGTTCAACAAGAGAGAGTGCCATACCGCCATACAATATTCAAAGATTTCTTTTAATATCGTTCCTATTATTTCTTATTTAGGACGTTCTTTATTTTTCAAGTATTATAATTAATAGGATTTGTCGCTACAAAGACGACAATATTCTGTAAAAGTATTTTTCTTTTGCGATTCTCTAGATACGTCGACATGATTTGAAAATTAATTTTAATCTCACGAAAATATAAACGGATCCTCGATTCGTAACATATAAATTTATTCACACGCGAATTTGTTCTCGTCCAATATCTATGATTGTTTTTAATGGATAACTGAGAAAATTTTACATCATTGTAATAACTTATATATTAAGTCGGAAGGCAGTCGTTTATAATGTCGCATACTGCATATATCTTATATTATAAAATACCGTTTACTTTAACAAATGAAACTGACGCGCATCGAGCTGACTGGCTACCGCCTCAGTCGTTAGTCAAACTATCAAACAAAACGCATGTCGCTTTCTTTATAATAGTTTCACCTACTATACTAATATTAAGGTCACAAAACGGCATTAATTATGGTAAATAAATGACGTGCAATTCTATTGATCTCAGATAAGATATTTATTGTAATTGGATGCTGAAACCTAGTAGAGCGACTTAATTTCACTTGATATTTAATGTATTTTACGCTTAACATCAAGATTGAAATTTTTCCTTTCATCTGTTCTCTCAATAATTAATTAATTTGATGTGTCCACATTATCAATTAACAGCTGTCCTGATGTAGAGATGCGAGAAGCTGCCTTAACGCCGATGGTTGGGAGTTCGATTCAGGACAGATATTTGCATATATACATTTTTTTATTATTTCTGGTTTGGGTATGGTACCTAAGCGAGTACGTAGTATTATCAGTCTTGATTAATACCAAATACAATACTCATGGTAGAGTTATCATCCGCCAACCCGCAATAAATCAGCGTTGCTAATAAAGCTCCAAAGTTTATCTTATATGGAAAGATGGTTTTCACCCAGCAGTGCGACGTTTACAGGCAGTTTCAACTTATTTCAGTTCATATATCCTTGGATTAAGATGCTTAAGCGAACAAGTTCGGCTTTAAAATATTTTATAGATAATCTCGGTCTCAACAATCGACGCTGAGAGAGTCGCAGTTCAATATAAAACGGTCTTCAGCGCATCCGACTAACATGTACCGTACCGATACCTTCCATTTTCTGCAGATTCGCTAGCGGAGCTTGTTTTATTTTATCGGTATAAATAGAGAAGGAAACGACAAACTAACAAACTCGTTGTTATACGTCGTAGGTCGTGGAGTCGCCGCAGGTCGCGGTATATCTGCTCTCTGTAAAACTGTATCCACTACATATCAGTGAATTTCAGTAATAAGTTAGTAAATACTCACTAATACACATACAAATATTCAATGATGAAATCAGTTGACTCTGATTTTCACATATTTTATATTGTCACTCATATAATAGTCACTCATTCTACGTAGTACGATTCTCATATTGATAAAAGTTAATAGTCATTTAAAATTTGTAAAATTCCACTGATTAATACTTAGAGAGTGTGTTTACGACTACTTTACTTTTCTAACCAACTATAGAACCGAGGAGCTTATCAAATCATCACACCATCTATACATATATATGTATGTAGTTCATGTAGTTGTATTTTCATTGAAACAGTTGTCAGACAATGCTCAGAACTATATATTATATATCTATAAATATATATTATATATTATTCGACCTTTTACTGCTATTGTATTTATACAAAGCTAAACATCCCTCACGTTTTGAGTAGATTTAAATATAAGCTATCACTTCTCACTACCTCTTCGTAGTCAGAATTTTTAAACCATTCCATGGCACCATGTTATGATCACACAGCTCTGGTTTTGTAAAATTCAAATAAATTCTACAGTGAAGACAGAGATAGGTTCGGAGATCAAGCGCTTGTAAATTATCAGGATTCGGTTTGATAAAAGCAATCGTCGACTCCGAGCTCGGAGGAGCTTTGCGCTGTTTTATTTGAAATGAGAATCAGTAGGACTATTACGTAACCTGCGCGATCGTGAGAAATCGATGTGGTGTCGAATTTAAATACGAATTATGCCTCAGCTAGTATTGAAATTCGACACCACACACACACGGGTTCCCGTAGAATATTGTAACAAATATAATTACAGACAGATTCCCTTTAGGTTCCTTGCTGTCTGAGCGACTGTTAAACTGAGTACAGTTAATTGCATATACAGAAAATGTGTTAGATAGCACACAAATTAATTTATTTTGTTATTTTAGTAAGCCACCTTCCCTTTAGATAATTTATCTTATTTGATATTCATAATAATACTCTACTGTTCACCACTAAGAATAATAATTTTAATTAATAAGTAAAAATGTACAAGGCCGGTCTTATCGCTAGAAGATAATCTTTGAGTATAGAACTCGTCAAAGTAAAAGCGGCTTAGGTAGTGTGTAAAGAATTATTGCATAAACATACAAATAGTAAATAATATTACTTATCGTAGTGAACGATCAATATATGTTCATAATGAACCAAATGATTTGGTAACATATAAAAATATATTTAAATGTAAATATTTATTCTCTTCAAAACCGGTAAAAAAACTAAAATCTATCAAAACGAATACACTATTCAAATAAATCGCATAAACTTAAATAATAGTGATAATTTCGATAGTGTACAGAACAGCTCATATTTCCTGAACCCCGAAAGTACGAAGAAAGCAATAAGGTCACAAATGACGTGTCTTCCATGCATACGAATGACTCGCCGGAGACTGGCAGCCACGAGATCACTTCCTGCATGCTCGATGTGCTAGGAACATTCTTATACTTCAAATATATGAAGTTAAGATTAAGAAACTTGAATAAAAAAGAGGCAAGTACTTTATAGTAATTTTTTAAAATTGAAATATTATATATTATTGTATCCTCCGAGCCGTAATCATAAAAAGGTCAGTCCCACAAGATACTACACTCCAACTGATGTGTTGTGTAATGTAACTCAATCGACAACAATACACCGCAGTAAAGTAATTTCGTTTTTTAAATTGTAACGTTAAAGTAACGAAAATTGCCTAAAGCACCCTCACAACACGTTCATAATAAATAAAAGAAGGATCTCAATGAAAGTAAAATTTAATATTGTCTAAAACAGAATATTTAAAAAAAATGAGAAAAAGTATTTCTATAGTAATTTTCAATGAAACTCATAATTCAGATAGGCTGCTGCCAGGTTGTCTAGTGAGTTACAAATAAGACTCTTTCGTAACCGTAGTCGATTTACGTAGCTTTCGTAGTCGTTGTCGTAGACTACGTAGCTTACAACACTCGTTTACCTTTACCCGTTTATACGATTCCTACTGTAAATATTTTAGACGTTTTAATAAAGGAATAAAAAATATATGTATAAAATCTATACTAATATTATAAAGAGGTAAAGTTTCTGACTTTTTTTGTTTGTTTGTAGGGAGTGATCTTCGGAAATACTCATTCGATCATGAAAATTCTTTCACTAACAGAAAGCTACACTATTCAGGAGTGATATAGGCTATATTTTATTATAATAGAATAAAAAAAATCAGTAAATAATAAAAGTTAATCAAATAAAAGAAAGAAGAAGAGAAAAGCGGTCGATATGAGATGTTTTACTATTTATGTATTATTGGCGACAGATAATAAAAATGAGAGACTATCTAAATGGTAAAAATTTAAGTAAAAAGTAAAAAAAAAAATTTAAAATATCAATACCAAAATTTAAAAAAAAATTATAACCCATTATTATCTAATTACGAGACAAGGCTCAAAATTAGTGTTTCGGAGAGAAATATTTTTTAATTATTTTTTTTTTAATCGAAGGACACAATCTTAAAATCGCTTTTTAAAATTAAAAAATTATAATAATAATAATGAATAATTTTATGCATACATTTTTTAGAAACTTCTTAAAAAAACTAGAATTAAAAAAAAAACATAAGGGATCCAAATCGGACAATTTTCCACTAAGATATGGCTATTAAAAAAAAAGAATCCCGAAATCTAAAAAAAAATCATCTCTCGATTCGCTGGATGAAAAATTTCATAAAAAACTTTTTCTAGGGGTACAAAAAGTGCACAAATAGCGAAATCGGAATTCAAAATCCATTGACGAGTTGGCATGGAATGCCCCATATACGAGTGTTTAACCCTAAAACATGTTAAAAACATGACATTAAAAAAACATGGCGTTGAGTTGGATAAGTTCTAAACAGTTGACCGTGTGTATGTTAAACACAAATATATATATATATATATATAATTATTTATTTATTTATTTCTGTACTATTTCAAATGTACTGTAAGCTTGACTTCTACGCATTAAAAGATCTGAACTGAATCAGCCTGTGTAAACGTCCCACTACTGGGCAAATGCCTCTTCTTCATATTGGAGAAGGGTTGGAGCTTAATCTACCACCCTTTTTTTTCGCTGGGAAATGCATTTACGCATCCCGGCGCCCGAGGGCGACGGGTATGTGGGACTCGCTGACACGGCAGAACGTGCCAGAATACCGCACTAAAACCCAGCGGTGCCCTCATCGTCGTAGTGGGGCGCCACGGGATCGCTTTCGCATGCAACCGTGACGCCCCGACGGTTGGCCCGCCTATGCGGACCGCCTTCGCCTATAGAGCGCTCGCGGGCACTGTGAGCGCTCTATTGCCCTGGTGGCGAGTGGGAGGATGTGGTGCCCTCTCCCACTCTAGTGCGAAGGGTGGAGGAGTGCGTATTGGCGTCTCCTCCTCACTGGTCGTCTTCTGCGGAGCGAGTCAGCGTGTGCGGCTGCTTCCCGCTCTCGCTCCGCGGCCTCCTTCAGTGCCATGACCTCCTCACAATATGAGGTCACGGCCGACCAGCACCTCTCGCTGTCAAGCATGCAGCGGACCACACTTGACAGCGAGAGGTACCTATCACTGCCACTAGGGCCCTGCGCTGGGGTTCCCAAGCGGCGCATTCCTCCAGGGTGTGACGCGCCGAGTCTTAATCTACCACGCTGCTGTACTGCAGGTTAGCGGATATTTTTCGCTACCATAAACGATAACGTAACGTAACGTAACGATAGCTAGCAGATTTCTATGATAAAAAACGTCACCGACGGCTGTACGTGCTTTCCGAGGAACGGTAGGGAGACCCATAACAACCCAAATCAAAAACAAATATTTATAGTGTATATTTGAATCGAAGTTGCATCACTACGCCAGAACGGTCTTCTATACAATAAAAGATCAGATCAGTTTTTATCACAAAATTAATATAAATAAATAAGCGTATTCATAAAATATATAATATAAAGTAATATAACAAAATATTCACAGTATATAACAAAATTTTATTATAAACATAGACACGTAATCCAGGAAATACAATTTAAAACCTCGTTATGTACGTAATTCGAAGCTACAGCTAACAACGGCCAGACTACCCGGACCGGTTATTTGCGTCTCGGCTCGCCGCCGTTCATTATGTATTGAAAGCTAAAATCTGTACGTCGGTGCTATTTGCTGTGATCTGATGTTACTTAGGGATTTACAAATATTGGACGCCCTAATTTGAAATACTTTAATCTTTATTATAATGATGAAAATGAATTGTTATGCGGACAACACACAAGCTCCTTGCATAGAATTTAGTCGGTGCATTTAATTCTCATATCGTTTATTAGTTTATGTTAATACAGTAAAATATACTATTAGGACGTCACAGCATCAAGGCGCAATTAATCGAAATATATTCATTATTTTCATTTTACAAAAGAATCTGAAGATTCAAATAGCAGGCAAAATGAAACAAAATATTGAACGGACCTAATTTATTCTCACATTGTGAAATTAGTATTTTTTTTTTTTTTTTGTTTAATTGAACCCATACTCTTTGGATAAATATATTTCCAACATTTTATTTTACATGTAATTCGATTCGACTCAACAAAGAAATAATTTTAGTTATAAAGCTATTGGAATAGAGATCTGGAATAAAACCGAGCGTTCAATTTAAATCAGCTATACCTACAAAAGGTTGAGTAAGCGCAGATCTGCTAAACAGCAAACGAGGCTCTGATATAGAACAAACAGAGAGACAAGATTTTCAATATAGTTGTTATTACGTTAATGTTGTATTTTTTTTTTTACTTAATTTTTAGTTAAGTCAGTAAGTGAATTCTAGATATCCTTTGTAAAATTTATGTATTCTAAAACATTTTCTCATAACAGTGAATATATGCCATAGTAGTTACTTTAATTATTTTTAAAGGAAATATATATATATATATATATATATATATATATATATATATATATATAACTAAACTATACATCGTAAATTCGCACATGTACTACTTGATAATTATTAAATATTGCCATATTATTATAGTGTAACATTTCCAGTAATTCTTGAAGCTATCTCCGGGTTCGGACTATTGTTTCCAGTGAGAAGCACCATTAAGGAACTCACTAGTTTCCTTTTGAAATAAAAAAAGTGCACTTCTTATACATTCGTGTTACAAAAACGTCAATTAACATCATACAAACGTGGTAAGAATTTCGGACACTAATCACACTTTTATTACGGTATTTAGTAGTCTACCGTTCGACCGAGCGTTCTAGTGTAGTGGTGCGAGTAGTCACCCCAACGCCGCGAGCCCGTGGTCGCGTGTTCAATTCCCGCTTGGGACAGATATTTGTATATTTTGTACAAATATTTATTTCCGGTAAGCCGTCGGTCCCGGTTGTTATCATACATATCTGAAAACGATCGTCACTCATATTAGGGAAATTATCCGCCAACCCGCAGTGGAGCAGCATGGTAGATTAAGCCTAACCCTTCTTCTATATGGAGAAAAGATCTTTGCCCAGTAGTAGTAAGTTGCTTACAGGCTGATACAACAGTAGTCTAAGTGAAGTATTAAGCACTTCATTTTGGAGTATGAACCTTAAAACAAAGATCATAAAGTATAAACATTTTATTACCTAACGACAACAAAATCAAAAATCAAAACAAATCTCACTCAATCAAAACTCACAAGGACAAAGACACAAACCAAGATACATCAAACATGTGACCGTTGACTTTCGCACCTCTACATCAGAACAGTTGTCTATAACTTAATTATATAAATTACTATAAATACAAAATAAAAAATATAATTATACAAACATATATTCTTAATATAAAACAATTGTGTGACCCACTGTGCGTATGGAGACAAAGCGCTGTCCCGCCGTCGTCCTTCGCCGTCCCGCTGTCGTCTCGCCGCCGTCCCGTACCCCTTGCAGCCTCCTGCTAATGGAAGTGTTAAGTGGCGCTATAGATGTAATGTAATAAGGGCCTAATTGATTACTATCTTAATATACATATAATATATATACATATATACATCGTATTCATGTTTTAATGTGTTAAATAAACTATGGCAACCAGTGGGTTGGACGGCTAACTCTACATTACTACAATAATACTCATTATAAATTAATTTATAAAATTCCAATATTGCTAGCAACACAATAAAAAAATACTGTGCTAAATCATCTTTATACCTAGGTCACCTAGATCAATTAAGTACTTAAGTATAGACGTATTTTGCTAGTGCATTCAGAATACTTCTGTGTCTTCGAAATTGTATTTTTGGTGATTTTATAGTGTTTTTTTTTACTACTAACCACTAACCGACACGTGCAGTTTTATTCATGTTAACGTTAAAGGCTACTGAGCCGCTTTTACTACTCATAGATGGATTTCTTTAGGATAAGCAATTTTTTGTCAAAATTGCTGATACTTACTGAGATTTTCGTTTTCAAAGAACTTTGAAAACAGCGAAAAAATCTATAAAACATTATCTTTGGCACAGTGGCATTAATAAAAAAGTTAAAAAAAATGTTTGTTATCGTTCAAGTTAGTACTTACGTCGTCGGTTGATAAAGTTTCAGATAGTTAACCGACATATAACGGTATCCTTGTTAATTTGTTTTTTTTTACCATCAAACTCCAGTTTATCTGTCAGATATTTGTTTTCGCAAGGTGTGGAACCAAAAGTTGTAGTTTACAATTTGAAGTGAAACAGGCCCTAAGGACCCTTGGCAGTGACCCTGCTTTCTGCTCTAGCGTAAATATTTTTTTCATATACGAGTTTGTATTATGTATAGGTATATTTATTATTAAAAAAAAAAGTATATCAGTCGGCTGCTACATAAAATATAGGCATTAAGTTACCTGTATTAAACATACGACCGTGTGTTTGTTAAGCATATTTATTTATTTATTTAATACAAAAATACGATATTATTATATTTTTCTTTTATGTTGAATATGCACACTCAGTCTCAATAGATAGCAGACAGCAATCGTTCTAGACGCTCACGTTGCATCAATCAAGACAGAACGCTTTCAGTGGAAAGGTTTTCTATAAATATAATAAAATTGTTACGAGTTGATGCTTTTACAGTTTTGAATTTAAAATAATGTAAGCTGGAGCAGGTTTATAATTTGAATATATGAATCCTTTTCTCCATACAGGGTTGGAGTTTATCCACGACGCTGCTTCACTGCGGGTAGTTGAAAAATTTCCCTACGATGAGTAACGTATCAGGTGTCTATAATAACCGAGATTAACGGCTTAACGTGCTCTCTGAGGTACAGTGGGGGGACCCACTGGAATATGGAAGGAAATATTTTTACACATACAAATATCTGCGATCCGATTGAAACCACGACCATCGGCGTTAAAACGACTACTCGCACCACTATACTAGAACTAGTAATAGTAGAATACTAAATTCATATTAAACGAAATTGGAAGAATAAACATATTCCACGAACTTTACTATGTCAATAAAATATCACACATTTAACACAATCCTATGGAACTTTAAATTATTTTTTTATTTACAACAATTTGCTATTTCCATTAATACTAATGGATGCAAAATGCAGCGCTATTTTCATAACAATTAGAATCATATTAGCGGAAACTTGCATTTGTTAATTTTCAAATAAACGAGCAATTGTGTAATCACTCTCGCAATATATTTTTCATTAGGCTAATTAATCGCACTTCATGTCCCGGACGTTGTCGATCGATTAATGCTTTGTTTTGAGATTTTGTTTACGAGGCTTTTAATATAAAAATCTGAATGTACTAAACTGCAGACCACTGTTTGTGTTAGTTAATAAACAATTTCACATCCTGTTCGTAGCGAAGTGCGGTGGGAATTTATAATTAAACAATAAACCGATAGATTGTCTATAAAACGTGTTTATTATCGGAATTTGGATATTGTCCAGTAGTTCTAGCTTCGAAGATATGCAAAGTACCGTCAGAACGAATATGTCCTGTTACTTGTTACTATTGTCACGCTGTTCACACATAGTGTAAAGATACAGATTGTGATAGTGTAAATAACTAGTTTATGAATGAATTAATTAATCTTCCGTAAACATTCTACTGCTGGTCCAAGTGTTTTTTTTTCATTTAAAATATTTTAGAAAATTTATTAAATATTCTAGAAATAGATAGGAAAATAAAATAAATGTGACCACGCTACAGCAATGACATAAAATTCCATTTTTCAAAATTTCAAAAGCGTTGGACCGCTCAACCTAAATGTTGTATATGTTTGAAACGTTTTGTCACACAAGAGTTCACATAAGGCATGGACTTTGGATCGATTTCCTCCATCACACCGTTATTGAGAACCGTATTTATTACGTATTATCATATTTATTTATTAACAAATCGTTATAACCACCTTCGCTTTATAAATAACAAATATATATCTCTTAAAAACTTGCTTTCAAATATATATATATTTTTTAAAGTAAACAAATACACATCGAGTTACAAACGTAAATAAACAAATGATCAACATAAAAGAGAAACAAGCATCCCGCAGCGCACACAGAGCACAATCTAATCCGCTCGTGCCTCGTGAGGGCGCACCGAGCGGAGCCGCGGGCCGTCGCTTGTTTGTGGTTCGTTAGCGAGCAGCTTCGTGACCAGGGCGACGGAGCGGCCGGGAAACGTTGCTGTGTGGGAGCCGGTTTGACATTTGTGTATTATCTGGCTTCATGATGGTTTCTTATAATTATTATGGTATTCTACAAATTAAATCGTTTATCATAGATATATAGACCTTCTGTTGAAACATCAGATCAAAGTATTCCTCACGTGTCGTACCTTAGTTCTGTGATACCTATTATATTTATTGATTTAAAAAAATATATTGTATATTATCATCACCGAATTAAATTATCAAACAAAAAAATAAATAAACATAAAGACCAAAAAATTATTTTATAATATAAATATTAGTAATGAAATAAGGAGTAACAGTTGAAATAATGCTATGCCTATAACAGGTCTCAGAGCTTCAATGCAATTGAAATCGTTTCCTCCAGATATTTTTGAGAACTCGATGGTTCTATCCTATTAGGTACAGAATCCGTTTGTGTGTTTGTGTTGTTGTTTAGTTTTTATACATTTAAATTTGTCGAAAACCGAATTTGTCAATTGCTAAACTTGTCGACGGACACCGAGGTTACCAACACGCGCGTAGACAGGACGACACCGACCTCAAACCCACTCCACCACTCACCCACTGGCCGCGCTGTCCTCTAGACGTATGTGAGTTAGACTTATACTATCCTTTTACGCTCATTAGCTGTTAGTATACGATACTGTGCTGTGACACGATCGATATAGATACCGCACCTAAAATAAAATGACATACATTTCAATTCGACGACCGTTGTTGTGTAGTGATGCGAGTAGTTGCTACAAAGCCTTCTTTCGATTTTATTTATGTTTTTTTACGACACATAAAATAAATTGTTAATAAACTAATATTTTATTAAATAAAACAATTTTTATTTATTTTATTAAATTTTTTATTTATTTTATTTATTTATTTATTTATTAACTCTTTTTGCATACCAATACACAAAATAACGATAAATAGAATTTAAAACAATCAACTTGCATCAATTGCAACAGGCGGCCTTATCGCTAATACGGCGATCTCTTCCTGGCAACCTATGGGCCAAGAGGACTTGCATATATAGGTAAACTACGAGAAGGGCGCAAAAATTTTCCGTAGATAAAATAAAACACATATTCTATATACGCCTCACACTCACACTTGTTGAGTGAGTGATGTCATATACATACATAGATTTAATTTCTATAATAGTAACTATCAGAACTAATTATCAGTAGTTATATTTCAGCATTTACCTAATTTATTATTAAGCTAATCGAGTACAGTTCAAGAACCTATAGATGTGTGATTTCACACCAGACCGACTCAATCTGAGTAGGTGTGATGTGAAATCACATCGGAGTCACTGTGAAGGTAACCAAGCTACTCCTTCTCAATTTTCAAAAAGCAAGTTTCATCGTACAAGCGATATCGAAATAGATATAAGAACAGTAAATTGAATTTCCATTTTTCATCTCTGTGACTTGATAGAGCGCTCGCGAAAGAGCCAGAGGAACGAGTCAGAGGAGCGACGTCTCGTGCAGGAGGGCGGAGGGCGGACGACGGAGGGCGGACGGCGGGCGAGAATAAATCTCTCTGCTTCGCGTCTTTATATTTTTATTATATTTCGCCACAAACAAAGCCACTTCACATTCGTCTCTCTCGAGAAGCTATCTCCGCGTTCCTCCGCACACAATGGCGGTGAAATCAAATGGCAATTTTAAATTTTAAGGAGTCCTAAATAAATTGTTTGAGGCAACGTGGAGTCGTTTGCGCTGAGTTATAGCCGCGCGCGGCGCCCTCGTTACAGCGACTAATGGTCGGTCGCCCGTGATGAAGTCTGCGCTAAATAAGCCCCGTACTCGTCTCTTGGCGCCCGCCGCTTCGCACTTGAACCGAAATTTAGCTGTCTGTTGTAATCGACGGTTCTCGAATATTATGATTTTTATAGTAACATATTTTTAAGACGCTGTCTGGTCTGTTCGTACATGTACGGGGTCTACAATGGTGAATTTAAACTATATTATTTACTAAAATAATATTAAATTAAAACCTAAGACACACGCTCTAGTATTGAAAGGTCCATACGCTGATGACCTGACTGACACCAGCTGACGTTCTTTGCTCTCAGTAGGAATTTGTCTACTAACTGTAATTGTCTAATAACCTGTAATAGAACACTGAACAGCGTGACGAATCAAGCTGTGTAAGAGAAAAAGCCCCACAGATGAACGTTTACAGGCTATTTCATTTTAATTAAAATACTGTTGGACAAACTATTAAAAATATCTATTAATTTAATTAGAAATACCCAATTTTTATTCTAATTATTACATGAATAACATTAACAACCGTTCGGTCGAAATTTGTATTACAGAGGCAATAAACACTCTCACCCACACCAACGTATAATAGTGTGTCACACTCGCACTCACACAACCCAGAGTAGATTACACCGAGCCTCGCGTCGGAGCCGTCGACATCGGCACCGCTGTTATAATATCATTTGAGCGTTAATACTACAACAATTGTTCCATGATATAATAACAAAATTGTCCGCTAGAGCGTGCCCACGAGCGCTCCACCACATTAACGACCCTCATGCGCTATACGTATATGTGCAATACGGCTTATGCTGAACATTATTATGAAAACTCGAAGCCATCGCTCGATTACATCGTTTCTGATATTTCATATACGATTTAAAACTAGCAATGTACATCGGACAGCACCGATGGAATTTATAAAGCTGCATCGTAGTGTTTGCACAACAAAACTGAATTCGCCACTTCCTTGCCGCGGTCGCTTCGTTCCAGGACGGTTGTGCTTCCACCTGCTTGGACATGGCGCTGCTATTTGGGTAACTGCGACGTAAGCGAGCCGACGTTTATGTCATTTTCGACTGTATTACAAGCCAACACAGACCGAAATTGCTCGCTCTCTCTCGTCTATTACGATATTGTCGTGTAGGCATAGTGAGGTTTCTAATTTGGCAACGCGGCGGGCCCGTATACACTGTAATACATTATATGATATAACAAGGCGGAAGTAATAGCGCTGGCGTATTTTGCATACTTGCATTCTTTTGTAAATAATTTATTTCAAACAGGACTCTGACCCTAATACGAATGTTTGAATACGATGTGTTGCACGAAGTCCGTTATATTTTTAATAATATATTCATTGAGAAGATTATTTAATATTCATTCGATAGTGGTAAAACCAAGCCGAGCTAAAGGCTGTATTTTTACATAAATATCGAAAAAGGGTTACGCTCTTCGAATGTATCTATGTAACTTTGTATGTATGCATGTATCCAAATTAAACTTCTGTAGACTAGTAGAGTTAGGTTCTATAGACTAAACGGTTAGATCGAATTCAGCACATGCGGTGTCCTTAGATTCAAGGGAAATCGAATGAGTAACTAAGAATTAATGTAAGTTGAAATGTTTAATTTTATTTTTGCAATATGGGTATCGAATGACAGTTCATACAAAATCCATTCCGTATATATTGTGCATTATTTAACTTATAACACACTTGTGACACATCCCGGCTTCACGTGAACGCAATGTTTTACTAAACTAACAAATGTAAAATAATCTAAATTATTTAGTAACCCAAAAGCTAATAATATGAACTGAAATAAATCAGCCTGTAAGCATCCCACTGCTGGACAAAATCCTCTTCTCCATGTAGAAGAAGGGTTGGAGATTAATCCACTACGCTGCTCCACTGGGGGTTGGCGGATAATACCCGTACCATGAGTAGCGATCGTTACCAGGTATCTATGATAACAACCGGGACCGACGGCTTTACGTGCTTTCTGAGGCACAGTGGGGAAACCCACAAGGACATACACCCAGAAGCGAAGAATGGAAACTAACATTTGCATAAATATATGCAGAAAAATTACAGCATGACAGAAGACTGACATAACTGACATTGATGTTTTTAAAGTATCTTATTGCACTTTTAACTATTATTATAATTTATGTACAAGCTAAAAAATAATAATAATAATAAATACGTTTTAAACATTCAAATTATAATGCCAAAGATATAAAACGAATCGTGTTACATAATTATAATGCTAATCAATCTTTATCTTCTACTGTTCCCATACCTTGAATCAACATAACTAGTTTTATTGTATATAGTTTGTGTGAAGCACAAAAAACCGAGCATATAAATAAAAAACGCGATAGAACGGATTTATACTTGTATGTAACGTATAATAGCACAAAACGTTCACGAAATCCCCGATGCAAGTAGAACAACAAAGAGGTACAGAACAAAAACGCCGATGCTAGGACGGCCTGATTTAAGCTGCTTGTTAGGAGGATCGGAGCGCCCGCAGGAGGCGGCGCGGGCGGGACGATGTTAAACTTACCTCCGCTAGTAAAGATACTTTATTTTCAGAGTTGCTGCTCAAACCACTAGAAATTTTTTGATTACTTTACACAAAACAAAACTGTTACACACAAACTCGAATTACGTATACGAAATTACAATATAGTATATATCATATTCTATATAAATCACTACATATTATAAAACAAATTCCTCCGCCGCGTCTGCCTGTCTGTCTCTTGGCGATAAACTCAAACTACTACACGGATTTTCATGCGGTTTTACCAATAGATAGAGTGATTCATGAGGTAGGTTTATGCACATATACATAAACCCAGCGCAGCGGGGCGGGCCGCTAGTGAAATAATAAAGTAGGGCCGTTGTGCGCGCATCACGAAAACATTAGTGAATAGATTTTAATTAAAACATAAGTCTTCTAAGTCTTATTTCAGCCTGTAAATGCCCCACTGCTGGGCAAAAGCCATTCTCTATATAGAGAAAGGTTGGAGCTTAATCCACCACGCTACTCTACTGCGGGTTGGCAGATAATTTTCCCTATCATGAGTAACGATCACTATCAGGTGTTTATGATAACAACCGAGCCCGACGGCTTTACGTGCTCTCCGAGGCATGGTGGAAAAATCTACAAGGACATACACCCAGACCGAAGACAAATATTTGTACAAATACAAATATACGAATCCGCGACCGATATCTTCATTTAATATAAAGTTATTAAAGTTATAAGAAACAATTATTTAAATCAAATAATTACCATTTCATTTAAACAATTTTCACTACGTGTTCAGTGATGTACGTTTTCTTGCTGTGAAGCATTTTTAATGTTTTTTCTTCTGCATATAAAATACATTGGTATCAACTAGTTACAAAAAAACGGTCATATTTATCTACTTATATTTTAATTAACTCAGAATTGAATTCCTTTTTCTCATGAACGCTAAATTTTTAATAAAGTTTCGGAAACTGGCAAAAGTTAAACAAAGCTTTCAAAACGTGGGTTAATTTTAAAACAACAGATGAAGCTGGATCTCAACGAGAGAGTGGAATATGATTCTGAATATAAACTATATAAAGTACGTACTTTTAGAAACGGGTTCTTTTATCTAGTCGTGCTAATTAATTGTATTTCTTTGTGAAACTGAATCTTTGTAAGCTTGCGTTATTACTCATAATTCAAAGTTCATACTTTCATATTATATAATGACTCGAGATAAAACTTAAATAGAGTACAGCAGCGATGCTGTAAATAATCACAAAAATACACGAGGAAGAGGAAGTTACGAAAGATACAGCCGGATGACACAAAAAAAAAATCCAATTCACGAAAAGATATTTATTTAAAATAATATTACTGCTGGGTGATGGCCTTTTTTCCAAATATGAGAAGAGTTGAAGTTAATCCACCATGCTGCTTCATTTCGCATTAGCGGCTAAATTTTTCCTACAATGGATAACGGTCGTTATCACGTGCCCTTGATAACAACTGAGTTCTCATGGTATAGGAATTTGCACAAATACCTACCAATATCTGCTTCGACTCGAATTAACGCGACTACATGATAATGTGAAACTCGAAAATACAAAAGTGTCCGATGACCGGCTAACGAGTCGCTGACTCATTGAGTCAACAGGAACAACATTCTGACAATGCACTCTAAGACAAAACAATCTACAAATAATCTCCCCTCCGCTCCAGTGGACAAGGGCTCTGCAATCCTATTGGTTAATATTTCTCCGTTTTTCCGTTCCGCCGCCTCGCTTCGTATCAATGGACAGGCACCCTAAGGCTACTAAACTTCAGAGCTATGCGCTATAACTACGAGTCTATATTTTAGTATATTCGATACTATCCTGACTCTGTTTGTAATGTTAAAGCATATAAAAAGATTAAAATATTTTTTATGAATACAGGTATAGCTGTCCGCTATCCACAGGTTGTGTCTTAGGTTAGTAGTTTTTACTTTTTTTTTGTTTAAATAAAGAAGGTCCGTAAAATTTGATATAAATATTCCTTTTGCCGAGTAGAGATCAGCTAAGAACGAATTTTACGAAATTCTACCCCTAAGACGGTGAAAAAGAGGGGCAAAGTTTGTATGGGATAACGTGATTCCTTGGTCCAATCTACTTCAAATTTTGCATAAATATTCTTTAACAGAATTGATTGAAGACATGTTTGTTATTTTATCAAAATTCATCCCCTAACGGTGTTAAAAGGGGGTTGAAAGTTATTTGCTTCGAAGTTGATATCAATACTCAGTGCTTTTTGCAGTTTGAGAACTCAATCAATCTATTATAAATTATTTTCCAGTATCGATGCAGATGTAGGTGATAAAAAATATAAATTTATAATTTTTGAAATTTTAGTTAAATACCCGTGCAGACATAGTGAAGACAGGGCGGGCCGCTAGTTGTTAAATATTTTTGTTTTAAGAATGTTACAAAATCAATAAAGAATGTGGGGGCAATCATATGTATAAAAAATAATTATCCGTACAACTTTTAAAAAAATATATTAATACATATTTATACGATAATCGTATAAATAAAAAATAATTATTCAATAAAGTCAAAACTAAATAAACGAATTTATATTTTTTAATTAATTTAAAATAGATCGTATCAATAAAAAAAATTAATACGATTGTCGTGTTCATAGAAAAAATAATAATTAATCCGATAATCGTATTAATAGACACTTTCAAAGAATATATAATATCAATTTGGACCACAAACGTCTTCGGTTTTATATTTGTATATATATATATATATATATATATATATATATATATATATATATATATATATATATATATATATATATATATATATATATATATATTTATATTACTGACCCGTTGGCGCAGTTTGTTGACCCGTTGACCCTGTTTTCTGCTCCAAGTGTTGTAGGTTGGATTCCCGCCCCGAGTCTGGGTGTAATATAATTTATTTATTATATGTATTATTTATAGATATTTTTATTTAAAAAATGGATATCAGTCGGCTGTTACCGAAATCAGTGACTGAAATTCCTCATTAAACTTAGAGGGAGATAGCCGCCGAACTTTCTGTACCTCACGAGTCGATCCTTACCATTTTAACTAATCATTTGAGTTAGATACATGTTGCCGGTCGGCTAGTCCCAAAATATCTGAATTTTCTCCAAAAACTCAATCGCATGAGAGTCGCTGAGTACATACTAGAACAAATCAATTCCGACCCAACATTCATGAAACGCATTGTTACTGGTGACGAGACGCGGGTTTACAAGTTTGACATGCAAACTAATCAACAAGCTTCGGAGTGGCACCTTCCTACTGAACCGAAACCGAAAAAACCACGCCAAACTCGTTTAGAAGTCAAAGTCATGCTGAGTGTTTTCTTTGACTATCGCGGTGTTGTGAACTCGGAATTCTTGCCAGAAGGTCAAACGGTAAATAAGGAATATTACTTGAGCGTTATGCGGCGTTTAGGAGAGCAAATTCGACGAAAAAGGCCAGCTTTGTGGAAAGAAAATTCTTGAATTTTGCACCACGATAATGCGCGTTCGCACAATGCCATAATTGTGAACGAATTTTTGACCAAATACGCAACAAATACCATCGAGCAACCACCATATTCACTAGATATAGCTCCAACCGACTTCTTTCTTTTTCCTAAACTCAAATTACCACTTTGTGATTTTTTTTTCAATCGGTAGAAGACATATAGGAGAATTCGCGGCGAGAACTGAACTCAATTCCGGAAACAGCGTTTAAAAAATGTTTTGATGATTGGATTATTCGTTAGCGTAAGGGTATCGTTTCTAAAGGAGTATACTTTGAAAATAAATTTGGATGAATAACAAACAGTTTGTGTATTATTGATCGTTTCCCGGTACTTTCTTGACAGAGTAGTATAAAATTATATTTGTTCATTCACCCATTAAATCTTCCAAAGAGTGTTGTATCGCATATATCACCTACATGTACATCTCTTGAACGACTTTAAGTTACTTGAAATCCCTCATCAATTTACCCTATTTCTTTCTCCCCCCCCCCTCTCTCTCTCTCTCTCTCTCTCTCTCTCTCTCTCTCTCTCAGATACTAGTCATTACATATTTACATTTATACATGCCAATCTTACAGCAGATATGCTGTAGATTCCAAGTCACGCGACGCGACTCTTTACAATACATCGATATAACAGAATACTATTTTTAAAACGTACAAATCTTGAAAAGTCACTTACATACTCGTGCCTACAAACTGAACAATGCGAATCTTCAAACGGACAGTTTTACTAGAAATATTATCAATGTAAATCTACTTCGATAAACTCGCCTTTCAAACAAAAAAGTACATAAATTATTACTTAAAAAGCGCTAAACGCGCGCCATATTTGAATATAGCTCGAAAAAGCGCGAGATTTCTCTAGAGGATATTGAATATGTGTCGAAAACTTAAGACTGCCCCAGAAGCTTCTTATGTATCAGTGCGAGAAGCTCACTATTTACCTATTACTTTAAGCCTCGGATAAAGAATATTGATATCAAGATACATAACCTAGAAAAAAAATTACAAAGTAGAAACTTTCTATATTGTTTTAAACACATCTTCCAAAAATCTTTAATATCCCATATTGTTGAAATTAAAATACTATGCACCTTTGCCGCTTGCACTCAATGTAAGTGTAATTTAAACAAATTTCAATTATATATATTTGAAATTGATATTTCTTCTGATATCTTAAAATCAATAACTAATATAATTTTAAAAATGTGGAGGTTAGTCTATTTTTTATGTTTTCAGGGCTAAGCCGCTGAAATGATATTAATTAATTATAGAAGGAATTTGGAAAATACGATTTGTTTTCAAGTAAACAACGTTGTAACAGCGTGTGAACGTGTCACTGCTGGTCACATTCCTCCTCTCCTGTGAAGTTGAACATTTGGAACATAAACACTGCTGCATTGCAGGAGAGCACGTATACGTGTCTCGAAATTTGTTGAAATTGAATCATACAAATATTTACAACATTTTCACTATCACACACAAATTCAAATATTGTATGGCATTGCTGACATTTCAGGTGTAAGAATTCTCTTCGAAAATTGTAATATTTCATTATAAATACCTTGGGTTATGGTTTCTTGAAGGAAATAATTCAAAAAATACGACTAAAAATAATGATGATGAGTGAGTTAGAAAATAATTGTGATCGATTTATTAGCATTGCATCACGGAAAATAGATAAAATTAATAAATAAATAATTCTTTCCCGAATTTTCGATTAACGGCACCCGGGTTCGTTTATTCTCGACGAAGCAAGAAATATTAATTAAGGTAAAAAATCTCAATATTAAGCCGTTGAAGAGCGATTTCATTATGCGCCGGCTAAATAAATTAATCCCTCGACCTCGTTCTAAAAAATTGGTAGAGTTCCTCCTCGCTCTTGTTGCGGATAATAACTTCCTTATTTGGAAATATTATTTGCAGGTAAATTGTTACTGGAGCTCCGCCGACATCGCCCAATTATCGTTATTACATTATTTGTTATCATATTTATTTGATACACATCTAAATATTTCAATACCATTATAATTTATTTTAGACTAAAATATGGAGAGAGCTGTCTTTTCGATCTCGTTTCGATCATTTTCGATTTCGATCGATTGTACTTCTTACTGAATTCTTTTTATATTAATGACGTCGTAGAAAAACAGATATACGTTTCGATGATTCTTTTAATGGAAATGGGATATTGAAATTGGTACCACATAAAATACTTTATAACTCTATGTGAAAAAAATAGCGGAAAATTGATCGTTCGTCGACTTTATCATAACGTGCAAATCGACTAAACGAAACTTCGAGCTAAGTTATCATATATAGAAGAATTTTTTATTTATTTATGGAAAATAATACGAATATACATCTCAATTAATTATACTTCTTTGGAAAAAAACACTCCACAGAGTACTAAAATAAATAACGACAGATAGTTTGCAACTGTTTTTTACTTTTTCATATGTAATTATGATTTTGAGTCGATGCCAAATTTCAAGAAAAATAATACAAAATGCACCATGTAATGCGGGTAAAGACCGCGCCGCGCTACCGCGTAACCCGATGATGTTACATGACAATATTACGTAGCATTACATGATATTACGTGATTTTTTTTCTCATTATTGTCATAAAATATTATATAACTGAATATTAAAATTTATGCAAATTAAAGGAAGCGAACAACCACTATTGAGTTGTGTGCCTAATACATATCGATCCCTCGAAATCTAAGTTTTCGAAAATTAGATTATAACTAATTTATTATTATACTAAAACTGTTTATATACACAAAGTGACTACTATTATATTTTGATGATAAAATATAAGTATAATTTGTATTAATGTTTTATTATTTTTTAATTTGTTTCTAAGTTTAATATTAATATTTTGTGTTAAACGACGGATTGTGTAGGCTGTGGTTCGTTTACCATATTTATTTCGAGCTGTTACTGTAACTATAATTTTCGATGGTGGTAGGTGAGTCTTGTCTGTTCATCCGTAACTTTATAATCCATATGTTATGATTGACTCTGCAAGAGAATCATATAACATCATTTTTACTCGGTAATTCAAACGTTTTTTAATAACGAATAGATTTGCCAAAAGTGCTCTATGTTTATAACAATGACCTATTAAAAGTATTTAATTCGTCAAAAAAAATCGGTATTTTTAAAACAAGCCAGGGTTAAAGGGCTAGCATAAGTAATAATAGATGACAAGAGAGTAGATAAATATCGACGCCTCGGAGCAGGTCCGAGAGTGCTCGTAAATATGTAAAGAGAGGTTTTAATTAAACGTGTCCCGCAGGGCGGGCACCTGCAGGACATCGTAGGCCGCCGACAAGAATCTACGGGGCTGTGAGAAAAACTTGCAAAATAACAACTTATATATATATAGTATATATTTTTTGAACACGAGAACATTTTCAAAAAACAAACTTTTTTACGTTTTTAAACTTTGGACAATTTTATTTTATGAATTTATAAAAATTAATTAAAGCTAACTTTTTATTCGATTTCGTTAAGATTGTAAAGATATCTAATACAATGACGCTAGGTGTTCCGGGATATGTACTGCATAAGGTCACTATCTAAGGGTGTGTACCTTAATATATCTCTATCCGACACTATAAAGTACCTTTAATTAAATTACATAAATGGTTAAATTGAATAGCTATTGGACTATATCTCAAAAACCTCCTACCATATTTTAAAATTCTTTTTTCTTAATAAATCATATTTGTTCATGAAGTGGTAGTCTATAAAAAGACATCTCGTTAGACTCAAAGAAGCGTGGTAGAAATTATAATAACGCTACGGTTTTATTATAAATAGAACATAAGTTAGTATATTATATCGAGTTTATGTGTGTTTCATATTTTATATATGCATACTAAACTTCTTCCCGGTTCTCGACAGCAGACTATCGAACAGATCGCTGAGTTCAACCATTTCAATTCTAAAGTCGTTTGCAACAATTTACTACAATAAATGTTATTTGAATCTGTTATACTATCGCTCTTATATTATATATGTAGTGATATATAAAATTTACTTTAAAACGTGGCAGAAAAAGATCGTGAGCTTTGTTTAATATGAAGTTATTAAGAAAAAAATATTTTTATTAGGACAACATTGTTCAGTGATGGGTTTTTTTGCCGCGTCGATAAGTCCGTTCGTAGGAAATGAGTAGTATATTTTACCTCTGCCTCATGGCAAAGTCAGATCGTAAATGAAATCGCGGGTATCAGTTAGTCTTCAGACAAGTCACTCCAAGTCCTCGTATTTCCAGCGCACTGTTGTCGTTACCGTGTCAACTAAGGTAATGTAATACCTACCGTATAGTCGATATTTATTTTTCGTCAAATTGACTGATAGTATCGATTATGTCTCTCTTGTTGTCATGTTGATGCTATAAGAGTCAGCTGCCATTTAAACTAATGTTAGAAGTTGTAGATCTCTTTTTTTTTTCTTATTGTTACATTTGAAAATCATTAGCTGACTCGTTTGACTAGATATCGACTGTGCCAGATTTGAAAAAAAAAAGAATGAAAAGTTAAAAAATGTATGATATTAGTTTAGCAATAGATTATTTTTCGAGAGAGAGTATCAATACGTTTTTAAATTTAAAAACTGACCTCAACAGTTTTAGGGACTTGTAGCTGAGCCCACAGCTTGTCAAGTTAAAAAATTTTTTTGAAGATTTCCCTAATGAACTTATGCAAAATTGACCTTTTGATTAAATATCTTTTAAAATGCTCTAAGAAAATTTAACAACAATATTGAGAGATATTTTTTTTTTATTACCGATGGACCCCAATACGATTTATTAATACGTGACAATTAAATAATATCATCATCATCCTTCATCGACCTCAACAGTTCGCAACTATAGCAACTGGAAATGACCTGCGACTCGCTTAAGGAGATCTGACTACCAGGTAAGGCATTTGCTGCCAATACGCTTCCCGATGCGGGGTTCACACTTTAGGACCCAAATGACCATTACTTCCTTAAAATTTCTGGAGGGTAAGGCGGCGAAGTCTATTCTAACGTCACAAAAGTCAACGGCGGTATAATCATTGATTAGAAGCTACGTACATTGGAAAATTCACAGGTTGATGTCGTGCAGCAGTGACAGTGTAACTCTGCGGGTGAACAACCAACAGTGTGGTCGTTTCTTAGGCATATCCTCTTCATGAATTAAACATATTGACAAAATTGACATTTCATTTTACGTTCAAAGATATAATTTTTTCCATAATACGTCGGTAAATGTGGTTGTCCGCTCTTTTATGTCAAAAACATATCGTTTCAAGCGTCTAAAAGAAGAGCATTAAGTAACCTCAAAAAGATCTACATTAAAATAATAAATTTAAATATGTACATGAATATATTGTGATATTTTATCTATATCTCATAAAACATGTGTAGTAAGATGGATGAAAGTTTAACAGTATCAGTTTTTGTAAACTAATATTCTATTAGATTGATCGACTTGTGAACACGTGCCACTAACTTGCTGTCTGTATGCAAACTAACTTGATTTAACTAATTAAATATATTTAATGATGTGTGTGTGCTGTGTAATATGATAAATATGAATTTATGGAATGTTACGTACTTTAAATAGTTTAATTTTGTTTTTAATTGTGTCCCTTTTCTCCACTATATTTTTTACAAATCACTACAAATTATAAAACAAAATCCTCCGCCGCGTCTGTCTGTCTGTCTTTTTCCGATAAACTTAAAAACTACTGGACGGGTTTTCATCGGTTTTCACCAATTGATGATGCTGATTCATGAGAAATGTTTAGGTACATATAATTACTCCGGGCGCAGCCGAGGCAGGCGGCTGGTAAATTATATAACCGCGATACGTGAAACGGATTTGATGAATTTAAGTGATTTATTTCGTTTTAATAACACAATATCGAAACCTTGAAAAGAGTATTCTTTTTATATATAACGTGTGTACAAGTTACTCCATGACTAACAGTTTATTTATTTTTTATAACAAGACATCAAGGAGGTGTATTACCAGACATTCGATATAAATATGTGTACATGGTACATAAAATAAATTTAAAAATTTTAATCATAAAATTGACTCATCTATCCTATCTAAAGCTAGTGTGCATAGAGACAGAATTCAGAGCGAATTTTCGAAACATCCATGAAATATTAACAGTACGTGGAATGGCATGAACTGAGATAAAAATTGTTACGAAAATTCTACCGTACGTACAAAACCTATACAATATTTTTGTGTTCGGAATTAAAAAGCGTAGCGACTCGCCGCAAGGCAGCGCAACGCAGCGCTAACTCCGAGACTGTCGAAACTTCCCGCCGCGTCGACGCTGATGTAATCGATGTTTTTCAGCGAACTTCTGCTTCTTTCTGCTGAATTTACATCGAACTCGCAACTACGAGTTACTATCGCTCGTTCTACATCAGTATTATCATATTTTAAAATGTCACGTATAGTAAAAATATCTTAAAGCAAAAATTAAATAAATATGTTAAATTAAATTATGGGATCTACCGTTATGCGCGCATCACAGAAATACTACTGAATAGATTCTAATTAGTCTTCTAAGTTTTATTTCTAAGACACAAAGCTATCATCAAAAAAGTATTGTGATATCTTTATTTAATATGACGTTATTAAAGTTTTCAGAAACCACGACTCTTATGGCTCTAACTGATATTTGTTTTCTTGCCGTGGAATTTTTTTTTCCTCTGTGCATAAGCTAGGTTGTTAATATAATAAGCAACGTAGAAAAAGTGAGTGATATTTATTTATTATTCTCAATCTTACATCTAACGTTACAGGAAGGCCAATGCGTTAGAGTAGATAATAAAACAAATTACATTTTCGAATTAAATCAATAAACCACCACGATTCATAATGGAAATCATAAAATGTATACAATTCAAATAATTAATATATCAGTTAGTATGTAATAAATATTGATTCATCCATAGAAGTCAGCTGTTTTTTTAGATATATTCAGTCAATATATTATAAATTAAATAAGATTTTAAACTTTATTCAGTTGAAAATCGTAAATAGTATTTTCCACATCGCCATTAAACCACACAGTGTACTCATTAAAAATGTTATTCGATATCAACTCTAAAAATCGCAATTTAGTTATGGAATTATAATATGGTTTTGCTGTAGGTACGTTCCTCTGTGCATCCATCTGTCACAGGTCTGTATCTTTGGAATCTTGATAAGTGGATACTTACACAAAATATAACTTTGGCCGCTATAACAAGGAAAATAACGATGACTATATATTTTATAAAAAATGTCATCCTGTCGTCTGTCTGTCTGTGAGTCAGTCTGTTCGCAATAAACTCAAAAACTATTTAACGTATTTTACCCAATAGATAAAGTGATTCATGGGGAAGATTAAGGTGCATCTAAGATATAACAACACAATGTACGTTGGAATTATTTATCTTTTATAGTTCCATAGAAAAGTCCGCAAAATAAATATTACGGAAATATGTGTGGGAGTCTCACTCCCACTTGACCTATTTTATATTAATAATTAAAATCACTAGTAAACATTCCGAAAGGTCGGATAATTTCACTGGATTAACTTTACCGAATCCTTGCACTGCTTCCTTTGTTCCGTTCCGATACAGCCAGCGTGATAAAATGTAACGATTTTAATAATTTAATCCCTCCGATATCAGCCGAAGTCGCCTTCGATTCGATGTTTCTCTATTTGAATTTTCTCAGCAATAAAAATTTAATTCTCTTATTAATTTGCCACTAAAGCTCGTAAGCTGATTGCGCTCTCTAAGAGATTACGGTTAAGTAAAATTTTTATTACGTGTCTGAAGCTTTTGTTTTAAATATGAAGGAGTCTATTTGTGTGGGGATTACGATCAGTTAATAACCGTTCTGGTGTAGTGGTGCGAGTAGTTGCCTCAATGCCGCGCGCCGGGGTGTGACAGACATTTGTATTTGTAAAAATATTTGTTTCCGGTCTGGGTGTATGTCCTTGTGGGTCCGCCACCGTGCCTCGGAGAGCACGTAAAGACGTCGGTCTCGGTTGTTATCATAGACACCTGATAACGATCGTTACCAATTTCAGGGAAATTATCCGCCAACCCGCGGTGGAGCAGCGTGGTGGATTAAGCTCCAACCCTTCTTCTATATAGAAAAAAGGCCTTCAGTCAGCAGTGAGTGGTTTACAGGCTGATACAGTACAGTATAGAACGATCAGTACAGTCTGTGGTGTTTAATAAACAGCATAACAATACAAAAAATACTAACTACGCTTTGCTTGATAAATTCAAATAATTTTACAAACAAAAACAACAATAAAAATAGCCGCACCGCTCTCCGCAGAGCCAATTTAATATCTATAACGCACTCGTTCACTTTGAGTTTGTTCACAATGGAGTCAATCGCGTTTTATTTGTATTAGTTATTTCCGAGATTATTCAGCGACCCTTTTGTTCACTTCACAATACGAATCGTTCACCGACAATACGACGGAAAATAAATAATCCGACATATTGGAACTTCACTGGCCACTACTCGTAGCTAATAATCACTGTAGGCGAAGACCTTTGCGAGTTCTCCTCGCCGGCCATTGATCTCAATGAAGAAGTTAGAAATGCCTCACACTCCTTGTTACGCAATATCTCATATATCGCTTATTTGATATATATATATAAGATATCTCCATTATAAAAGTATCCATTACACATATATTATGAAAAAAAATTAAATAAATAAATAGATGCCTCTGTCTTAATGCCTCCCAGAATATATATTACATGGATAACTTGTATCGAAGGATCAGTGACAATAAAAGCACACGAAAAACATAAGCATGACCTACAAAATTACGTTTTATAAACATCGAAACACCAACTAACTCAACAGCTATTACTATGACCAATGCGCCAAATCATCGCCCAACATTTCAACGTAAGGATTAAAAAATTAATGGTAATTGAAGTCGATTTTAATTGACTCAATATTAATTTGTACGAATTAGTTGAGAACTCAAATAATATTTTGATATTACTTGTGTCATTACACGACAGACGCCGCCAGTGTGCAGGTGATGACATTATAAGGTAATGTTCGGGAGAACGATCTAACGATGATCGGAAATTACGGGAACATTACGCTCGACGCTGGGCGTCGTTACTTGTGGCGGCGATGAGCGGCGCGGGCGGAGGAGCGCGGGACGAGGAGCGGATCATCATTCGCAGATCAGTCGCCGCTGTGAAGTGTGATGTTGCAAATTGTATTACGCCCTACGACTAATGGATGTGGTTAACATTTGCCTAATTATCTTTTAAAGTTTATATCTGGAGGCACGGCAGTACCTCCGCCAAGTCGAGCAAAAAAAAAAAGTGGCACGGCCGTACTATCCTTTTCTCGAAGCAATTCAGGCCATTTTCGACCCCCTATAACTTCGTTGCGGATAAAACTAGAAGTCTGAATTTTCAATACCCAAGCAGGCATTGTATAAACACGGTATATTTCAAATTTCATTCAATTTGAACCAGTAGTTTAAGAATTATAATTAGTCAAAGTTAACGATTTTGTCACTCACTGACTGACCGATCATCAAAACTCTAAGGCACTTCTAGCAGACATAGAAGCTTCAAATTTAGAATACCATTAGTGTTTAGTATATAAACCAAGGAAAAATTCAAATATTGTGCAATTTCGGTCCAGTTTTCTAGATACACCAACTGCATAAATAACTTTGTAATCTCATATAAATATATAGGATTACAAAGTTACATATGCAGTGCATAAATCAATGTAAATAAAAGTAAATAACTTTTAAAATGGTCAACGGAATGAAAAAGCAAGAATGGAACATGTCTTATGAAATTGTACCAAAATCTCGAAAAGAATTAAAGTAGACAAAATTGAAAAAAAAAAAGAAATAATAAGTACTAATAATAAGTACTACCTACTCAAAATAACTTTTGTATTTTGAAGTTATACTTCTTGATGAGACTAATTTTTACGATACGCGCGCACACTGTGACAAAAATAATAAAACCGACAACATGAAGTTAACTAGTAGGCGCCGCGCAATTACACTAACTTACTTCATTGCGGTTATTTAATTTCACCTGTCCCGATGTTTGTCATCAAATCTTGCAAATTAAATTTGATTCAAAATAATAATAATAATAACCGTGTGATAATGCAATATTATGATGACATGGTGCTAATCTGATGGAGAAGCTAAAAGGTGGCCATAAGAACTTCGCAATGCAACGACACAAACTCATCGAGTGGTCTCGTCTGAATCTTCTTGAAGAGTAGTTTGTCTTTCAATGCTAACCAAGGTCTGATGATGGAGCTGGAAGGTGGTCATAGGAACTTTGTAATAAAACAACGCAACCTCAACGAGTTTCGGCTCGTTTGATTCGTCTTGATGACTACTTTATTTTTAAATGGTTACCGGGGTCTGATCGGATGATGGAGCTGGAAGGTGGCCATAGGAACTTCGCAATGAAACGACACAACCTCATCGAGTTCGGGTTCGTTTGAATCATCTTGACGAGTAGTTTGTCTTTCAATGTTAACTAGGGTCTGGTGATGAAGCTGGAATGTGGTCATAGGAGCTCTCTAATGAAACGACGCAACCCCATCTAGTTTCGGCTCGTTTGATTCGTCTTGACGAGTACTTTGTTCTTAAATGGTTACCAGGGTCTGATCTGATAATGGAGCTGGAAAGTGACCATAAGAACTTCGCAATGAAACGACACAACCACATCTAGTTCGGGCTCGTTTGAATCATCTTGATGAGTAGTTTGTCATTCAATGTAAACTAGGGTCTGGTGATGTAGCTGGAATATGGTCATAGGAACTCCGTAATGAAACGACGCAACCCCATCGAGTTTCAGCTCGTTTGATTTGTCTTGACGAGTAGTTTGTTTTTAGATGGTTACCAGGGTCTGACCTGATAATGGAGCTGGGAGGTGGCAATAGAAACTTCGCAATGAAACGACACAACCTCATCGAGTTCGGGTTCGTTTGAATCATCTTGACGAGTAGTGTCTTTCAATATTAACTAGGATCTGGTGATGGAGCTGGAATGTGGTCATAGGAGCTCTGTAATGAAACGACGCAACCCCATCTAGTTTCGGCTCGTTTGATTCGTCTTGACGAGTACTTTGTTCTTAAATGGTTACCAGGGTCTGAACTGATAATGGAGCTGGTAAGTGACCATAATAACTTCGCAATGAAACGACACAACCACATCGAGTTCGGGCTCGTTTGAATCGTCTTGACGAGCAATTTGTCTTTTAATGATAACCAGGGTCTGATGATGGAGCTGGTAAGTGACCATAATAACTTCGCAATGAAACGACACAACCACATCGAGTTCGGGCTCGTTTGAATCGTCTCGACGAGCAATTTGTCTTTTAATGATAACCAGGGTCTGATTATGGAGCTGGAAGGTGGCCATAGATACTTCACAATGAAACGACAAAACCTCACCGAGTTTGGGCTCGTTTGAATCGTCTTGAAGAGTAGTTTGCCTTTCAATGGAAATCAGGGTCCGATGATGGAGCTGGAAGATGGCCATAGGAACTCAGTAACTAAACGACATAATCACATCGAATATAGGCTCGTTTGATTCGTCTTGACTAGTACTTTGGTGCTATATGGTAACCAGGGTGTGATGATGGAGCTGGTAAGTGACCATAATAACTTCGCAATGAAACGACACAACCACATCGAGTTCGGGCTCGTTTGAATCGTCTTGACGAGTACTTCAATGTAAGATGGTAACCAGGTTCTGATGATGGAGCTGGAAGGTGGCCATAGGAACTTCGCAATGAAACGACACAACCACATCGAGTTCAGGCTCTTTTGAATCGTCTTGACGAGGAGTTTATCTTTCAATGTTAACCAGGGTCTGGTGATGGAGCTGGAATGTGGTCATAGGGACTTTGTAATGAAACGACACAACCACATCGAGTTCGGGCTCGTTTGAATCGTCTTGATGAGAAATTTATTTTTAGATGGTTACCAGGGTCTGATCTGATGATGGAGCTGCAAGATGGCCATAAGAACTTCGCAATGAAATGAAACAACTTCATCGAAATCGGGCTCGTTTGAATCGCCTTGACGAGTAGTTTGTCTTTCTATGGTAACTAGGATCTGCTGATGGAGCTGGAAAGTGGTCATAGGAACTCTGTAATGAAACGACGCAACCCCATCGAGCTTCAGCTCGTTTGCTTCGTCTTGACGATTACTTTATTTTTCGTGGGTTATCAGGGTCTTATTATACATGGTGCGCACTAACCGTTAACTCGGAGCATCAATTTATTGTAAGTATAACTTCTTACGTGCGTTTATAAGTACACATACACTTTTTTAAATATTTTTTAAAGTTTATTTTCGTGGAGAATTAGGTGTAAAAAATCGACAGAAACCTGACAATATTGTTTCCGGCTAAACATACTTAATTTATCTCTCTTGTCAAGTATCTTAAGTTGTCAACTTGACATCACAATATGTATGACATGACGATCAAATAAAAGATTTTTTTATTTTTAAATTTTACTAATCGTATTTATATCTGTTAATCGTATTCCTGTAAGAAACAAAAAACTCTTGCGTACCAGTACTATCTATACCAGTAATAGCTAAAACTCAAGAAGTAGTACCGGAAAAGAAAAAGAGGAAGATTATATACAAAAATAAAAAAGATCATAAGACAGAGCGTAGGTTTTAAGAAAATGCATTGTTGGTATTTAAGAAGTAGAAGACACTGGAAAGGAAAACAAGTAGGAATATCTACAAAAATAAATGAGATGCCATCAAAAACATAAGTTGTAAAAAATCCAAGTCTCGCAACTCAGTTCTTCTACTCTACCGTAAAAAGTTGTGAGATCTATGTATTACCAAGTCGGCTTATTTATTCAATCCCTACTTAAGAGTCCTTCTGTCTTAAGCTATTACGTAATTAGCTAACCTAACAACATATTATAGTGACCATATCAATATTAAAAATCTTTAATGTTTAAAATAGATAGATTGACTTGGCAATCGCATGAAAAAATAATGTATCTTACAAGTAATGCATACGAGTATTGTATTAAATTAGATTGTTTAGTGCGATTGCCAAGTCAATCTATCTATTTTAAACATTAAAGATTTTTTATATTGATATGGTCACTAATTTATATTGTTAGGTTAGCTAATTACGTAATAGCTTAAGACAGAAGGACTCTTAAGTAGGGATTGAATAAATAAGCCGACTTGGTAATACATAGATCTCACAACTTTTTACGGTAGAGTAGAAGAACTGAGTTGCGAGACTTGGATTTTTTACAACTTATGTTTTTGATGGCATATAGATTTATTTTACAACAAAATCTAAAATTAGCTATAACAGTTATCGGATTAGAGTTAGATGATGAAATTGGTAGTTATAATATCTAAAATCCATAAAACTTGATAACAATAATGTCAGTTTGGCTACTTCAGGTTCTTTCAATCTGCACCATTTTTATACATATATTTAAACGTCGAACCGTCACATCCAGAGCACCATGATGAGCGGTCCTTGTCCCGCACTTAACTCACTAGCGCACTGCTGGCGGCTCATATCGAATGGCTTCTCCGCTGCCTGTACTCGCACAACAAAAATCTCCCTGAACAACCTCTTTCACAATATAATCCCACGAACAGGCTCCAACTTCTCATTACCAAACGTACCGGAGGTTACCGTCCGCCGCTAAGCCAGCGGCTCCTCGTATCGGTTCCGGTCTCTAATCTCTCACAGCTCCACCATATATTAATGCTCTACATTAAAATGCTCACCAGCGTATGGTGAGTGCTAACGAATAAAAACCATTCTAAAATCCAATAAGTTAATGGAATAAAACACGCCGATGCCGTACTTGATAATCCGATGTCGAACTTTTTTCACAATAGACATTTGTTACTCGGGAGCCATTAAAACATTTGCTTTGTAAACACAAAAAAATATTAGAGAATAATTCTTTATGAATATGATAACATTTGTTTAGATTTAGTAACCGTGTCACAATTAAGTTGCAGTTCCAGAGTGAGACATGAATCGATGACGTGCAAGAAGAGATGGCATACAACATAATATAAGGAATAACTCAAAGTCACACTGTCGATACAACTCATGACAAGACATGAGTTGACGTATCGTCAAGGTAATGCCATCCGTCTGCAACAACTACGTTTGTGTCGCTCCGGGACGAGCGGCGGGGGACGTGAAGCGATCGAAGGTAGTAAAGTTTTGGGAATGCTACGATTTATTCCGATGCTACAGAATTGTTGTGGTAAGAAAATTTCATTAAGACGACGCCCAGCCGACATATTTGTATTGATACCAATACCAACTATTGTCGCGGCTGTGTGTCTAAATTTTAAAGGCCGGCAATATCTATAAATTAATCACCAGATTTTAAGAAATTCATTCCTAAAATAAAACAAAAATTACAAATATTTGCTAAGTTTATTTATTTATTCACCCTTTTTGCATACCAATATACAAAGGTAACAATAAATAGAATTTGAAAAAAATCTAGTTGCTTTAGTTGCAACAGGCGGCCTTATCGCTAATACAGCGACTCTATCTTACATGTTAGTGTTTTCATTTTTTTTAAAAAAACAAGCTGCTTAATATTCTCATTTGAACTAAATTTTATTTTTCATTTTTTTATCAAAATATTTTTAAAATTTAAAATATACTTTTGTATATATGAAAAAAAAATACCATATTATTATTCCATTTAATAAAATATGTTACACTACCTTTACTTTTGCTTGAGAAAATCTAAGCATTAATGGCCAACAATATACAGGGTTAAAATAACAGATTTATAAATATTTAGAAAATAATTATTTCAAATTTTGTAAATTTTACAATAAGTTTTGTCTACAAATATTACATTCTATGATATCTATTACAATATAATATATTAAAATCCAAACCGAACATAGCCTCCACTGGTGACAGGAGGGCTGGTGCATTTTTTGGCGAGAGAATCGGAACTGCGATTCAACGGGAAAATTCTGCTAGTATTCTTGGCACCATTCCACGCGGACATGATTTATACCAAAACTGTTTGTTAGTAACTAGTATGTAATTAGTTGTAAATATGTATAAAATTGTAAAATTTTATAATATTAGAAAACCGAACATATGTATTTATCTATAATATACATAAGTACCTATTATTATTTAATACCGTTGCTCTGATTTTTATTCTCACGAGGTACAAAACGCCGACGATGAGATGTAGTCTACATATTTGCGCGTCAGTCGAGCTGCACGCCGCCGCCGACCCGATGTCAACAAATTTAATAAAATATATTTATTTTATAAACCGCACAAGGACATCAGTATTATGTTCACGTGCAGTATTGCATCGAGTAACTCTTTCACTACACAGCTCCTCACTGCTCTCCACCGCTCCTCACCACTCCTCGCCGTTCCTCGCTGTTCCTCGCACACTCTCTCGACTACGTAACTTGCGGCTCCTCAGTTTGACGGCCACGTGACCTGAGTATGTTTAGAGTTGTTGTTGGATTACGAAGTACACGCTGTCAGTAGTCACTTAATTCTGTATAAATTCTGATCGGTAATTCTTTTTAAAGCGTCAACGAATAAAACGTAAACTTTTGAAAAGCAATAAATCAATTTTAATTATTCTTTAATTGAATAACCTGGAGGTCAACTGTTTGGAGTTGGTTTTTAAGTCATAGTTTTTTACTTCTTTTTTATATATTTTATATTATTATATTTTCTTTTTTATATTTTTCACTAAAAAATTATCGCTACGAGAATTACGCAAAATATGACCATAATAATTGTTTTTGACTTTCAATAAATTGACGCTAATTGTAACATTCGTTCTTTTTTTATATTCAAATACGAATAAAAAAACCTTCTCTAATCTTAGTCTCCTGAAATAAAATTACAGTTTTTTTTCCTTTTTTTTTATATTACGACTATTCTGTAAATTTTCTTAATACTTTTGATGTCTTCGTTTTCAAAACTATCTATAAAATTCTTGGACTTTTAAGAGACCCTTTAATAAAATATTCTCTTCTTATAAATTTGAATTAATTTTAAGCTTTGCATGATTTCGTGGTGTTTGTTTACTTCTTCGGCAAGGGAACGGAAATAAATATTGGTATATCTATAAAGTCACGTAAACGGGATCGAAAGAAAATGGAAAATTACGAGTCGACCGCTGCACGCTCTGCGACTGCAAAGGGCCGGGAGCGGCGAGTTTGTACACTCAGTGTCACGTGTCACCAGTCAGAAGATATTAAGGTTATGTTTATAGGTTATAAAGTTTTGGTAGTTATATTGTTTGTATTGATAACTGTCAGGTCACAACAGCGATAGACGCGACCATTTTAAAACACTGGAGGACGCCAACACTACCTGTTGTTGAAGTCGCACGGCGGTGCACCGTTAAATCAGTTACTGTGAGTGTGAGCCCTAGTCTTCCTTGATCAGTTACTTGTAATTTGTTTCATTTTACTTCAGAATAACTTAAAACGTAACGTTTTTACCACAATAGGGCTCTTTGAATTAACGACCGGAAGACGAACAAAAACAAGTTGACTGTAGTCCGTCATTCTTAATTGACATTTTTATATCCGATCTTATTTAGTTAAGAAAACATTACAGGTTTGATGAACAAACAAGCAGAATAATTGTGTTATTCTGTCATTCTAAGTGTATTAAATTCATTTATAGATTTTTAACATTAATTTTGTCTTCGACGACGGCTTCAAGGGCTGTAGTTGTTGTGGAAGAAGTCGAAACACTTGGAAATTGGAGTAGTGATGAAAATATTTTTTTCTAAAATATAAACTCCACTCAGTCTTCACTGATGATAGGAGGGTTGATTCATTTTTTGTCCATAAAATTGGAATTGAAATTCAACGGTGAATGCTGCCAACATACTTGCCACCATTCCAGCAGACTTATACTAAAACAATATGTAAATAATATAGGCATATTTTTTTATTATGTAATAAATATTTATAATAATTGTAATTTTTATTTGAAATTAAAATAAAATAATTATATAAATTTTAAAATTAACAAGGTACTTTCCTTGACGGCTTACTTTTATTTAAGTTTCTTGATCATTGTTTCGGCCACTTTCACTTTGCTACCGCTTGGCTGAAATACTAATAATGTACAAGGGGAGCACAATCCTGTGGCTGGTCCACTGTGGCTGGCAACACTCAGGCGCAATCGCCGCGCCCTGTCAATCGACTCAGTGTGACCTGTCAACTTTTCGCCGCGAAGAGACGCTCAAAATCTTCCGCTATTCTTAGACGTGTGCGAACGCGAACCGCTTATAACCGCTAAGGGTGATACCCAGTTCGCGTGTGACCGGAGTACGGCCACTGAACTTTTTCTACCACAGCAGCAGTGTGTAAGCACTGGAGCACCCGATCCTTGAAACCACCAGGCGCCTGGTACGTGCAGGAGGAGAACACACAGGTGAGTGCTTCCCTTTTAACATTAGAGGTACTGACGCCTACCGGGGGGAATCGGGGAAGTGGCCTTTATTTTAATCGCGTACCGAGCACGTGAACCACCCTTATTTTCCTATAAACCACCCCTACAATCATAATAAACAAATAAAAAACCACAAACCTATCATTATTAATAAAAATACCTAAAGTATAACAACATCCCATCGGTTGCGGTGGCTCGGACATGTCGAACGCATGGGGGAGGATCGAGCAGTCAAGAGAGCTTATCTGGGTCGACCAACTGGACGTAGATCGGTGGGTCGCCCCAGATACCGCTGGAGGGACGTGGCTTCAAAGCCAATAATTGGCGGGAAATCGCGCAAGATCGTGCGAAGTGGAGGAATCTTGTTTCGGAGGCCAAGACTCACTTCGGGTCACTGAGCCAGATGAGTGAGTGAGTAAGTGTGAAAGTATAACAACAGATCCGATCGGGTCACATGTGGCTCATGTCACCCATATTATCACTCATACGCTTATGAACGAGATTTATTAGAAACTAAACAGGGTAAAAACAATTGATCATATTAAAGATATTATAATACTCGTAGAAACAACCTAATGGCATTTATTTAACAATTAATGCAACATTAACAGTATTAAAACTAAAGTCTCCAATTAAATAACTAAATTTTATTGATATTTAAATGGATTCTATAAAATCGAACAATATTTTAGGCATGCCTAAGTAATGACTATATGAACTTAAAATTGTAATAATATTTTCCATTCGAATATACATATATTTAAAATGTATTCACCCGCACTGTTTCGAGTTACCCTAACTTATTTTATTCAATTTTGTTAACTTTCTTTTAATCAATATCATCTTCAAGATAACTATCCGAATTAGTATTAATACGAGTAGTGTTTTTATTTTAATGATCAAATTCCTAACAGGGAAAAAAAGTATAAAGCATCTTTAAAAAACATCTCTCTCTGAAAACGTGAATATGTTAAATATCCTGTAACGTACAACGTTTGAAGACCCTTCCCTTCCAACCCCATATCAAATTTCCGGTCTGCACAATGTATTATAATACTATAAGTAATGTATGTATACCTAAGTGCCCTATACGGTTTCTCAGTCTCAAAGAATAAATACTGTTTTATGATATGGTTTCGGTATGCATGTATCTATTATATAATACGACATAATGTATACTAGTAGTTTGTAGTTAGTAGTTTGTAGTTGCTCTATACATATCTTTTGATTATTGGTATCTCCATTTAGATTAAACGCCATCTTTCAAGTCTATGGCACAGACGAAAAATGCCTCTCTGCATCCGGCTCGCGACTGTAACAGCATATCGAGTGTATCCACTTTAATATTTTTGAAATAACAGAATATAGTACAGTAGTAGTGTCAAAACCAATCCAAATATTTTTACTTTCCGAACGACACTATTTCACATTTTTGCAGGTGTAGAGACTGAAATATGAATCTGTAACTAGTAATCTATTGGAGTGTAAATATTGTAACACGCAATAGCAGCAATATTTGATCAGTTTCCGAACACAAATTTGAACAACCTCTCGTGTTTGTATTTCACTAAAAACGTTTCAATATTATTACGCATTACACACCCTGCTTCCATGTCGGAAATATTATATTTTTCATTAAAATATAGGTACATAATACCTAATACAATTTTAAGAAACGTATAATTGTCCAAAACTAATTTAAGCCCTAATAATACCGGTACGTAGTACAATTACTTATGTAGTATTATACTAAAATACTAAACAGTTACATATCTGTTGAATGTGACGTATTTAAGCTGCGACTTTAATAATATCCGTAAGTTTCCTCTAAACTATATAACACACACATTCGCTCACTCAGCCATCGAGTTAGTGATAAAGTCAGCAAACAGAGAGCAGTCATCAGGCGAGCATCAACAGGTGCGCCGCGAACTCCGTACAATATTTACTCGTACCTCCCTCCGCACTCCGAATATCTCGCGCTCGAAGCGGCGCGGTGGCGGCGGCGGCTGGCAAACATGAACAATGCACGTGAAAATTTTACTGTCAACATGTAATGGGAGCTGAGAGATGCAAATACAACGTGTGTCACGTATAATGCGCTTTAGAATGGAAGACTGCCATGTTTATTTTTATTTTTTTTTATTTAACCAAAAATTCTGATTTTTTTACTAAATTGTGTCGTCCTGTGCACCTTTAACATTTATTAAACAGCTCAAAATTATACACACATATTAAAAAAACATTTTAAACATTTCCTTACTTTAATTAATTGTGTTTATGTATATTTTACTATAGAATCAATTTTGTGTGGTTCTCTACAGATTTTTATAATATCTGTAGAGGTCAACCAGTTACAATGGCTCACTTTGTAATTGGAAGCGGTAGCGTCGGTAGCGTCGGTCGCATCTAGAGGCATTTTTGGCTTTTCTGATTTACAACCAGCTTTGTACAAAGAGGGATTTCATATGACTTAAACTTATATATGCTGCCGGCTGCTGCCCGCAATCATCTACAAAAGATCATCCAAGAAATATCTCTTAAATTATGACGGAGATAAATAACTCGGGTCGATCTCAAACGGAATCATCCAAATGATATCTTACAATCATTATTAAAATATGATGCGAACAGTTTATGAAAATCTTTTGGTGTCTGAAGTTTGTAATATATTTGGTCACTGCAACATGCTTTGTATCTCTTACCTACAATAATTTAGATCAATGACATCTCAACAGAGATAAAATAGCCTATGTTCATTTTTACGCTGGAGATAGATTTAACAATGATTCCATTGCAATTGAAATCAGAACGAATTTAAATGACATGATGGACTTCAGCTTGGAAGTGGACACTAGAAATTTCTGTCCCACAGAAAGCTACATATCCTATGATGATAATTAAGATGGTACTAGTTTTGTTTTCCAACAATATTACCTACATTTGTCATATAAATAAGTCTCCTTGTATCTTATGACATATGAGATATCAGAATCTTCAAAGCGGTATAAAGTTGATGTTTGAAGTACACAAACAGAAGCGCAGTTATATCGAGTAAGTAACGAGCGAACTTTATATTGAGTGTGGAGTTGATATAACTACGATTGTAACGTCGGCGTCATCGCTTAGTTTCGACTATAATTTTGTTATAATTTCCAAATTATTACTTGTATCTTAAACTATATATTCATTACAATCTCGATTATGTATTATATTCCATATATTTTATGCCAAAAATCAATTTTAAAAATCTCTGTCTATTTGTTTGTCTGCTTGTTCCCAAAACTGCTAATGAGATGATTTTGACTAAAACTAGGACGGGCTTTTATTTTAAAACACAGTAATGGTCTGGGTTAATCACAAAAGGAACTATAGCGCAATTCAATGCTTCTAAACAATTATTTATATATTTATATTTTATTTATATATTAAAACATAAACAATTAATGTTGGTTTTTGTATTTCCAAAAGCCGAGTAAGTAACTAACATGTAGGACACTAGATCCCAGTGAAAATAAGCGAAAGTAAGTCCTTGAATTAAATCACATTCACTTTTATTAAATTATTAACGATAAAAGCAAACAGACTACTACAAGCATAATGTTATTGATATAGCGCCGCGACAGACTCGCGAGAGAGAGTAAAGGATCTCACCGGGTTCCAGTATGAAATCTGCACTGGCGGCTTTATTAACATTGGGGTCTTTATTATGTTGCTAGTTGTTAGAAACGTTTGGCCAGTAGAGATCCCTATGTCAATATAGCCGCCAGTGCAGATTTCATATGGCAATCCGGTGAGACCCTTTATCCGTCTATGCAAATTGCAACGCTACTTCATGAGCGATACTGTTGCATAATTTTAAAATATTCGAGCATAAATTATTCAACTCGATGAATAAAGACTTGCCGCGAGTTGAACGTTCAATTGTAACAAACCTAAATCACTCGGCGAGCGAGTCGGCGCTGCTCAGTCTTACAGGTCCGCAATTTGTTCGGTTTATTTGTGTTGTTTCAGCTGCAGTTGAATAAAATAAAGTGTGGAATGAACGTAAGCGTTTGTTTAGGTCGCAGGCGACCGACCGACCGGCGGAAGCTTTATAAATCCGTAAGTTCGAGCGCAGTATCGCGTGAGGAGCGCGAGCCGTCATAAAGTCGGCGGCCAGCTCCGCGCGCTGCTCGTTTTATGAGGGCAATTTGTCGAAGCGGTCGAATTCGACACTCGATTTTTGATATCGGAACTTTATTGCGAGCTCGAGAGCGATCGCTCTCGAGCGTAGACCGCCTGCGGGTCGCGGCCGCACACTCCTGTTACTGCACGATTGCAACAAATGTACTATTTTATTGTCAATAAAGTCGAACTTACGCGAGTGAGCATTACATGACCACGTACTGCGTTGTACATTAGAATTTATGATGTAAATATTTTACTATTGGCCAGAACATTTTAAGAAGAACATCAATTTACGTATTATTAACGTGTTAGATAGGCTTAAGTTATTATAGTTTTTTGTAGTAAATGATGTCGAATTATTATCGTCGTCATCATCGTAAGCCGCTGATAAAACATTCATTGATGGTAGGATTGGTAGGTATGGTACATATATAGTGTTTTGGTTTTCATTTTCAAAGAGATGATTTATCGTACATTAATGACAAATTTTATTTTAATTTCGTTCTTAAATAATAATAATCGACTTAAAAATATGATTAATTTTCATATTGTAAAAATTTCTCTAAGTATTACAGAAGACTGAATGTAATAGTAAATGAAGGACTAATGATCTCAAAATATCTCGTCTGGTTCCAAAATATCGCGAGATTGCACTCTCTTACTAATGTCGGTACCTAATAGACTAAATATATATACCTATATATATATATATATATATATATATATATATATAAACTCATTTGCAAAAAAAACGGGCGGTTTCGATTTTCTTCCTGGCTGAAAAAAATAAAATACCAAAAAGGTTTTAATCATTTGAACATGTTACTGGCCAGTTATAAAAGTGCCATAATGTTTATAAGAGTACATTCCAAATTCAAATTTTTGACTGAGCCTGGTTTTCAAAGAAAATAACTTTTAACTACATTTTGTGGCGCGAATTCCCTATAGTTAATATCGACTCTAATTAACTTTTTGTCAATTTTTATTAAATTATCTGGTGTCCTTGACATTTAAAAGTATTGTTATTGCTGTTTAGCAATCTCGAAAATAGTAGATAAAGTGATAAAAGCGAGCAAAATTATTGCGCTGCTTGAAGAAGGTTGCAGTCAATGCTTCGTGGCTCAGAGGCTAAATGTGAGTCGGTCGACAGTTCAAAGGACCTGGCAGAGCTATCAAGAGACCGGTTCCGTCAAGAGAAGGCCTGGTTCTGGCAGAAAGACATGTACCGAACCACGGAATGATCGTTTTCTAGTTAGTCAAGCGTTGAGAAATCGCAAATCTTCTTATGTGGACCTCAAGAACACCCTCGAAGAAGTAAGAAATGTGCAAATTAGTCTATGGACGGTCAGGAGGAGGCTTCTCGCTGCTAATATACACAGTCATCGCCCGGCACGCGGCCCTAAATTACTCCGTGGACATCGAGTTGCCAGGCTTAGCTTCGCTCGAAATTGTGTGTCATGGACTCATGAAGACTGGGATAGGGTATTGTTCTCCGATGAAGCCAGAATATCTCTGCATGGTGAAGACCGACGTCGGCGAGTGCTACGTAGTCGAGGAGAACGCTTTGCAGAGGCATGTTTTGAAGAAATCACACCTTATGGAGGGGGCTCTGTTATGTTTTGGGCAGGAATAAATTCTATGGATCGTACGGAGTTAGTCTTCATCGAAAACGGTACACTGACTGGACACCGATACATAACGGAAGTTCTAATTCCTTATGCACAACCCGCTTTAACCGCTCTTGGCGAAAACTCAATTTTTATGGACGACAACGCTCGCGCCCACCGGTCTGGCGGTGTGGATGCGTATATGCTAGAAGTCGAAATTCGTCGTTTGGACTGGCCAGCTAGAAGTCCGGACCTCAATCCCATAGAGCATGTCTGGGACGTTCTGAAGCGACGAGTGAGATCAGTGCAGCCGGCTCCGCAGACCATCAGAGAGCTAAAGAATGTGATTACCGCGGAGTGGGAACGTATTCCCCAAGAAACCATAAAAGATATACTCACTAGCATGCCCAGACGAATGCAAGCTGTGATTTCAGCAAGAGGGAGTCACACTCAACACTAAACTTTTATCTGCTTTTAATGTATTCAAGAAAAACAAAGAAATTAACGCGTTTCATTTTTATTTAGCGAGCAGGTACAATCATAGTGTTTTGAGCTTAAACATTATTTCTTAATAATTTAATTAAAATGTTATGATAAAACTGATGAAAACTATTCCTTCCTAATTAATTTACAAAATTCTGAGGATAACAATACCTAAAATTGTCAAACAAACTAATCTATATATATATAGGAGACTTTCTATAGATATAGTCACTCATCACGATATCTCTGGAACTATGAGACCTAAAAACTTGAAATTTGGAAGGAATATTTCTTTTGCCGAGTAGAGGTCAGCTAAGAACGGATTTTACGAAATTCTACCTCTAAGGCGATGAAAAAGGGAGGCAAAGTTTGTATGGGACAACGTGATTCCTTGGTCCAATCTACTTCAAATTTGGCATAAATATTCTTTAACAGAATTGATTGAAGACGTGTTTCGTAAATTATCGAAATTCATTCCCTAACGGGATTAAAAGGGGGTAGAAAGTTATTTTGATATAAATACTCCTTAGTGCTTTTTTTTAATTACATTTTATTTTGACACATGTTTGACAACTCAAGCCGTCTAATATATTTTCCAGTATTGACGCAGGTGCAGGTGATATCTTTTTTTTGGGTGCTCCTGATGGAACAGGCAAGACTTTATATTAAACGTAACAAAATTGGGTTGTAAATATACCGTAACTATACCGTGTGATTGCTTTATTGTAAAATAGTGTCTTATATAATATTTTTTAATTCAATGTTGGTGTTGTGTTAAGTCAAGGGTTTTAAACTAAATGACTCATCAGCAACGCATCTGCAGTTCACAATGATACTGATAAAGAAGACACTGAAGTGAACTTGGAAACATTTTTGAATTATACGGCATTAACGCCCGAATTAGTACAGATTGGCACCACGGACTAATGTTGGAACAAGATCAGAAAAAAATCTTATAAATCATGTACCCATTTAACTTTATCTTACACTAAAACTAAGAAGGAGGAAATGAAAGCTGTCTTGGACTATTATTAAATATAAATATATGTTTGATATACACACACGATCGTCTGTTCCTAAGGTAGGCAACTTAATGCCTGTGTTTTCGGTAACAGCCGAATGATATACATTTTTTTTATAAATATACCTATAAATAATACATATAGAAATAAATAGATATTACACCCAGACTCGAGGCGGGAATCGAACCCACGATCCTGGAACAGAAAGCAGGGTCACTACCAACTGTGCCGAGTCAATTAAAATTTAAAAAATAATTACTTGCGGTTTTATTCAAATGTAAGAGACAAAATCGTATTGACTTCTGATGTAATTATACCTACGATACAACGAACGAAACATGGTGACCGTTCTGGTGTAGTGGTGCAAGTAGTCGCCTTAACGCCTCGCCTCAATGGCGGTGGTCGTGGGTTCGATTCCCGCTCGGGGCAGATATTTGTATTTGTGCCAATATTTGTTTCAGGTCGTGGTGTATATCTGGGTGTATAGTGGGTTTACCCACCATGCCCCGGAGAGTACGCAAAGCCGTCGGTCCCGTTTGTTATCATGGATGCCTTATAATAATTTTTACTTATAGTAGGGATATTATCCGCTAACCCGCAGTGGAGCAACGTGGTGGATTAAGCTTCAAGGCTTCTTCTATATGGAAAAAAGGCCTTCGCTCAGCAGTGGGTTATTTATAGGCTGATACAATACACTACAGTACGAAACATTTGTGGCCTGTAGTGACGAAACTGAGCCTTACCATAAATATACGAGTCCATCTAAGGGGAGAGATGTTACTGCCGGACAGTTCTCAAACCTGTTGCTTAAAAAAGGATATGGTGATTCCCGGGAACCATATAATAATATAATGTATGAGTGTATATGAGTATGTATTTACCATAAACAAAGCTTAAGGTCAAACTCTTACTGTAGCGGGAGTATACTTAAGCGAAAACTGCTTCTCTCACAGTCAGCTGTTGTATGTGGCATATTCCAGAATAGCCTGGTAATTCTAGCACTCCGAACGAAAAACAAAAAAAATATTGTTTATGAAAAAATACTATGGAAGGTGTAGTATTTCGATTTCGTTGTAAGAAGATAATACCCCCGTGTGACTTTCTCCAGATCAAAAGCAGAGATTCTTCATCATAAAACATAACAAATTTCATTTTTATTTTAACGTTTAATTAACTTTAAATTCCTACTCTATAATAAAGATTGTTATATTTTATAATTATTCAAATATTTTAACATAATAATTTATATGTTATAACAAAATTAATAACGTAAAAAAAAAAAACAAAAAAAAAACAAAAATCCTATTATAACCATTTTCGACTTCTGCGCGGACGAAGTCGCGGGCTACAATATTATGTTTGATCTCAATCCGTCTATTATGAAATATATTCCAGTATCGACGCAGGTGTAGGTGATAATAAATATAAATTATTATTTATATTATATTTTTTTGAAATTTTAGTTAAATACCCGTGCGAAGCCGGGGCGGGCCGCTAGTAGTAACTATAAAATAGTTCTTTGCTTAAGTGCCCGTTTTTTTTGCAAAAGAGTTTATATATATAATGAAGTCGTTTAGAAATCTATTAGAATATTTTTAGATCTGAATAAAATACGAGAATGTAAGATCTCGAAATTAAAATTATTCTTCATTTTCTTTTTTATAATTTTTCTGGATACAGTGTGAAAATTCGTATTACATTACTAAACTTTATTGTACCCTTTTTGGTACAATATAATATATTATTATATATATTTTAATTGATTTGGTTTGGATGTTAAAGTGATTTGAATTCAAAGAATGTATTCCACTACAAAATATGGAAAATTAAGCGATAGAAAAAAGCTTATAATAATTACTTTTAAATTATTAGGGTCTTAGACTAAGTAGGGATAAAAACTATGTCAAGAACAATTCCATCACCAATAATAAAAAAATGTAGAATTCGGGTAATATATTTGTAAACAAATAAATTACAGAACTGCTTTACAAAATCTTGTAATCTGATACATAATCATATTACAAGATTTTGAGAATAAGGAAAATTAAATTAACGTTTAAAATTAATTAACGGAAGGACAACTAAGAAAAAATGTAAAGATGACGAAAAAAAACTGCAGAATTTGAACAAATTATGTGTCCAGTAATTACGTTTACCTCAAGATTTCCGGATTTACTCGCAGCCTCCGGCATTTTCTTTTGGACTTTTGAGCCGCTTTGTGTTAACATAGCGAGCGCTAAACGTCTTAATAAAGGCAAAGCGGAAAAAGTTTAATGGGAACTTGTATTTTATGACTTAGCTGCAGAGCAGGAGCGCTAATAGACCCTTTGGCCAACAAAGGCGACTTAATTTCAACAATGACTTCGTCGACACGCGAATCCGCGACGAACAAATTATGTTCAAGTGTCGGTGAGGCACTACAATACTATCAGCGAATAATGCTAAACATAAAGGGCTATAAGCAATTACGTCGCCATCGCGCCTCTCGAGATTCAGCACCCGGCGGCCTGACCCTGCGCCCAATTTGAACTTTATTAACGCCGTGTTAGAGCGCAGTTCCGTACATCTAGTTGTAATCCTAAATCGGCAAAGAAACGCTCAGCCTTCGAGGGTCTTCCCACTTTATTTATTCCGTATAACGAGCGAAGTCGGCTCAATGGGCAGGAATTGTTGCGGCTCCCGCGGCCATTGTCATGGTAATAGCTTGAGTTATGGTTACCGATTCTTTTAGAAGATACCGACGACTAGGAAATAGCTTCGACTAAATCGAATTATAATGCTTTCATAATTCCCGAATATAATGTACCATCATCGTGGAAATTGATTTAATAATATTCATTTTAAATGTAAAATATAATACGTTGTTTTATAACACCATTACATTTTATAATATAAAAATAGCAAAAAACTTTGAGCAATAAGCATCTCCATTACTAAGACCATTTCTGTGAACATGACGCCCGCTTCGAGTGCGCTGCGAGTGCGCAACAAGTCCCACCGGAGCGAAACAGCAAGATAAAGAAACGAAACAGTCGGATCGCACCGCAAGTTAAGCGCTTTATGCGTCTGAAGATTTTCCACGTGCTTTTTAATGCGCGTGGTTCCAATTTACCGACCTGCTAGTTGTCGTATAAAACCACAATTAAGCAGCGTGACGGATTAAGCTCCAACCCTTCTGCTTTAAGGTACAGGAAGCCTTTGCCCAGTAGTGTCGCGTGTAAAGGCTTTTATAATAGTAAAGCTGAGTATAGCAATAAGATAGTATACGACAAGAAATATAAATATTATCGTAATACATGACATTGTAATGTGTAATGTTGTATGTGTAATGTAATGTAAATGACATACTTTGATTGCAGGCAAGACTTCATATTTTTATTCTTAAAGGTCCTAATATGATTTATTTTTTGACGTGATAACGTCTAGTAAATTGATGAAAGGGTGCCCGTTCGAAGAAGATGACGTCATCATTGTCACAATTAGAGAGCGAGAGCGCAGAACAAGCGGTAGAGAGGTACTATCGGCTCGGCCTAAGCGTTCGGCTTACGATCGGCGGTCGGCCTAACTTACGACGCGTCCGAGTAGAAATGACAGCGGCAAATGGCGGGAAACTGTTTTGTCAATATTGAAGTAATGTCAAATAGTGAAAAGTTGATAATATAATGTAATGTAATAATATAAGTTAATAATATATAAGTAAATAAATGTAAGTTAATAATAAAAGTTAATTAAAACATAAAATGGTTACCATAGTTTATTACAACAACAATTGCAGCAAAAAAGGTAATTAATTCTTGCATTTTTAAGAATCCGATTAGCGATTAATCTTATATATTTGTTCTTTGATTATAAAATAAGTAGCATCGGTGGGCGAGTGCAGTAATATTAGGTTATATTACAATTTTGACTAAAAACTTATTAGGACTCATATAATTACGATCGTATAAAAAGTAAACTGTTTTTATTTAGTATATTTTTACAATTTTCATAAGTGGTTAATGATAATCTAATTTGTTTTGCTAACTTTAAGTTATTAAACTTAGCTTCTTTATTAAACTTGATTATTTCTTGTATATAAGTAACAAAATATTGCGTACAATACATGCCTTAAAATAACTTTGGATATTTTCTAATAATATCTTAATATGTTATAAACAGTCTTATTCATCAAATAACTAAACTAGAAGCTTAATTTCTTCAAAATAAAACACATTACCAAGCTCGGTGTTTTTTTACGCTATGTAAAATACGCATGTCCTTGCTTGACTACCTAAGAATATTTTGCCGCTGTTTTTTTTTTAACGTAAGCTAGCATTTATAGTTTAATATTACTAGAGCCCTATAAACACTAATAATCGTTTTTATAAATAATACCACAATAACCATTATTGTTTTAATTTTTATAAGTAATTTTACATACATCCTAAAATTATTTCCGTTGTAATACTCCTGTTGTGCGACACCATAATTTCGAAACCACTAAACGTGTGTGAAAGTTTCTTGATTATTTAGTACGGCAACATTGGTTTCAAGCTGGCAACAAAATTTCGAATACAAACCGCCATGTTTTTTCCTGTCATTTGAGATTGTGTTTGTGTCATCAGCGCGTGTCGTTAAGATTTCCTGACTTTAGGTGAGTAAAATTGTTATATTTTTACGATTTTCTAGAAATTGATATATATATTTTTAAGCCCCCTTTAACTTTATTGTTAAAAGAGATGCAGAAGTGTTCGATTAATGGTTAAATTTGTGAATTGTTGCATCTTTAAGGTTAGGTCGTGAATAATTTTCATTCCGTTGTGCGATTTGTGACACGAAATTGTGCGACGTGTCACAAGGGAAATTTATAAAGCTGTGTTTATAATCATTCTAATCTCATTAGCTACCTACCTATGTAATAGATGATTCTTAAATATTTTGATTATTGTTTTAAATATTTATAAAATAGTTTTAACTTTCTACGTCAAAGCCTAAGAGGGTAATGTCTTAGTAGGTTTGTTTTTTATGCTTTTTAGCCTTAGGAATAAGTTCATAGTGAAAATCCTAGATTTGAAGTGATTTTGATAGGTTTATAATGCTTTTTCTCGATATCTTTTGTGATGTTAGCTTGTCCAAGTTAGCAGTTGGTGTTTTTTTTTGTAGACTGTGTGCCCTTTTCTTTTCAGATGCCTTTATCATCCGCAGAAAGATGTCGCAAGTACCGCGAAAAACTAAAAAAAGAAAATCCACAAAAATTTGAAGAAATGAGAAAGAAAAACTTGGAAAGAACGAAAGCTAAAAAACGAAAAATAGTCGATATGAGCGAAAATGAAAAACAAGATGTGAGAAAACAATGGAGGGATGCTAAACGTAAAAAAGTTAACGAAAATAAACCAGTGATAATCGAAGCTGAAAGAGCACTTCGTCGCTATCGTAGCCAAGTAGGGCGAGAAAATAAAAAACTAAAAGAAAAAATTGAAATTCTGCGGCGAAAAAATGAGAATTTAAGAAAAATGTTAAAACGCTCAAGGAGCCGAGTACAAAGACTGACTGTTGAGTTGGAAAGAGAAAAAAGAAAAAAGAGAAAAATTATTTTAAATCAGCCACAATCAGTTAAAATTGAGGAACTTCAGTATCCAAATGAACTTACTCCTAAGACTAAATCTAATATTTTCATTGAGAAAGAACTTCCAGATATTTCAGAAGAAGCTAAAGAGAGAGTTAAGCAAAGACTTTTACAGCAGAATATTCTTGAAGAGTCCTTAAAAGAAACTTATAAACTTAGTAAATCATTTCAGGAAAGAAAAACGTTGAAGAAGCTTACAGAAACTGAAACAGGCAAGAAATATAACATGAAAACAAACCTGGCAAAATGTTTAGGTATTAAGAGTGGTATTAAAAGGTACCACAGTATTAAACAAAAGAGACTAATAACAGCATGTAACTTGAAAAAATTCTTCGAAAGAGATGACGTCAGTCGTATGACTGCAGGAAAGAAAGAATATGTCACTAAAAATAAAATACAAAAACAAAAACGGTTTTTGCTTGATACGCTACTGAAATTGTTTAAAAAATACAAAAATGAAGGCGGAACTGTATCCTTCACGACATTTAAACGCTACCGTCCATTTTATATAGTTCCGCCTAATTTAAGCACCCGCAATACATGTGCTTGTATTAAGCATTCCAATTTGACTTTTAAGGCTGAAGCCTTAAAGAAATTAGGCTTAATAAAAACAATAGATTTAACAGATTTAGTTTCTGAAATGGTGTGCGACGTAAAGTCAAAAAGTTGCATGTATTCGGAATGTAATCTGTGCCGTGATAAAGTACTTCAAATTACTATATCCGCTGACCAAAATCAAGATGAAGTATCTTGGTATGAATTTATTAGTAAAAGTCGCGAATTTGAACAGAACGGTGAAAAAAAAATTACCAAAAGAATGGTTAAATTACAACAAACTGGTGTACTACATAATCTAACTGAGTTGATAAAACGAGACCTCAAAAGTTTTAAAGTTCATCATTATAACATTTACCATCAATATATACAATATAAAGAATCAATAGAAAAACTGGAAGATAACGAAGCTATTCTTCACTGTGACTTTTCGGAGAATTACGTGTGTAAAATGGCAGAAGAAGTGCAGGCCATGCACTTTGGAGCTTCAAAAACACAAGTCACGCTGCATACTGGCCTATTATATATAAAAAATGAGAAACCTTTGTGTTTTTGTACTGTTTCACCTTCACTCAAGCATGGTCCCGAAGCTATATGGGGCCATTTAAAACCAGTTATAGATTATATTAAAGAAAAACTTCCAACGGTTCGCCGCATCCACTTTTGGTCTGATGGACCCACGACGCAATATCGTCAAAAATACAACTTTTTTCTGTTTTGTGAAATAATACAGAATGAAGGATTCCATCAAGCGACCTGGTCCTTCTTCGAGGCGTCTCATGGTAAAGGTGCAGCCGATGGTGTTGGTGGAGTGGTGAAACGAACATTAGATGCAAGAGTTGCGTATGGGAAAGATATTGTTGATGCGAAGTCTGTATTTGAGACATTATTAAAATCAGAAATATCAGTCAAGACATTTTACGTTTCTGACCAAGATATAGAAAAAATTAAAATATCTAATCCCAAAACAATTTTACCAATACCATCCACAATGACAATTCACCAAGTCATCGTCACTGAAAATAAAAATACAGTTAAATACAGACCTCTAAGCTGCTTCTGTATGCGAGGCATTTGCGACTGTTTTTCTCCTAAAATTCACATTCTTATAAAGGTTCGTAGATGCAAGAAAAAAAATATACAATTAGATTCATCTTCAGAAGATACTAATACGGAGATCGAATATGCCGAAAGTGATCAATCTGATTGGACAGAAGCTGAATATTTTGATGATAATGATTCTAAAGAACAGGAAACCTGTAGAGAAAAAACAGAGAAAAGAATGTCATCTGAAAAAAGAATACAAAAGAAGACTGAACTAGAGATTGAAAACCATTTAACAAAAGAAAATATAACATTAAAAACAAATACAGAAGAAGAAAGAATGTTACAGATAGAATTAGATAGTGTCATGCAGAAAGGATCAGGAAGTAAAGAGAAAAAGAAAGGAAACTCTGGAGTGAAAATCCTCGCCGATGTAAGGAATACTCCTGAAAACCGTAGATATTTTGATTTTAAAACATATAAAAACTTCACAGAAATAGGTTTAAACTTTGATATAAGTTCAGGAAAAATACCATCATCTAATAATAGTCAATCAGAGAAAGAAAATCATAAAAATATTTATTTAAATCCCATTCCGTCCTGTTCTGGAGTAAATACCGCGATGAATCAAGAAGCTAATGTGGAAAATAATGATTTTTTGATAAATGACGTTGTTTTAGTAAGATACTACGTAAGAAAAATATGGAGGTACTATATAGGATTTGTTCAAAAAATTCATAATGAAGATGGTAAAACATTATTTACGATCTCCTACCTGAAGACTGTAAAAGCCCCTAAGCTAAAATTTTTTTTACCAAAAAAAGTTGATCTCGATGTTATTACAAGCGATTCGCTTGTTAAAAAAGTAGGAGTATTGCAAGATTCCAAAGATTACTATTTGGTTGATGATTTTGACGAAGTTTATTTTGTTTAGCTATCATTTGATTTTGTTTAGATATAATTTTATTTCGATTTATATTTAAATTTATATCTCATTGGCAGTGGCAATTTTTTTAACTTTTACATCTACAGGCTGGGCGAAAAATAGTTCATCAAACGAAATAGGACGATAGTTAGGATAATTTGCAGTAATAATAAAAAAAAGTAGGAAAAAAATGTTTAAGTTTTATTTTTTATTTTTACTGCAAATAACCCCCCAACTGTTTCGTTTGATCTACTATTTTTCGCCCACCCGTATAGTTTTTTATTTTTTTTGTTTTCTAGTCTTAGTGAATATTATCAATTAAAGCAATATTATGTAAACCAATGACTGATTAGATTATTAGTAAAAATTTTGATATGTTTTAAATTTATGTTTTGTGACATGAGAAAAACAAATGATAAAAACAAAGTTTTATTTTAGTTAACTGGGTTGTTGGTAAAACACTAACAACCTTGCTAGGCTGCCTTACTGACATTATAAACAACATTTATTGTTTTATAATGTTTAAAAATTCAACATAAAAAATCAGATCCAGAATGTTATAGATCAGCTGTTTTTTGTTGTTGAATTTTTAAAAGTCAAAGAATAAAAGATGTTGCTTATGATGTTAGTAAGTAGGTAATACAGGCTTGCAAGGGTGGTAGTGTTTTACCAAACTTTTTTGGATTCTATTTGAAAGTTTTGGTTTTGTAATTTAATTTATTTAGATTGTACTATTTATTAAATATTTCTCGAAATATAATGTTTTTTATTTATTTATTCCTCTTACCTACCTAAAATCTTACGACTATTTACACACACCCTAATAATTATATTGTGCTACATTTATTTTCCAGTGTGACACATTCCGTTGTGATTTCCATTGTGCGATTACGTCAAAAATTTGGTCCTGACCCATATATATATATATATATATATATTATACAAAATGATAATTCAGTGATAATAATTCAATTCCATTCATGTTTTCTTATGACGTTATCACGTAAAAATTATCGTCCGTAAACCGACTTTACAGACAACCATTTTTTTTATTACCAGAAATAACCCTTATTTCAATAAAGTCAATGCAGTAAAGTCAATTCAAAGTAAGTACAATATCTACATCAATTAGAATCACGAATCACATTTACACCTTTTTATTTTCCAGCGATGTGAGAACTTTTGATAGCGAGCAATTCACTAGCCCCCCCCCCCTCACTCGTCTCCCCGCACCGCACCTGCCGCCCGCCCCAGGCCGCCGCCGCCCGCCCGCAGCTCGCTCATATTTTAAAACTCGCCTTAGAACACGAATAACTATCATTATTATGGGAATGAGAAATCGTTTTACTACTCTACTTCTGTAACTTATTTATGATATCACAAAAATTAAGCAAACTAAAGTGGCTACTGTCACCGTTAATGCTATACATCGTTTAAACGCCTACTATATTATTAATAGCAATTTTTCTGTTTTGCGCTTTGCTATTGTACTCTGAAATAAAGTATCTGTAACTTGTCGATTCGTGACGCTATAGTTACTTTGTTGTCAATAAATATTTATTCCTCGACTTAAAAGAATATTATATAAATAATCTGAAGATAAAAAAAAAACATCTGTCTAGGTACCGATAAAACTAAAACTAATTATAATAGGGTACGATTAGTAATCTTTTTCATATTTATTTATGTATTTATCTTAATATACATTTGTGGTTTAATTACTGGCACCGACAATAATAATGAATTAATCATGGAATCTAATAATCGAGACTATTTCTTTGCTTCCGAAAATGACACTTCAGAATCATTCTTTATCTGTCAGGGAGGAGCTAAGTATTCTGCAGATTCCAGGTAACGATGAGAAATCTGGTCAACGTTAAAATTTGGTTACAACATCTTGTAGTACCAGCCTATCGAATTTCAAATCAAATCGCTTGCCTTTGTCAACTTAGCCTTAACCTTTAACTAGCTTAGAGGCTTTCAACGAATAATCGATTATTTTTAATATAATAAATAAAAAATATCAAAATCGATATATCTTTCGAAAGTAATAACCACAGAAAAAAAAACTCGCAGAAATACAGACAGGTTTGTCTACGGCAATGGCGACGCTGCTATCAATCATAACATCACTCTTTTTTTATTTGGGCTTAAAATTAAAAATACTTCAATATATGTATGATAAGTTAGAGGAATAATAGACATGAACAGTTAAAAATAAAAAACGGAGTTCCTTTAGATATCACCCGCACTTGCGTTAAAGTATATTTATACTTATAATATATTTATACTATATATTTATATGTTCTGAAACTGTAGTTGACGGGCTCATTGGAGCAAATGGTGGTGACCCTGCTTTCTGCTCCAGGGTTGTGGGTTCTCACGGTTGCATGCGAAAGCGATCCCGTGGCGCCCCACTACGACGATGAGGGCACCGCTGGGTTTTAGTGCGGTATTCTGGCACGCTCTGCCGTGTCAGCGAGTCCCACATACCCGTCGCCTTTGGGCGGCGGGATGCGTAAATGCATTTCCCAGCAATAAAAAAAAGGGGTGTGGGTTCGATTCTTATTACGTTATTTATACGTACATGTATTATTTGAATGTGTATATTACAAAAAAAAAGTATATCAGTCGGCTGTCACCTAAAACACAGGCATTAAGTTGCCTACCTTAGGAACAGACTACCATGTGTGTATGTTTAAATATATTTATTTAGTTATTTGTAGTTGCTGATAACAGTGTGACGGCTGTACTTCGAAATATTATTGTTCATGTTAGACTTATTAATTCTGTTTTATGTCGGGTGTTCTTAAATTTTATATTTTATATTGTGCTTTATAAACTCTAGAAATTGAAACAGAAAATATTTCTATCACAAGAGTATTTTCCTTTGCGTCGAGGATTAAAATTGTATAAGCTAGATAGTTCGCTATAGTTTTTATTAAAATATTTAAATAAATAAATATGTTTATATATAATAGAGAGGAGAAAAACAATAGTTCGCGTTATTAGGAAATTATCATTGGGTGATGGTGTGATGGACACTGATATTTACACAGCACACGTTCCTTTAGTATAGAAATTCAACCATCAGCGTCTATATAGTAATAAGCTTTTTTTAAAAAAAAAAGTCGGTTTACGGAAGATAATTTTACGTGACAACGTCAAAAGATAACATTGAAAAAAAAATCCATATTTTATGAATTGAATTGAATTATTATCACCGAGTGATTATTTTGTATAATACAAAGAATGAGTTAATTCAATTAATTACAATTTTTTTTTCGATAATTTAACATTTATTTGCACTCATTAATTCAAATATTTTATTAGTTAAACTATATATCGCACCCTTAATAAAACAAAGATGTAACTCAAAAATTACAACTTGTGGGAATTAACGTTTGAAGTTTAGCACTTTTTCCGCATTGTGTTTGATTAAAAATTACCGATTATTTGTAAAGCTCTTCATGACTTTTACTATTGATATAATTAGTTTAAACTATAGAGATTTATAGAATAATAGAAAAAACACTGTGTTAAAGTCTATAATAGCTGTAAAATGGTGACGAAAAAAAAAATGCCGACTTAAATCTCTTTATGGCAAAAATTACTTATTAGACGAACAATATTTTAGGTAGTAACCGAAGTAAATCCAAATGTTACACATCATCATCAAACGCATTTTCTAAAAGAATGAAGTATAACAAAAAATCATCTTTTTATTTTTAAATAATAAAATATTCCATACTTTCTTTTTAATCCAATACCGAATTATTTGATGTTACTCAAAACCACAGCACTTTAATCTCCGCTCACTGCCGGTGCATCCCTGAATCACGCCACTTTATAAGAACTGACTTGTCAGTTTCTGTTAATTGTAAAGAGAGTAACAATCGCGTATCTTTCTCCATCTTATAGTTAAAACGCTGGAGTCGAAGTCTACCTATTCTTTACGCGACGAAGACGCGTTTTATTGTAAAATCTCCAAATCCACAAATTTTGAGTTACATCTTTGTTTTATTAAAGGTGCGATATGTCGCAGCGGAGGCCAAGCGAACTTCAAAATATGCCCTGATTTTATAATCAATAATAATTATATTTGTAAATGTATCAGGCTAAGATTAAATAATTTAACGTTTTATTCAATTCACGGAACATTAGTGATTTCATTATTCTTTTTGTGAGATTATGAAGTAAGTACCTGTTTAGTTCCTATTTATTTTTATGTAATGATTCAGCTGTTTGAATTGCTGAATAATTTGTGTTAAAATGTTATTGTTATTCCTATTTATTTTTATGTAATGATTTGGCTGCTTGAATTGCTGGATAATTTGTTATTTGATATACTTTGTAAAATATTAGATGTACCCACATTTTGTAAAATCACTATGCCGGAAAGAACTATAAGAGCGTGCACTTAACGATGCACTGAGACTTCTCAGCCAGCCAGCGCTCGGAGCAGACGCATTTGGACTATCCTGTATACGTGAGCCATTTTGTGATATTTTTATAATGATTTAACTTTGCATTAACAGTTTCTTACTTAAAAGAGTAACTGCTGAGTTTCTTGCCGGTTCTTCTCGGCAGAATCTACATTCCGAACCGGTGGTAGCTTCACAGTAGTCTTTTAACTTTCATTCGTAATCTAAATCAGTAAGAATAAGGATTTAAGCAATCAGAGTTCTAATTTTTTATTTTCACTAATTCCTTCGTGGTGACAGTAGTTTAAGAATAAATTATAAAACTGCCTACGTAAATTATAATCGTTAAATAGTTCTACTAATATTCTTAATTTTATTCCCATTTGCTTTTCCTTTCATTTTCATAATGTAGATAGTAATAGCAGAACCGAAGATCTAAATGAGATCGACGGTTCTGCTGTTTTTAAAAAATATTAACAAGACCGCTAATCCGATATATAGATTAATTACAAGTAACAATGTGCTCTAAACAATTTATTTACAACTTATATAGATGTGTGATATTTAAGATCCTCCAATTTGCGTTATTGTTTTTCATTTACGAGCGCTTAGGCTGATCGTGTCTGTCTATCGCTTGTTCCGCGCACTCGCTCGCGACACGTGACACTTCTTCGTGCGTGCAGCCGGCATTCATCGATTTACAAGACGTTATCACGTCAATAATTAAATTACAATAGAGCCGCTTTTCTTACTTTTATTCATAATTTTGATCGAATTAGCGTCACAAGGTTATTGCTAGCACTAGTTATTTCTATTAAATTGAAATGCGATTGTTTTAGTTCCAATTATATGCAGTAATAACTGAGTTCAGATTTCATTCGTCCATCGGAATAATGGCAACTGTAACTAAAGTGAGCGGGTGCAGGAGCGCTCGCAAGTCGTCGAGTTTAATGCAGCGGCTATAAGTTTCAGATATACGAGGAGATTATCGGATCGGCTGCGAGTCCTACGAGCGCCAAGCGCCGGCGACTGGCGACCGGCGAGCGACGCTCGTAATGAAGCCATAACGCGCCGGCGGGCGACCGGGCGACCAGGTGGCTCGGCTGCCTTCGTAAGATTTCTTAAAGAACTTAAGCTCTGCCAACAAACACTTAAATTTATAGAAGCTTTACCAATAGTTGAATAAATACAAATGGTTTTTCAAATATGAATAGTTAGTAAATAATGTCTAATATCCGCACAAAGACGTCGAGGTGACCACAAAGCTTTGTCGAGTTTCTACGTTTCTTCTTTACAAAGTCGTTAAAGTTTTCAAAAGGATCTCTTTGAGTGGATGAAGTCCGCTTTGACTCTTGAAGAACTATTTATGCATTCAGTCATATTAAGTTTGATGAATTATATAAAAGCTGAATACAAAATGATTTGTTTTATATTTTTAATGTATTAAAACTGATCATACTTGCACATGCAATTTCACTCTAATCTGGTACTTGGTACATTATTATTCTATATTCACATAAAAAAAATATTTTTGATGATAATAGCCACACAATGAGCAGGTCGACGAGAGACTACCGCCTAACACATTGAGAATAATCACAAGAATACATATACTGACAGATCATTACAAAATTATGTGTCTACGAGTAAAAGTATTGTTTCATTTCCTATTCCTATATATTATATAAGATATACTGATCTTTTATTTGTCTAACGATTTCGCCTTAAGCCTAAGCGGTTTTACCTCACGAATGTAGATTCTCAATGTTTGAATATTTTCTATAGTCATAAAGAGACAGAGTAGACATTCAATTAATTGTAAATCAGTGATAGCGTAGAGAACATAGTTGTTCACAATTCATTTAAATAATGAAAACCGTAACGTTTTTTAAACATCTATAACATTATTTACGTAACAATAAAATTCTAATCAACACTCGTTTATCGGTTTGACCCATATCGAGGCTTCCGTATTATTTTTATTAATTATAAAAAATTATATAAACCTTGGCTGTTGTTAAGCATGAGAAATTTATTTCAGCTTCCAAACGAGGAAGTGTCGATGTTAAAAGTGACGTGGATTTTCAAAGGGTTTCGCAGAATGTTCCCTGTCCCTTGTGTGACGTGTGACGTGTGAGGTCCCATACAATTTATTATCCGCTTCGAAGATCCAATGAGCTGAAATTACCGTAATATTTGATCAAGAAGGTGCCCAAAACTATGAGTATAGTACTCGAGGATATTAAAACAATGGCACGAGGTAAGTTTATAATAATAGCTATTATTTTAAATGAGGAATTTTCATAAAATAATTATTTGTTTTGAACTGTCGTGTACCTACCTACATTCGAGCCATATGATTACTTTAAAAGTAATAAATCTTGTATCAATAGTCCAAGTTATCAATAGATTATTAAATAAAAATATATTTTCAATAAACATAAACAAAATAAAATTATGGAACTACCTTTTTACCCAACTGCGACAGAAGGAAGGTTATGTTTTTCGAGTGTATGTATATATGTATGTATGTATGTATGTATGTATGCATATCCATTTCTTTGGCACGCCCTACAGCCCAAACGGCTGGACGGTTTTTGACATATGAGGTGTCGTTGGATTTGTCTAAATTGTAGTAGTGACATAGGCTACATAAATTTTCAAAATGGCGCCCACAAATGTCGGAATGAGGGGGGAGGAGTTGAATTTTTTTTTCTTACTGTAGCAATATCGGTATCAAATAAAAGCTAGTAAAAATTATTTTTAGTTTATAATAAGAGTATTTTACGCAGTCGGGTTTTTTGATTTTTTTAATTTATCTGTTACATTCATCGTCCAACACATCGATAGGTCTGGTTAAATTAATTTAATTCGTGTAAATTAAACAAAATATTTCTAATCTTGACAACGGCAGCCCACTCATTAAACTTTCATTAAAAATTATTACGAAATATTCAAGTTTGAAGAATGTTATATAAGTTATAACATTCCTGTCGAAGTAATTTAAAATATGAGCTAAAACGAGCGTCGCATCCTGTACCTACCAGCATATTAAAAATTTGAATTTTTTAGCAACAATTTTGTGTTCTCCATTTTACTTGACATTTTTTAAATCATTCGTTCTCGACACTATTAGAAGCCCTAATTAATATTAATAATAGACAAAATATCTTTAGAACAATAAAATTTTTAAACTGTATTTCGTCTTAACTTTATTTACGCGTATTTTTAAATATGTTATGTTCACAACGGTAAACATATTTAATGATTAATGAATTTGATCATATTTAATATTTTAATATTTTTTTTAGATATTTAACAAGAATCAAAAAAGATTGGCTTTAATGAATTCATAACGACTAGTCAGTTACTCTTCAGTTAGTGTTTGTGTACATTCAGACCATTTCCTCTACTCCAAGGTTGCCTGGAAAAGATCTCTTTAGCGATAAGGCCAGCCTTTGTAAGCTTACGATATCTTGCTATATTGTTTTATACAATATTTTTTTTATGTGAAAACATCTTTAGCGGCGTTGTGCACTTTTTATTTTATTTCCTGTAGAATAAAGTGTATTATTATTCAATTCCCCACCTATTATCCTAGTTTTAAATTTAAAAAAATATATATTTTCATGATATGATTATGTCTCGGACATAATATTAGGTACTTCCCAATGGCCAGCGGTGCACACCAACTATAATACGTCGCCGAACTTTGATCTCTATCAAAGTAACATAAAATAATAATAAAAAAATAATAATAATAATAATTTATATATAAATATATAAAATAACAGTCTCTCTAGACTAAACGACCTCTCCAAATTATCTCCAAATCTCCAAACAGTTAAAGGTCGTTAGGTACTAATTTCAACAAGCCTCCACGAATTGCCTTCACTCTTACACACAAACTTTATTTCAATCAACCCTTTGCAGATAATCTGTTCTTATCCGAGATTCTAGTACCGCGATAGCTCAGTGAATGGGACAGCATCGAAACCAGACTGTGTCAGCTATCTAATATCTATAAATATTTCATTGACATTGAGTAATTTATATTAGAATAAATGGCTTTCAGAACTTTATCTAGTAGTTAGGACTTTGATCTGAGCCTGATGGCCGATATAGAAACGGTGACCGAACTCTTCCTGATAGTCTCAACATGTCAATCTCAAGTAATTTAATCGGTGCTAACTAATTTATATTCCTATCATGTATTTTTAAACTAACTTCAAATACCAACTACCAGACATGCAATTTACTTTCGAGCAGCTGAAGATGTATATTTGGATAATCGACATTTTACACGATCAGCCAGCTCCGAGTGAAGCAACAAGGCGTATTAAACCATAAACTCTTTGCCATATGGGTCAATCTTTACCCATTTGCAGCTTATTATAATTCTTCTATGGATTAGGTACTGGGTACACATCGACTGGACGAATGGAAGGAATGGAAGACTACTTTGAAGAACTCACAAACAGAAAATGTTTTATTTTAACTGTAACAATACAGTGGAACCTTAAAACACGAGAGACGCAGGAAAATTGTTTTAAATAAACTATTAAATGAAATCAGATTAATTTATACTGTCATATTTTTTGTTACAATTGTAACGAAATTATTTCTAGAGGACACCATGTCTATCTAGATACAAAATATGTTGACTGTTTTTGTTAAATTTTTTTTCACAGCACGAGGTAAACCAAATATTTAAATATACCAAAATTGGTTATATAAAAATGTCTTTTAAGACAACTGAGATATTTTCTGTGTCTACTATGTTTTAAATTTTCCAAAAATAGGTACTACAATACTGAAAACTAGAACGTATTAACAGAATTTAATAAATAGTGTTCTACGATGCATGTTTCAATTAACTAAATCAACATGATTTATATATACATATATCTAGATATATTTATACTATATATTTTGTATATCACGTTGTATATCGCATTCGCATCAGCCTATCGTAGTCCACTGCTGGACATAGGCCTCTCCAAGCTCGCGCCAAATATCCCGATTTCTGATCTTCATCTAGCCTCCGCCAGCGATCTTGCTTAAGTCGTCGGTCCAGCGGGCCGGAGGACGCTTCACACTGCGTTTGCCGATTCGCGGTCTCCACTTCAGGACACGTCTGCTCCAGCAGCCATCGGTCCTGCGACATACGTGACCAGCCCACTGCCACTTCAACATGCTAATTCTACGAGCTATCTCGGTTACTTTGGTTCTCTCGCGGATAATCTCATTTCTGATTTTATCCTTGAGAGAGACTCCAAGCATAGCCCGTTCCATAGCACGTTGAGTGACTTTAAACTTAGCGTTACGTTATACGTTGTATATATTGCATTATAAATTTAAAAATCAAATATTATAATGGATTATAAATAGTGATATAAATCATAATTATTACGAAATTAAAAATCAAAGGATAATTTGTGTGAACCATTTTATTAAGAATAAAAATATTTGTACCTATCACGTCACACCCGGTGGTCAGAGGTGAGACAGATATGGGTAGTTTACAATTAATGATATAAGGTCTCCAAAGGTGACTATCTGGCTCCGATGACCTGTTGTGTGAGACGTTATTGCAGATAAGTTTTATATCCGTTATATTTACTGCGAATAATTTATTTTTAAGTTTACTATTGGTATTTTTTGTTATATAGTGTTACATGAACAGAAATACATTATTTATTTTGTATGAAGTATTTAAAATACTACTTTTTATTATTTTCCTAACTATCTACTTCTACTACGCTTCTAACTTCGGCGCATAATTGAAACCCGGTTTGATTTTAGGTTTTAGGCAAAAATGTAAAAATCTTTGCACGAAAAGTTCAGCATGAAATGACAACGATTTTTTTTTTCTACGAAATTTGGAAAGGACGTTGCCGTTTCGTGTGTTTATATTGGATACCCAAACATCAAAAAAAAAAAAATACACCGAAAGTACCTATCTATGGAATATGTCTAAAAACAATCCATTGAATCTGCTATATTTATTCAACAATTGTAATCTACAACCACATCTCTTCCAAACTCTTATTTTATATATTACTGTATTTTTATTGTAATTGACAACCACGACATAGTATATTTACACCTCGTCCATAGATATAGATAGCTTTAGATTAAGATGTACATAGAATAAGAGACACCAACTCATCGTCTGATCCAATCAATCGGCTCCAAATCGGCTACACGTCGTACATTTTTTCATTATTATATTAAGTTATATTAAAAGTACGTATTCTGTATGTATTTATGTATGTTACAACTTATATGTATTTAGAAGCTATTTAAATGTAATAAACCTTAGACTTTAAGTCAGTCAAAAATAATGTTAAAATACCGTTATCATGGTGACGAACACAGGACATCGTTACCGTCAAATTGTTTGAACAATACCTAAACAAGTTGCCGACGTCTGGGGTCTGGCTCCCGAGCGAAAGCGCAGCATCACCGTGATCGTCCACGAGAATATAACAGGAACGTTATACCAAACGAGTGTCGCGAATACCTACTTCATTTTAAGTTATTATTATTTGTTAGAAACATCGATGTTTTGTTTTTCTTTTTACAGATTTGACATCTATCGGAATTTTGTAATTCTCCACTCCGCAGCTTCAATCGTTTATTAAAAATTATATTTCACAACAATCGTATCGACATACGAGATAATAATAGAAATGAAAAATTTGCGCCAGTTGTATGCAAGAATTCTTCAACATTTACCTGAGAGGTATTTCTAAAACACAAGTTCGTTTACCTACGCCAATAGTAAACAAATTCTTGATGATACGAATATTGTAGAACTGCTCGCTCGTACTCATCACGCGCCAACGTTCGAATTCGTTTCTAACAAATGAAATGATCGGTGACATAGTTATCGACGTGAGGCGAACTCCTCTATTCAGGTTATAGCTTTATTAATCACATGACATTCATATATATAATTATTCTATTTCCTAAGCTCGAGCCCCCTTTTCTGTTGAACCTCGTCACGATTCTGGCACGCCGCGGCGACGTCGCGATACACTCGCAAAACAGCTGCCAACTCACATACCGAGTGATTATAGTAATTATGCTTACGTAAACACATGTGAAAGTAATTATAATATTAACGCGAGATACTCATATTTTTCTGATATTTTTCTTTTTTATTGCAAATTGTAAAGACAACGCCCAGCGAGCTCGCGTTCTCGCGTCAAGATTATATTCCGAATCATTCCTCGCGACAATGAAACCAACGTTTTAAAGAAATTAACCTCGATTTCTAAGTCATTTGTGTTTTAAACGGTACGCGGGAACAGAACTAATGCGCCTCCGTAACTCTCGGCTCCGGGTAAACACAATCTCGGACGGCGGTAATTGACGAAACTGTCCAATTTAGAGTTATTTACGTGCCGTTCTGTTCCTAACGCCTTTTTTCTTCGTTTACATGTCTCTACTATTTTAAATGCCTAGTCTATTTCGTGCGGCTTATAGTTGTATATCTATAAACTTCTTTTATTTGACTTTAAGAAATAACATATAGTGTATGCAACTAAAATACAAAAAAAATATCTAAAATAAAGTAGCAATAAAAATCAAATATTTTATGATTGAATTATCTTTATCAATGATAAACATAACCCTACCGTGTTATCGCACACTTTTTTATCAAAAACAAATATTTTTATTGAACGATAATTTTTTTTAAATTTAATGAACGTTTAAACAACGCAAAAACAAAAAGATTAGGTGCCGATGTTATCAACCAGACATTGACGCATGTCACTTAACCTCTGTGAACTGATTTTCAAGTACGCACTTAAACGAGCTAATCAAATCGCTTCAGATGTATACTTGAGCCAAATTCGATATGGAATGTTTACCAACAAATCGTTGCTTAGCAACCAAACATAGGCAGATGTTTACAGCCTATTGGAAAATAATTATAATAATTATATTTTTTAATATTTTTACATAGTAGTACAAGCTACATAAAACTTGAAATACATAAGTCAGAAAGTTAGATATATTTATATGTTATCTATAATTATGTGTGAAATTTACTTGTTAACGTGGGTAAACTAATTTCCCACTGAATGATTTCTAAATATTTTCATAAATATGTATATGTTTGTTTACATAAATTCCACATCGAATTTGGCTCAAGTATAGTTACTAACACGGGACGCAGTTGTTGACATAAACAACGATGTATGCTAAAACTATTATTTTATCGATGGAATTAACATAAGTAGCTACATGATATGTTATAGGTGTGGAATCTTTGTCATATCTTATTTGCACTGTAATTTATCATCGAGAACTATTTTAATATCGACTAGTAAATTACTAACTAGTAAACTTTTATCCGTTACCCAACAGTGGAGTAGTGAGACAAATTAAGCTTTTCCTATATACGATAATACGAGTAGAAGGAGAGTATTTTGTTCAGAAGTGGGACATGTAAAAAAAAAATTCAGTTCGTTTCAGCTCAATTTAGTAAATACTAGACAACTGCCGGGGATACATGGAATCAAACACTTATATGAACATTTATTGTATTTAATATACATATTATATATATTTTAACTCTACTCAAGGTTAAGCCAGAGGGTTACAATCCATTATTATCGTATATCGTTCATTAATCTGTTCGTTGAATATGCTAAAGCGACGCTAATCTTAATAACTAATGATATTTGCTACATTGCTCCTTCGCAAGAAAGTATAATCGAAGAATATTCATTGTTTTGAAATAAATAGTATTAATCGCAGTGTAAACACTGGAAGGAATAACAAAATTGTAACTCCAAGTTTCCGACTGCGCAAAGTAAACGTCTCCTTTCTGGGTTATGGTATTCGCATGTATAATAAAATCCCACAAACAATTTTGGTATTGTCTCAACATAAATTTAAATATTTTATTTAAAAAAAAATTAATAAATAAAGCGTATTATTCGGTGCAGGATTACTTAGTCGATAAAAATGTGTAGACTTAGTGGCGCTGTATTTCATGCAAGATATTACTAATTTTATACTAAAACACAGTTTATATATTATTTTCAAAAAAAGTAACTGCGGAGTTTCTTGCCGATTCTTCTCTGCAGAATCTACATTCCGAATCGGTGGTAGCTTTACTTTTACAAAATAATAATCACTGTAAAGTTTTAATTTTTAAAATGACGATTCGAATGTGTCTCTCTCTCTCTCTCCCTATTTGAATGAAGTTGTTTTTGATTTTGATTTTGAACCAAGACAATATATACAGAGAAGTGAATGTTCCTCTTAACATAACAAGAAATTTCTGCCATCAACGTGATATTTGGCGGCTGTTGAAGTTGCACCAATACAAATGTTATTAATTATGATTATTTATGATTAGAACTATTAGTGTATAAATTTTATTGCAAAAGCGATAGGCGTATCTTACGTACGTATAAATTAGTATGTATTTATATTTAGACTCACGGCGTGTCAGTCCGTATATTAGGCGTAGTATTTATAACGAGGGTATTTGCGACCAGTAACACGTCACGTTAGGCTATTTGAGTAGAACAACTTCCGCGTACTAGAATAACCGTCACGCTTCCCTCGAATACAACAGTAAATTAACTCGATTTAGTCGAATCACATTTAATGTGCGAAGATAAATCTTTAATTAATTAGTAATAAATCAAACTATTAACGAGCGATTTACAATAAAAATCCGGCGACAGTGTAAACGTGGCCGCTGTGCGAGTGTGCGTGTGCGTGTGCGCAGGCGCGTGTTGCGTGACGCAAATAAACAAGTAGCTAATAACGCGCCGCTAAGGGTGCCTGTGCACTGAAGCGGAGCGAGGCCGCGGAGCGGAGAAACTGAGAACTATTAACCAATACGATTGCAAAAAATTCTCCCCTCCGCTCCAGTGGACAACGACTATTGTTTAATATTTCTCCGTTTCTCTGCTCCACAGCCTCACTTAACTTCAATGGACAGACACTCTAATAGCGAGCTTTTTCAGGAGCGCTACGACTGTGACCGGCGCGCTAGACTCGCTGCGCGGCGACGCTCGGGTCGCGCATTCCTCACGCACGCACTGGTGAATGAATTAGAAATAAGCTAGAAAGAAATACAAAGCTACTTGATTCAAAAACTTAAAAGTTTTGAATTTCTCCATGTACCCCGTAACGTAATTTGTTTAGTTCGTATTTACCGCCGGATGTAGTAGGTACGGGGTACCTACGTCGGTACTGTAGCGATACGACAACGATAAGATACAATGAAATAATCACAGCATTTATGTATTGCTGTAATGATAAATGAATCGAAAAATTATCAAATTAAAAAGATAAAAAAATGTGGAGAGCGTGATATATTTTTGCGTACAGATTTAACGGAAGTATTTAACAAGATTAAAATATTTATGACATTATCAGAATGATTTATAACTTTTATCTTTCCACTTTAAACTAACTAAATTATTGAATTAGTTTCTAACTTTCTTTAACTAAATACTTTATACGTCCCGAGAACACACCCGCTCTATTAGCACTAAACTAGCGAAGTTCAGAACTTTATGTCGCTATTTTCACGAGGGATTCCATTTTATCGAACATAATTAATAGTAAAATAGTCGCTTATGAATTTAGATATTATCAAAACTGCTATATAGCTATTCAGAGATATTCAGAACAATATTATTTAGTTGTAAAACGTCACAAAAATATAAATGTTATAAATAGAAGCGGCTGTTAGTTTTTGAGATTGGGAAACACTCAGCACCGAACCGTTCTAATTCGTACACTAAAACCGGCGTGCGTGCCAGCAGCGTGCCAATAATCGCAAGCGGCGACCTAAACCTCGGAGTAATTTATTAAGAGAAACAACCCAGCGTACTATCAGATATTTATTTACAGTCTATAAATAGGCTATGTACAGAAAGTTCGCTGTAGCAGCGCACCGCACGCGAGTGCGTCACGCTAGCAAGTGCGGCAGCAGCAGTCGCGGCCGCAGCAACACGTCGGGTCACGTGAGGAAGAGCAGCAGCAGCAGCAGCGACAGCGACAGCAGCAGGCCGGCGGCGGACGCGCGCGCGCCGCTCGAGCTCACGCGCGCCACGGCCGCGTCGCGCTGCATCGTCTCCATCTCGCTCTCTGCGACGTGTGGATAAGGCGTTAGAAGTCTTCGAGATCTCATAATATTATGATACTAGAGAGCGCAAAAATTTACCGAGTGGAACTTGTGGTCGGAGCGTTAGCTGGGTAATAGTTTTGTTAAATTCTACTCCAAGCTGTACGTAAACTTATTGAATAATTATTTGAGCGTCTCCCGCTAGGCAGCAGGCAGTTCGAATTACGTAATCTTTCGAGTCTCTCTAAAACTGGATAAATGTTATCAAGTTTTTAACGCATTCAGTAAAATGTTCTGTTTTATAATCCACACATATGTTAGTAGGGCTTTTCTTTTTAATTTCGTCATGATGGCCTATATTTTTGTTATTTTTTATTTTATCGAACTATATTCTACTGTAAACTTTTTTAATTATTCGACTATTTTTATTTTGTAACGTCATAGTTGAAATCGACGTTGCTTAAAAACTGTCCCAACATTTGCCAAACTTCCTCGGCCCACATATCAATTAAGCGGTCGACAAAGTTCCTAGCAACGAAGTTATTTAAATTACGAGCAGCTATTCAAAATATCTTCTTCATTATGTACCTCAAAGTATGCCAGATTCGAGAGAGGTGAACGAATGAAGGAATATAGTAAAATATGTGTATTATTACGAGAGACCTTCGCGGTTAAATCTCTCGCAGTTTCATTATTCGAGGTGACCCAAATAGCTAACCGAGAACTCATTAAATACAATGCAGCTAAAATGTAAACACGTGTATGTGTGAGAATCTCGGTAGAAAATGCAAAATAAAAAATATGAGCCAGCAATTCAGCTATTTACACGCTTTGACTGGTTAGTCGAAATATGAGCTCCTATGCAATCGAAGAATAACCGAATAATGCATTTTAAAAAGATAGAATTACATTAATTTTATTCTAATTTTTGCTGTAAACAAATCCGCGTGTACACTCTGTGATACGATTAAAGGTTAAGAAATATTCAAAAAATAAAATGAAACAGTTGCAAAGTAGTCGTTGTCTTTTAACGACCGCGAACTAATGCCACTTAAAACCCCCCATCAACCTCTTAAGTTGAGAAGTACTTGGTGGAAATTTTGCAAATGCTCCTCTCTGGCCTTCCTCCGAAGTTTTAATTCCACCTCTTTGGGTCTCTATGGATTCTCCGAAGTACCGACGTGTCTAATATTAGTACCTATAAGCTCGTAGTCGCGCTCGTCGTCGTCGCGCAGACGCAGCAGCAGCGCGGCGCTGCGCTCGCCCGCGGCGCACGTGTAGCGGCCCGCGTCGCGCGCGCGCAGCGCCGCCAGCGTCAGGCGCGACAGCGCGCGCCCCGCCCAGCGCTCCGCGTCCAGCGAGATGCCGCCGCGCGCGCTCTGCGGACACGCCGCGCGGGTCACTTCATTTGCGACTACGCTATATCATTCTGCTATATAATACAGCATTAAAATCCATAAACCTATAGAATAATAATATGTAAGACTAAGTAGATTGAGAAAGAGGAAAATAGCGGCGCGTAGAGCTTCTACCGGGCCAAAATTGACCGCAGAGCATCGGCGAGCCCGCTTGCGATTCGCTCGCGAACAAGTCAATTGGATCTTTGAACAATGGAAAGCTGTTCTGTATAGATTTTTTGAAAGGTGCGATTTTTTTGACGCCGAGTGTATTTGAGTTTTGAGTACGTGTTCTAAATAAATCTAATAATTTTGTGCTATTAACTAAGTTGTAAGTAAGCGTACCTAGTCTGAAAAGACCTCTTGACTATTGTTTGCTATATGCAGGCTCTTGCTCTTCAGATCTTGAAGAACCGAAATGGCCCAGTGAGTAGAATGATAGAGCGAATCGATAATACGTGCAGGTTAATTAAATACTGCCCGCTATGAAGCAGTGAAGCGTATAGAGTATAAGCGTACAGCGCACCGAGTCTTCTCTTTCTTAGGAGAAGAAGCCTTTCTCAACCCTTGGAAAACTTTCCAGACTATTAAGAGTTTAGTACTATGTACTTGATTTTTACAAATATTTTATAATTAATCACCTGCGGATCTAGCGTTTCCCCGTCGTGCATCCATCGAATGCGCAGCGGCGGCATGGCGGCGAGCACGTCGGGCGCGAGCGCGGGTGCGCCGGGCGCGGGCTCGTAGCGCGCCTCGCACGCGAGCTGCGCCGCGCCGCCCCGCGCGCCCCGCACCACTCCGCCCTCCGTGCCCACAGCGCGCACCGACAGCACGGGCATCGCCGACTCCGCTGGCGGAAAGTAATCATACAAATAGAAAATAATACGAGGACGTTAACCGCGTCTTTTACATAATTAATTTTGTTACATACCGACTACTGTCAAATTGAAAAACAAGCTCATCTTGGGCTCGGTGTTGACCTGGCACTCGTACCGGCCGGCGTCGCTCGCGCGCAGCCGCTCGATGCGCAGCGTGTGCACGGCGCCGGCCGCCGCGTCGTCGCGCGACGTGAGCACGTCGTGCGCGTCCGCCGGCGCCTCCGAGCACGACACGCGCGCGTCCGCCGTGAACACGGCGCCCGCGTGCGTCAGGATCTGCAGGTCGCTCGACCTCACCCACGACACCTACACACGAGTACTGTTAGTAATGACTCTGTCCTGGTGAACTCGGGTCATACCAACTAGTAAAAGTTTTTATTACATGTTGTTATTAACTGTTACGTTTATAAATTCCTATGAAAAATGACGAAAAGGATTAACTATCTATTTTACGACCATGGGCGCCGGCAGAAATAATTTCCAGGTGGTGCAGATTTTAGTTTTCTTACAATCTTTCTCTTTGCCGTATATGATTGAATATATATGGTTGATCGATATGAAAAACATCTTATAGACTACATCGACGAGGCAAAAGATTTCTTTCTTTCAGTAGCAGAAGTGATCAAGATTAGCCTTAGTCTACCCGTCACAACGTGCACAATAGAAAGACCGCTCACTGAGAAGAGTTAAAACTTGGAATAGGTCCACAACAGGTGACGAACGACTGTCTGGATTATGCTTGTTAAGTTTCTACCGAGGCAAGATGGGAGCTCGTGGCGGAGGTTCTTGCCGAGACCTACTCATACGTCTCGGGTAGGAGGGCTCTTGGTGAGATCATACGGGTGCGTCGGATAGGGCAGGAAGCGCTAATGCGGAGGTGGAGGGAGGACCTGGCGGTGCAGCCGTATGGCACATGCGTTAACGGCTGCTTTGCGCCCGGTCCTTGAGCGGAGGACGCGCCGAAAACGCAAGCCCCTCACCTTCCGTCTGACACAGGTTCTCACCGGGCACGGTTGCTTTGGTGACTACCTGTGTCGGACGGCCCAAAGGGAGTCGACGACTGAATGCCACGATTGTGCCGCGGCGGTGGACTCTGCCCAGCACACCCTCGAGGTGTGCCCGAGATGGGTGGCGCTGCGTCGGGGTCTGACGTCAGTCCTCGGAGGGGACTTGTCGCTTCCGAGCATCATCACTGCAATGCTCGGCGACGACGAGTCCTGGAAGGCGATGGTCTCCTTCTGCGAGACAGTAATGTCCCAGAAGGAGGCCGACGAGCGGGTGAGAGAGGAGGCCGCCGACGTGGCCTCCATCCACAGGCGACGAATGGGGATGCCTAGGAGGCGCTACTTAATGCGCCTCCAGTGACGCCCCTATGCCCGTATCGGGCCGGGACGGGAACCTGGTCCTGCTAGACACGGCGTCGTTGGGACTGTTCAGAGGTGAGCCGGACAGTCCCCATGGAGGAGAAGTCTGGCCTTTTCGCCGAGGCCAGCCTGTCGCTGGAGAGATCCTGTTGCCTGCAGATCCGGGACCCTCCAATTAAAGCGGCTGAAGGCTCCCGCAGGGGTTTAGTACGGTATTGCACTTTCAAAGTGCCGAGTCCGACATAAGTCTAGGACTGCCACCCGGGCGTCCTGGATATCATCCGTAAATGGATTCGACAAAAAAAAAGAAAAAAAAAAGATAACTAAGGACAATAAAGATAACTTTATAGAAAACATCATTAATAAGTTGGGTCAAAAACCCCGCCGGCTGCAGTTGCTTTTTAAATGAGAATTGTGTAATTACTGCCTACTAATTATTATGAATAAAAAAATAATTTCCAACAGACGGCTTTTTATTTCAATAATTCCCATTGATCCCGAGATTCCCAAGTGGTGTAAGTGCACCCCCTGGTACCCCCCTGCCGGCGCCCATGTTTACGACTACTTGCATATTATATTCTATTATGTATTTCATTTTGCAAATTGTTTTAACTAATCCACTTATGGTAGTAGAATAATCCCGCTATCCGAGAACCGTCGAAACATAATTTAAAAACTATTAAAAACATTTATGTACCTATGTTATTATGCTTTTCACGTAAACTAAATTTAACACTCTGTTTTGAATTAAAATAGACTATAGGAAGCTGGCGCTATAAAAAAGCGATCAGTCATTTTCGTGTCGCAGCACCTTCGGCGAGTGTCGCCTCGTGGCCGCACTCGCGCTGCGGCACACCTCGCGAATGCTCGCTGGCAGCGAGCGCTTCCGGGAAGCAGTGCGTGTCGCTATATCGGGAGCGAGTCGATGACCGGCTCACTGAGATCGCTCTGGTCGCCCGCGCGACATCTCCGGGTGGCCGCTTTTAGCGCGTGACGTCGCTGCAAGGATTCGCCAACGTTTCCGCGGCCGCTAGCGTGACGTCACTCCGCCTCGCACGCCTCGCATGCCGCGCGCCTCTTTCCGACCTACACTGTAATGCGGCCTATTTCCCCTCGACGATTCATACCTCGGACATTCTGTTCCCAACGACTAATTCGAGTATTATTTATATTCCGTCCGACCATGCTTATATTACAAACTCACTCTTATAAATTGTTATTTTGCAAGCCATGAAATGGTATTTTTTACTGTATTTTTTAACATTTTTTATTTTATTTTATTCATAGGTAATAAGTTATACAAAAGTTTTGAGATAAATAAATTTTGAATTGAATTTTATTGTCAAACGTGTCAACTAGTTTAAATTCAAACTCAAAATATACGAGTACTCTACTCAAATTAACTATACAACTTTTACAAGTCTGTTATGTTTGTTAGTACCTTGGTATTTTTGTTTATTGGGAAAAATCATGGGTATTTTATATTGTTTAGGAAAAAATATCATCATGGGTATTTTCTGCTTATTGGGAAAGAAATCAAAACACAAAATGATTCATGCACAAATGTGGACTTTGAGTTAATTTAATTAGGGTGGTGCTGATGAATCATAAACCGGAAGCTCGCAAACAAACGAACGGACATCCGACACACGTGGGGGAGCGCGTGACATTGGCATTGAGTATTTTTAGTGCGAACGAGTTGCGAGTTGCGGTGCTCCGTGCGAGCCGGACCGCGCGCACGCGACCGACACACGCAACCAGCTAGATCAAAGATAGGAGCACGCACTCTATTCTCAGATAAATCTCTAGCTGCGGCATGCGACTGATAGGGAACGATCAAACATTTACAACAAAAATATTCCGAGTCGAATAGTTCTCGCACAATCATGATTCACTTTCAAACAATTCTAATACACATACGAGTACCTACATACATATTGATATATGAATTGCCTTGCTTTAAATAGTTTTTGGCAGATTTATAAGGTTAACATTGTTTAAATCTCGAGTACAACACGATGAAATCCGAGTCGATACGATACAAACGCTTATTAAAAAAAAACATGTTTAGAACTAACTATAAAAGTCTAATAAAATAACTATGATGACCTATGACTGACTGAATATATCGTTAAAGATATCATTTGGTGTCTTAACAAGGTTTTTGTTGTTAATAACAAAAGCTGTCTGCCTAAATTTAATTTACTGAAACAGTAGACCTCATACTGCTTCAACAAATATTTGAGAAAATCGCTGGACATAGCTGGCTATGAAATAAATTAAAGATATGTCAATTACCGCTCTATCAGCGAGGCGTAGTACGCGGCAGCGTAGAGCAGCGGTCTCGCCGACGCGCGCTAACACCATCGTTTGCTGCGCGGCCTCAAACTCGGGCCCAGCGGGGATCGTGGATATGGGCATACCGCGGGGTCCTGGACACACATATAGCTTGTTAATTATAGTTAAAGATGTATTGTAATAATACATATCGTTCGTGAACACATAGCGATACTACTTTAAATACTAGCTCTAACAATAACAGAACCATATTGTAAAAAATGTGTAACAGCATAGAGAAAAGTAATATACAGGAACCTAAAAAGTCTAATCGCTTCTGTGTTGCCATTTATCATCCCATTTCTATTCTTTCTTTTCATTTTAAAGTACTTGAGTGTCTGCCGTGTGAAACTAATTCAGCCAATATCTTTCCAAGAATAACGTTTTAAATGCTTTCCAGTCCGGTTTCGATTATTGTCATGAAACGGCTACCGGTTGATCGAAATTACTTAAGATACCTGATTTAGTTTGTATAGTCAGAGATTGGTAGTATTCTTATTGTTGAACATCAATAATGTGCTCAATATGTTGGGTTTGATATTCTGCTGGTTTTATTAGATTCACTTAATTTAGTTTCTGAGATAATTGTCTGGTTTTGTTTATTTTAATAGCCGTCCAAAACTTTTGCAAATTTTAGGGTAAGTGTCACCTATTTGGATTAGTGAATTTCATTTGTAACAAAGCACCTGTCTTTTCTCCACCTTAGCTTATATCTTAAGCAAACAACAATACTTAGTTTTTTTTGACGTGATAACGTCTAGTAAATTGATGAAGGGGTGCCCGTTCGAAGAAGATGACGTCATCATTGTCACAATTAGTGAGCGAGAGCGCGGAACAAGCGGTAGAGAGGTACGATCGGCTCGGCCTAAGCGTTCGGCTCACGATCGGCGGTCGGCCTAACTTACGACGCGTCCGAGTAGAAATGACAGCGGCAAATGGCGGGAAACTGTTTTGTCAATATTGAAGTAATGTCAAATAGTAAAAAGTTGATAATATAATGCAATGTGATAATATAATTTAATAATATATAAGTAAATAAATGTAAGTTAATAATATAAATGTTAATAAAATCATAAAATGGTTACCATAGTTTATTACAACAACAATTGCAGCAAAAAAGGTAATTAATTCTTGCATTTTAAGAATCCGATTAGCGATATAATCTCATACACCTATTTGTTCTTTGATTATAAAATAAGTAGCATCGGTGGGCGAGTGCAGTAATATTAGGTTATATTACAATTTTGACTAAAAAGTTATTAGGACTCATATAATTACGATCATATAAAAAGTAAACTGTTTTTATTTAGTATATTTTTACAATTTTCATAAGTGGTGATGATATGATAATCTAATTTGTTTTACTAACTTTAAGTTATTAAACTTAGCTTCTTTATTAAACGTGATTATTTCTTGTATTACATATCAAAGTATTTAACTTTATTTCGCTTTTATATTAAATACAATTAATTACTTGTAGCTTATATATATATATATATATATATATATATATATATATATATATATATATATATATATATATATATATATATATATTATACAAAATAATGATAATTCAGTGTTAATAATTCAATTCCATTCATGTTTTCTTACGACGTTATCACGTAAAAATTATCGTCCGTAAACCGACTTTACAGACAACCAATTTTTTTTTTTTCATAAAATCTCTCTCTTTATCCACATGACAAACTAAATCACTATAACTTTTTAAACTTTTACAATACTCAGTAATAAAATGTATTCCCTTCCAACGAACTTATTTTCCGTTTTAACTGCTCCTCTTTATGCGTTTATTTTAATATTACGTATTTATTATTACTAATTTATACTTATTTTGTTATTCAGAGACAAACGGACTCTAAGCCTTTGTGTTTTGTGGATACTACCGTTTTACTAACCATACTAGCTGCTGCCCGCGACGTCGTTTGCATGAACGCTATTAGATTACACATTGTTACAGAATGCGTTGAAGAAATAAAGGTTCACTGCTCGTTCCCCGTAGGTGATAGTGTGATAATATGTAGCCTATATGTTGACCCGGCTTCTTAATAATATTCGTGCCAAATTTGAAGTAAATCCATGCATCCATCCCGGACATACATACAGACAAACAAACAGACAAGCAGACAAAAATTCTAAAAACTATATTTTTGGCTTCGGTATCGATTGTAGATCACACCCAAGTATTCTTTTAAAAAAAATATTCAATGTACCGTTTTGACTTTCCTACCATTTTATTATATGTGTAGATAGTGTCGCTATGATATGAAACTAGGCAAAGTGTCGAATATGAGCGCATAATATGACAATTATTTTTTGAGACAAATGATGGAAAAATTACTACTACTAATGTAGGTGCTAAGCACATTTCTAAATTTTACCGGCAGTAGCCGGTCTAGCACTGGAGATCCCGGAAAATAAAACCATTCTTATCTTAAAAAGTAACTACAGTAAAAGTAACTTTATGTATACTTATTTTAATGAAATATATTGCCAAACTTTATCAATCATAACAAATCAACACCTGAGGAGGTATAAGTATGTACATGCTCTTGCCAACAAATTCTTGCTGGAGCTATTTATATAATATTTTAAAAATTATTTGAAGTATAAACTTATTGTTAGAAATATTCAAATCCCAATCTATGGTATAAAACAAAATAATTAGACGCTTTTTCGCTCGAGTAACTTGGCAGTCAACGTAGGCAAAAAATGTTCAGTTCCCTTGTGAACGTCCAGAACGTTGTTACTGGATTCACACGTAGGCGTTGTTACATCTACGTCACTAAAACTTTTCGACAACTTCCCCTTGGAGATGCATGCTTGATTTAATGCGCCTAGCGCTCTTATTTAAAATCAATTAAACTTATAACACAAACATGGATATGTTCATGTCTAACACGTTATCATGATACTCATGATAATAATATACCTATGATAATGTGTCATTAAAAAAGCAGAAAATGTAATTATAATTGTATATGATTGATATAAGAACAAAGTTTGCGAACGTATAGCGATGACTGTACTATCTGCTTAGCGGTTGTTGATAAAGTTATCTGACGTATCACGGTATCCAGCAGATAAAATATATTTTTCTTCTTCACCATGACACTTCACTTTACTCTGTCAGATCTCTGTTCTGTCTATTCGTACTCTGTAAATCGGAAAGTTGTAGTTTATTAGTTAAAGTGAAACAGACCCTAAGGACCCTAAGGACCTGTTTTACCGCCTGCTGATAACTTATGACGTACGAGATACAATTTATCGGCAACTGGTTAAACAGGTCCTCAACATATATTACTCGTATTTATGCGTCAGTGTGGATGTCAGAACTGGTCAGAGTTGCACCGCGTTTGAACTAATAAACTAAACTAAAATAAATAAACTATCAAAAGATCATCATAAAGAGTCTAGCAGACTTACTATAAGGAAATTGCACCGACGTATTTGGACACAATTCAACCTTTTAAATATTACTTCTTCACCCAAAGTACTTGTACCTACTTGTGATTTTATATCTCTGCTTTCACTCATAAGGGAGATCCCTTATGAGTGAAAGCAAAGATATAAAATATATAAATGGGGATAACAGCCCCTAACGGTTTTATGTTTTTTTCTCAGAAACTATGACAGATATTTAAATGCATCAAACGCAAAAAAATATATATCAATGAGCTCTATATTTATTATTTTTTTTTATATTTTTGATTAATTTTCAGAAGTGTAAAAACAATATTTATTATTTGAGTGTGTTTTTTTTATATGAACCACTGGAGATACACCAAACAAAAAAAAAATATTATACAATTATCTCAGAGTCTACTGCAACATATTATAAAATATATAAAGTTTGCACATAATTTAAAAAAATCTGTGTGTGTCAGCTCCGACACACGACTGGAGTTTACTTCTTAAGAACGATTCTCTAAACAGGCACAAATAATTCGTATGTGACACAGAATAACACTTATCGCCTATTTTACAGTTTTTACGTAAAAATATAGCGTTATTAATTTAGCTTCACCGTCAAAATTACGAATAATCTCGTCTTTGATAAGTTCAATGTCAGATTCATCTGAACTCATTGTGATTTTTACAAAATTAAATAAAGTCAAAAATAAATAAATGAATCAATAATTAAAAAGGACTTGATAAGCGTGCAATGTCGTCACTAGTAGTGGGAGAGTGCACGGTATGTGTATTTTTATATTTCACAAGTAATAAGTTATATTATTGTCGTCCAAACATAATGACTCTTCATTTTTATATATTATTAATCTGCATTTATGTAATATTTAAAAGGTTAAATTATATCTAAAGGCGTCGGTGCAATTTCCTTATAGTAAGTCTGCTAGACCCTTTCCACTTATCACATTATTTTTTATTTTGTATCTCCACGGATATAGAGTGTGATGCCCTAGGTCTAGCAATCGAGTACCGAAAATACTTAGATTGAAAAACAATTCTTATTAAGTATTTTTAATATGCTTTTTTATTGATTTTTGAACGTCCTCCTGTGAATTTAACGTACATGATTTTATCGATTCAGTTACATCTAATTAAATACAAAAAATGGAGTGAACCTTGTGCATTTTCCTTGCGGTTCATTGCTAGCAACTAGTGAGGTAACACGCACACCGATTTATATTTGTAATATGCAGGCTTAGAGCCTACGTATACATACTACTTACAAATACAATTCATGAACCTACCATATCACAGGATTATTTTAATAATAAAAAAGTAATTATTTGGATTTTTACAGATTCTCCGTAGAGACTAAGTACTAGCTAATTAAAGCTTGCAATTTAAAATGACCATCATTTGAATAATCATTTTAAAATTAATAACTAAATGAGTGTTTACGTTTTGAAATTTCGATGAGTAATTAAATATTAACGCTATTTCTAGGAATTGTGTGAGACTTTAAAAATGGTTGTCTCAAATGTGCTCCATATGACAGCGCCAGCGATACGAGCAAGACGCGCCACGTGACAGCGATACCAATCATTCACCAAGTTATAGACGATGTAAATAATTTTCTAAAACTGGCGAAGCTCTGGATTATTAAAAATGAGTTAAATATAATTTTCATTTATTCATTTGGATCAATTGCTTCAAATTAATATTATAATAACGTAATAATAAATAAAATCTTCACACTCCACGGCCAATAGGATGTGAATCCTGTGTCGGGGTCCAAACACAAACACATACACACACAAACACGAGCGCGCGCGCGCGCGCGCGCACTCACGCACACGCACACACGCACGCAAGAAATTGATTCAATTTCTCAAATTTATTTATTTTATTTTTTTTGTATCATTTTATCTGAATATATGAACAAAAAACTTATCACATTAAAAAGTGTTATTTGCTATAAAAGTATTTCTCTTAATTCATCGAAATATAAATTCCATGAAAATAATATTGTTTGTTGTTTGAACGTTGTCAGCGAAAGAGTAACAACATCTCCACGAGCTCCTAATATTTACAATATCTCGCGGTAGTTTTGTGAGTCAAAGTAAACATGAACAGTCTTTAATAAGCGATGTTATTGTTTATCATATTACTTCATTTTTATAGTAAACTAGCGACCCGCCCCGAATTTGTGCGCCCATAAAATATTAATAAAGAAAAATATGAGAAGATCGCTATAGTTAAAACATTGTGTATGCTGTGCGCAGGGTTACCAACCATACTTAATACTAACTTAACCTACTTTATTTTCGATAATTATACTTTATATTTTTAATTTAAAATAAAGTTTGATAAAATACTTTATTTTTTATCTGGTCTGTAAAATAATAAAATTTATTTTACACTATTGCACTTTACAAGCCACTTGCTGCATATATTTCATAAAATAATAAAATATCAGGAAGGAAATAATATAACGGGCAGAGCCTAGCCTAGGCCCGTAGCCTGTAGGCTCTTCGCCTAACTACCCGAGTATGTTCTCTCCGGTAGTATCTACTGACGAGTGATTTACTTGAAAAAGACACTCGTTATATATATACTCGTTACAATAGTCGGAGCCGGAAAACAGCGAGGGCGCTGCACCGTCTATCCACAGACACGAAAGACGCCGTTTGAGCGGATAATAAGATTAAAAGACCTAAATGTAAGATGATGATTGATGATGTAAGATGATGTAGACAATTATTAATAATTAATAAAATATATATAGAGCGATGAGTGTAAGGTATTTAAGAAAATGGTTTAATTTTAGCGAAGGTAATTGACTTTTAATACTTCATAATATTTCGTTGACGATATAATATTCCGTGCCAATAATATTTAAAGACATCCCAAAAAAATCTGCTAATAATGATGAATGAAAAAATATTAATTAAAATAAATAAACTAAATATATAACAATAATTTAAATATATTAATTAATAATAATATTATAATAATATAATAATACTTAAAAATTCATATTTCACTGAGTTTGTTCGGTATTGAAGGTGGAAGAAAAATGTCGAGAAGAGAGGGACAGATCGTCCAGCAATTTAATCAAATGAACTATTTATTTAAATCTATATTTCGATTGCAAAACTAGCTTTATCGATTTCAAAATCAACAAAATATGTTTTGAAAGTACACAAAAATATGTTTTTAAGGATATAAAAAAAAAATTAAAAATACTCTTTTTTCTTCCAATTACTTTTTTTTTTCCTGTTTGAAATGATTTAACACGTTATTTTTCTCAAAAAAAGTTGGCAACCCTAGCTCTGCGCTACCTGTCATTTCGACCTTATTACTGATGTTATGAAAATGTAACAGCAAAACTGAGACACTGAATGTTTTACATTTTTTATTGAGACTCGCATACAACATTACTACTGATAGGTTTATATTAGTTTTAATAGTTTTCTTTCGCACTAACTTTGTACTGATAGTAAATTAAGAAACATAACCAAAAAAATTCATCAAATTGGCTAAGCGCACAGTCTAAAGATATACTTTTCCAAAATTGCGCTAGAAGATTAACATCAAATGCTGAGATTTCTAGGCAAGAAAAAAAAAATAATTTATTTTATCTATAATAAAATAAAATAAGTTTCTCCTTTGATATAGCTATACACTCCATCTACTGAGAATGCGTTGACCACTTCGGTCCTGGCAACCAGAACTTTATAAGCGAATAAATTCAGCAACGTTAAGGAAAAGTTACAAAGATGGCGCTTTGGTTCGTTGACAAATACATATTATATTTCATGTACATCTTTCAGTAATCTATGTATACTAATATAATAAAGCTGAATAGTTTGAATATTTATTCATTTGTTTGTCTGAACGTGCTACTCTCTGGAACTATCAGTATTTGAAATATTCTTTTTGTATATGATAGCCACATTTATGAGGAAAGCTATAAGATATCTAGCATTCCGCTAAATATTTTGGTTATTCTTATATATTGATATCTGTAAAGTAAGTCTGCTTCATCATACTAATGGCTAATTATACGTAAGTATCATATACTACAAAGATATTCATTTTCAATAGATGTAAAAAGAATTCCGCGATACTATACATCTATCTCTTATAAATAAGCCACATCACGACATTTTGGATCAAATAAATGGTGATTTTCGAGCATCATTCTTAAACAGGCACATTGACACTTACGAACGCAATTATTTCATCATCGAGATATGCATTAACAAAAAATTGGTAGTATAACAAACACATCTTTTTAGGGTTCCGTAGCCAAATGGCAAAAAACGGAACCTTTATGGATTCGTCATATCTGTCTGTCTGTCCGTCCGTATATCATAGCCACTTTTTTCAGAAACTATAAGAACCAAACTATTGAAACTTGGTAAGATTTTTTAAGTGTGTGTGTGTGTGTCCCCCTGTAACTTCTAAAATAAGAAAATGATAAAACTTAAAAAAAAAATATGATGTACATTACCATGCAAACTTCCAACTTTTGGCTAGGAAATCCTTAAAAAAAATTATTTCATAAACATAAACCTTATGCGTAAATCGTGTTTTGCCGTTTTTTGGTGGCAAATGTTACGGAACCCTTCGTGTGCTAGTCCGACTCGCACTTGGCCAGTTTTTATAAATGTATGAAAAAATTAGGTTTTCATCAAACGTTCGATGAGAGCACTTTTTTGCAGCCGAATCTTAAGACCATATAATAAACGCACGGGTTATTATTTGACTTATCCAAATATTGTTACGTTACAGTTTCGGATGTTGAGCGAATGGACAGGCTGTATAGTTCCTTCGTACTCGTTCTTACAGAGTATAATAAAAAGTAAATTAAAATTCAAAGTAAATTAAAATAACTAGAGTACAAGTGACCGGAAATAAAAATATAGGTGAACGTAATTGTAAAACTATTATTATACGTGACCGCCGACGTGACGTGTCAGTGACAGTGATGCGTGGATTTGACAAGTGCAAGGTGAATCCGAATGAATGCAGCGCGATCGTAGCGGCGCGAGGCGACTCGGGCACGTCGGAGAGATTGCGTGACCGACGGTAATACCACAATAAGGAGCGCTCGCTCGATGTCATTTCTTCAAACAATTATACCAATTTGTCATAATTTGTTGAATTACCGACTGGGGTCAAGTACTTATTCGAAATATTACTTTTGAGTTGAAAAAAAAAACGACTGAATTATACATCTCCACGAGTATCACGCGAGTACAATATGTAACGTTCGTTCATTATGATAACATGTAATCATACGATACGATTACGATAAAAAAATATAAATTATGAGAAATGCAACTTTTTGATTGGAAAATAATTAAATAGGAACCATGAAAAACCGGCTTGGTTGCCATCTGATGCATATCTACTAATTTTTAGCGGTTTTGTTTGTGAGGTAGTGTGGAAAACGCAAAGTCTAAATACGGTATAATATAGCTGTGTTTTTGCATTTTGCGATGATATGATATTTCGTCGGCGCTCTTCACAGGAGGCCGATCGAAGCAATTTCGTCTTGATTCCTCTTTTTTAATACGAAAGGAGAACCACTAGCATTTTCTTTAATGAACTTAAAATAAATTAATATAATAGACGTATAAACCATTTCAAATCTTCCGATTTTCTTCAGAAGTCGAAGAGCTTCATAATTATAGCGATTTTACTAGCGAGCGTGCGGTCGGCCAGGAGCGGGCGCGAGAGAGAGCGAGGGCGTGCGCAGGCGGATGGGAACGACCGGCCTCGCATTATTAACATTTCAACACTTCATCGCAGCTTCGCGATATTTATACGTAGCCTGACACACAAACATAACTAACTGCCCACGCGCTGCGATATCCCAGCTCTCAGGATATATCCGTAGGAAAACACTACGAACCGCTATTTCCGAATGAGTTGTTATCGAGAACGAGGCGCCGAAGTAGCATAATGTCACTGAAGACATCTCAAGGTAAACACGTGTGAAGCTAACGAGATGGACGTATTCGAGTATATATCATACGTATGCACGTAAGCGAAATATTAAACTCAACGAGTCAGAACTCTTCACTCTTCACTCTTGACAACGATATAAGATTAACAAAACCTTCCTTTCAGTAGCCCTTTGCAAGTGTGATCAGTATAATATTTTCTTCGTATTTGGAGTATTAATTATACGTCACATAGGGGCGCGCGCAGACAATGAGGACCACCGCCGCTCCGCGCCGTGTGTGGTGCTCCGTCGCGTCGTCTCGACAATAAGCACTATTGTCATGCAAATCGACGAGTTCGCGCTTATTAGCACATTAAAAAGAGTAAACACCGCTCAGCAAATTAACAGGAGCCGCGTCCGCGTCACTAAACTTTCAATAGAAACTATAATTTATGACATTTAATAACGTTACTGCATTCTCTTTTATGTTCGTAGCATGACAATACGAGCCTTATGCTAAATTAAAATAATTTAAATACACCTAATTTAACAAATGGACGCGGAATAAAAGAGATTATAGAGTGAAAATACAGCATTGTGGCTCAAAATGTAATCATAAACAACATACACAGCAGTGAGTAGCGCGGAAGCTGCTGTTGCTCAACCGGGAGATGAAAGGGCTCAATTAAACGTGTTTATCCGACGCGGTCGCGAGGCGCCGCTGGGCCGCCACTGAGCCGCCACCGGGTCGCCGCCAAACCTTTCCCATATCGTTTGCAACAACTCCCAATTTTACGTGAATAATCCAATGTAGCAGAAAATATCGCGATATTAGATCGCGCGGTTACCTTTTTTAGTAATTAAAATCACAATAGTAATTAATATAGTTATTCCTGGGAACAATTAGTTAGTCTAGTTTCCCTAGGTCCAATTTGTTTGGTTCCCTGCGGCTTCGCTCCCGTTGAACGTCGGCAGTCACCAGTTTATTCGATATGCCCAATTGACCATCCTTCTTGACGTATAATCACACATTGAAGTAATTTTTCAAATCAGCTCGTAGGATCCTATCGAGTTTAGCGTTAATAGTAACAAGCGAGTCTTGTTCCTCCGCTACCTTTTTACCACAATACTCATCCACACTCCTCGAACAATCCATCTCAATACTAGAGATGTCTAAAAATTTTTGTTCATTTCTCTCGTCATCCTAATTTAGAATTTATCAATTTCCAGTCCCAACAATTTCATGTAGGTAAGATAGCTCATATAAGCTTTAAGAAATTAATTTAGCGGAAAAATAGTTTATATGTTTGTTTTCATTGCGTCGATGATACTGTAGGGTAAACGCGTTTCGCGCGAGGTACATAAACGTTTCGTTCGTTCTAATTCATAAACGTTGAAAGATATATCTTTGATCACGCGCTGAGACAACAAGCTTCACTCGCGTTACCCTTCACGGTGTTGTTTATTGCGCACTAATCGCGAGCTACTGAGTAAAGACCGACAACTTCGGTATTACGACGATATATCGACGGACGCTAATCGGTCGCTCGTTTGTTAGCTCTGGCTCTCAGTGCTCACCTCGAGAAGTTCTTACATTATACAATCCGACTTGAAAGGCCTTGTAGCGCACGCCCTGGAACGTAAACGATTCTACAGGACGGTGCTGTCATTACTTCGAACTTCGCTAAATATTTATTCTCATTGAACATCGAAACGGGCATTCGTTTCACTCGAAGTCACCTACTTCCCTTTGATGAAATCATTTAACAACATCTGGAGCGCGATCGCGGGTCTGAGTCATCGGAACGGTGGAAGTTAAGTCATTTCGCCTACTCCGTAATAAAAATATATTTCTTTCCTCTATTTTGAATGCCATCTCCGATTCCAGTGCCAAATCATCGCTCCTGGTATGTTCGTCTTTTATAAGTGTCGGTCGGAAGTGCGTGCGGGACGCGAAGGGTGCGGGCACGGGCACGCGCCGCCGACCTGACTCACTCTGAGCGATGACCATCTCCTCCCACGCGTCCATCTTCATACCAAATGTTACTTTTACATTTAATTTTTATACACACATTACATAAATTGCTCGAAGTCAAGTTTCCTTTTATGTACAAAAACAATTTATATACTTAATAATTAAAGACACATAGTAGTGATATGTGACTTAAATTGTAACAACATTTGCAATAACTCTGGGTCGTAAATTTACTTCAAGGTATTTGTTTAAAATATAATATTCTAAAACTCGATCTGAAGTCCCGGCTTCGTTACAAAACTCCTTCCCTAACGATACGCGTACTATCAAACGCGTCGAAGATAAAGAGTTATGAGCACGCACGAACGGTTCGAGTGTAGTATTTATTTAACAGTCGCTAGTAAATTCTCAATATTTACGTTGCAGCGTGCACGAAAGCTTCATTAACATATTACACAAGTGAAAACAAACAAAATACCGAATGCTCTAATGATTTAGAATAAAACAACATCGGTTAAAAATAGAACAAGATCGAGCGCGAGGAGTTCTGCGAGCGGAGCTCGATTCGTGACAGCGTGCTCGCTGTGACGTCACGGAAACTCGCGGCCGCTGCACGCTAGCCAGATATCAATTGCCATGTTAGGCAATCGTGACAGTTGTCCAACATGACGCAAGTTCGATCGATATCGATTTAATTAAAATAAACGATAACTTCGAACAAAAGATTTGTGAATAATACGTTACTTGTTAACTATTGTTATCAATTAGTGAGATTATACCTAATTATTATTAACTAGGATTGCTCAGTACCTTGAATTACAAAGAGATTTTTTTTGGATTGCACTCTGTAACAGCTTTTATAAATTGAATTGAATTGAAAACTACCACACCACATCAGCTATTGGATGTCCACTGCTGAACATAGGTCACCCCCATGGCAATGAGTACCTAAGACCAAAAACAAATATTTGCAGAAATAAAAATATCTGCCCCGAGTGGGATCGAACCGCCAACGTTGAGGCGACTACTCGCACCACTGCACCAGTACTGTTGTCAGATCTTACCACATATCCGAACTTAGAGGAACGCAACTTACGCTTTTTTTTTTGATAAGACATTTTTTTACTCTGGTACTTATAAAAAATAAGTAAAATAAAAATCGTACTTTATAGTAAGATATCTAAATGATTTTTGTGAACCGTTAAAAATCTTATTTGAAGTATTTGGCCACGCTCCACGAGCGGATGTTTATAGAGACATATATTTTAATAATTACAAAAGTGGCCCAGTTCAGTGTAATCAATCATCTTTACGCGCGGTGTTGACCATACGCAGCGCTTGGCAAGCTCCCGGCTTTTATCACGAACACGGAAGGATCTGAGATCAGCGGGCGCTCTACACGCTCTACACGCTCTACACGCTCTACACACTCGCGACCGAAATAACGACAGCACGTGACAGGCCGCCGTGTCGCTTGTGTCGTTAGCGCTACGCACCGAGGACGTCACGTTTGCACATTATTACTAATATTACGATTATCTTATACCTCTGATATTGTGGAGCAGAACAGTGCTTGTGACTGTTGTCTCTTTGTGCATTTATTTGTATTCTACAGAGCACGGTAAGCGAGGGTGAAACAGGGCAAGTCGTCTTGTAATAAATCACACTATGAACAATAATAAACTTAATATATGCATACAGTCAATATTTTAAGAATTATTATCTACTCGTATAATACCGAGTTTTTTTTAGAATTTATCAAAATTCAAAGATGATGATGATTGATGTGTGTATATGTGGGTGTGTGTGTGTGTGTGTGTGTGTTTGTGTATGAGTGGCGTAGCAAGATTTCTTTTTCGACTATAACAAAACGAGCGAATTGGCCATTTGGTGTATTATATATATATGTAATTCGAAGATTTATCCCAAAACGGAACTTTCAAGAATTTTAGTGTAATTGTTCATGCTTACGATCGTAAAAATACAATAATACACATTGAACGGATGATAGTCGCTTAAGGTGGCAGATCATTGTTGAACCGTGCGTAATATGTTTACAGTGTTCTGTTCGCGCGTCCATGTTTGACATAGAAAAATATACAACTAAATACTTGTTTTAAACCTTTCAGAGAGATAACACCAAGGTACACCATCACGACAGTGTATGTACACGTACTATGTGTACGTCTTGCAGTTGTAAATATAGCCAAACTTGTATTATCGAAGCTACCTTTTTGGAATAAAAGTAGTTAAATAGTAGCTATGTGCGGTGGTGGCCGCATCGAGCGAGTCCCATATTCGGTGTGAGACCCGCGCTTGAATTTATTTTCGCGCGCTCTTGTTTTTATTTTGCGCTCAATCTTAAGATATTCATTTAAATTATATAGTGTAAAGGATTATCCTAATGTGCATAAATCACTTAAGGTAACTAACGTATTTTAATTGATAACGATTAAAACTGTATCCGTCTAAATAACTTTCCAACTACCGAATTGTACGTAACCATTTTTATAGAACTTAAAATTGGTACAGTAAGTTATATTTAAAAGATAGATAGACAGATTGAGCTAAACTTAGAACTGTTAAAAATAAATAATTCCACAATACATTGTGTTGTTATATTTCAAAAAATTTGGTAGCATTTTCTATGAAAGCTCCCAGGCGCGGGCGGCGCGATTTATTTTGAGATTTTCAACAATTATCGAAATATGACTTTAGTCAATTTGTACTAAAGCTTGATAGATTAAACATTTAAACTTCCCTCATGAATCACTCTATTTAATGGTGAAATCCGTATGAAAATTCGTTCAGTAGTTTTTGAGTTTATTGTAAACAGACAGACAAATAGACGCGGCGGAGTACTTTGTTAAGCCCTGCGATCGCTGAAATCTGTGGCCTGTCGGGTGGATCTATTCAGTTACACGTTGGACGAGTTCATAAATATATGTAGTAAATTTTACTACGTACCTATTATGAAATTTAAGTGAATATTGTCTTTTAATTATCTTGCCTGACATAATTTCTTCTGCTTGAGAGATACCAATTTCACTAAGTGTAACAGGTGCATGGGCATCTTCCTCTTACAAGACTAAATATTACATGAACTAATGTAGCCTCATTTGCTTTTATGCGCCAGGCAGGCATAATATGTAGTGATAATTTTAGACAGATATCTATTTATTGCAAGTGAAGCATTCCTCAGATATTTCTCGACTAAATATCGAAGCGAGCGTCGTACTCGTAGCTATAATATAATTTGGATACTACGAGTATATATTCCCATGACAAATCAGTGCCATGTGTGCGCTTCGCTGTCGTCAGCGCGAGGCCCCGCGCGGCCCCGCGGTGCCAATAAAAGCTTTTATGGGAATCGAGCGGCGGTGCACGCAAGTCGTCGACCGCCCTCCGCGCTGCAGCCGGCTATTTTAACACCTTTACTACCTTTACCGATATTTATTGAAAACGAATTCCATTTAAATAATTACTAGAAATCGTGTTACAAATAGTGGGCAATTAAAATTATGGAAATGTGTATAAGAAATTATGTAACATTTAGACGTTTTCTGATTTGTTGTTCGTAAAAGATTTCAATTTACAAAATATTCTTATATTATTTGTTATACTGTACCAGCGAGCGCCGGTAGCGCGACGAGCAGCAGCAGCAACACGCACACACACATCCTGTGTGTCTGCAATACTTTTGTGTATGTCCAAGCACACGAACGGGCGCACTTCACACTACACAATTTTCACGGCACTTAGTTTTGTCAATCACATCAAACATCAATGGCATTTCGTCTTGCTTCAGTCGCGTACATTGCGTAGACCTGTAACAAAAAGATAAAAAGGCAAAGATTAAAATCTCATAAGACTCACACTTTTAAATGTCTATGTAATATAAAACACGTGCATCTACATCTATGTTATACAAAAAGTTCTAAAGTTTACAACGGACACTTTAACATGAAATGAACAATAACTAATCATGGCGTAAACTGAACGAGGAGGTCGCCCGCGCTACCTTACATGGATAGGTACTCGTACTCGTAGTATCTAAATGAACTCGTGCAACATACTAATGTTTATCAGTTTTCCCACGCGGATATCTGTGCGACCAATGAATTGGATTTAATGCTCAAATAAATTTAAATTATTATTATTATTCGCCGTTTAAGTACCAACTTTTATTATGGCCGTAAAATCACTGCCGGAGTTGAAATGGGAGCACGTTATGACAAACTTGTAATTAACAATTCGATGATCACCACTTTCAAAAATGAAAAGTTATCTCAAACAAAATATCAAAGTACTCGCAACGTTAGAACAAAATTATGGACAAATGTGAGCACGAACGAGATGGACAGGGCGTAAGTGGCGGAATGCCGTCGCGGCTCGCGGGAGATACGCGGACGTCGCCGCGCGGAGAAGTGGCATCTTTATTGTGTATTATATATTAAAATCATCTTTGATAAAAAATTATTATGAGGTAAGATGCATTAACAACAATCGTGTCGGACTCACATACGAAGGTATTTGAACCGCTGTATGTTTAAAAACCACATATTGTGTTTACGTCTTTTTAACATTATTCTGGTTTTATTATTTTTCGCAATAGCGGCCATGTCAATAATAATGAATCTATGAAGATTTCAAATATTTACCAAACATGGCACCTGTGACATACGATAAATAGGAGAGTTTACTAATATGGTTTACGGAACCCAAAATATATAACTTATGGTTATTTTTCGACAGTCAGACGACTTTTATCGCATTTATTAAACAAAACCCCAACACTCCGTTCTTCTTACAATGATATTTTATCTATTCGCCCGTTATTAAATCATAAGTTATTATAAAGTAACACTTTATATTCAAAACGTTCTATATAATTTTAATGAATGAATTATTATTTGTTTAATCGGCGATCGCGTGCTCGGTGCTAACTTATGCGTAAGTCGTAAATACGAGTAGGTACATTCAGAATTTCCCTAGAAGTCGTAAAGTGGTCTCGGCGTATTCTCGCGCCGTGTATTACTATACTCGTAGCTAATTAAACGCGTACTTGTGCACAAAGTGGGCACAAAGTCCGAGCTCTTTAACAGTCGTAAGAAAGCACTTTGATCTTCCCGCTTGCCATGATTTACACCGCTTGCCGGCGCCGCTCGCAGCGACCTGGCGATCAACACCGAACTCCTCAAAGAAACTCCAAGCCGAGAAAAATATAACCGCTTCAGCCATATGGATAATAAATCTTCGTTCCGGTCGGTCAGGTTTCATCTTCCTCTCCTTTTACGATACGTAATAAGTGAGTCGTAAAAAGTGTGATAAATTAAAAAATAATTACACAAATAATTTAAAGAAAATCAGTGCGATTGTAAATTAAATCCAACGCCATTTGTACAAGGTCTCAGGCAGTAATAAGCGTAAGTGAGCAGCTCGGGAGGGTCTAAGGCAGTCAGTGGTCTACGCGCGCTGTTCGCGTGCCTCCACAAATAGCGCGCCCGGAATATCGCGCAAAGGTTACGCGGATCTCTGCGGCCGCAGCTGCGCGCGCTCGCTGTCACAGTGTCGTCACCGCTCTGTCGCTCTGACAGCCGCAGGGGATGAGGAATTTTACATAAATGCTTGCATTTCTACTTTGACCATCCTGCTAAGTCACTTGAATGCCATTGTACGTTTTAATTCCACGTATTTTTTAAGAATATTTAATATGTATGTATTTGTAAATTTGGCTAACTTTACTATTTCCAAATAAGAGATTCGAATCTGTAGGTTTTGGAGAGTGTACTTTAAACTCATAGATTTGTACTAGTAGCTTTAATATAAGTAATCGACAAATAGACGAGACGAACTTAGCTGATAACTAGAGATGCAATACATCAGAAATATACAAAATCGTACTGATAGGTAGCTTATACTAGTCGCACACATATTTATATTCACATAGGCCACCACCAGCGGAGTGGGCGGCACCAACCAGGAGCTGCAGTTCATTTGTAAAAGTATAAGTGTTTCCGTAACGAATCAAATGTCATATGTCACGTGAAGTGAACGTGATCCGCGTTTGTATCGTCTTGCAGCGGTCGGAAGAGGAAACTGGACCCGAAACCGTTTAGCGGACCAGTTCTATTTTTGAGTGGAAGGAAGTCATTTTTCATTTTCTTAGCTATTTGTAAATATTATAATATTTTTATTCTAATTTCACAGCATTCTTATAGTTCACGTGCGCGCGTCACGCGCGTCACGCTCGTTGACAGCGGTGACACTTGACAGGATCATTACGCGGATCATAGGCGCCGGAATCGTCCCGTCTATTTTTGGTGAGACATTTGGTCTTAATTTATCCGCTACTATATAACATAGTATAAAACATTTCGACAGTGGCGGCCTTAGGGGGTGGCGAACGGGGCAATAGCCCGGGGCCTCGCTCTTGCAGGGGCCTCGCGCAACAACCGAAGCAAATTAAAAAAATATAGATTTTTAACTATATATTTTTTTTATTTAAAACTTTTGATTTTTATCCTTAATTATTAATTTAGGTTATAATATAGCGGTAAATTAAAATAAAGATAGTTAACTAATTCATTCATTCAAAACATGATTGAAAATTTTATTATGTAGTACTTGAATATCGCGTCTCACGTGAAGATCGGTTTTTTAATCGCATAGCACTTGGGTCAGCTCGGGAGTCTGAACATACTATATTGCTCATATATCGTTGAAAGATATTATACATTAGAACGATTTCTCGCAATTGTAAATTTTTTAGCATCTCACAATTTGGCCTTCAGGGGTCGTTAAGAGAAGTTAACATCTGACTCAGATTCGAGTGAGACAAGCGACAACTTTTTTAAATTTAGTAATGTTAATAGCCCGATTTGATCCCGTGCTGAGATTTCACCTAAAACGAGCAAAAGATAAGACGATTAATGACCACTATATCGAAAAAAAATCCAAATGATCTATACATAATGGCAAGTCACGTGAAGACTCAAATTGTTGAAAAAATAATAAATATTACTCGATTATTATTACCGTCAAAAAAACCACAGCTAAGAGTTTGACTAGTTAAACAATCACAGAATTAGAAGAGTTGTTGTGTATCATTGCAAAACTGCAGAAGCCAAGAATATGATAACGGTGCCAATATGCGTGGTGAAAAAAGTGTTGTCCAAAAATGTATTCTTGAAATAAAATTATTCCACTTGCTTATTTTTTACCTTGTAGGAGTCTTAGCTGGAATCTCATCCTAGAAGATGTAGCATCGTCATGTCCAAGCATTTTTTTTTTGTGGTTTGCTAGAAATGTTGTATGGAATCCAACTTGGCCGAAATAACTTCGAGAAGGAAGCTGATAGGAGGATTCAGTTGGGCTGGGCGGCATTTGGTAGGCTGCGTCGAGTCTTCGATTCGAAGATTCTGCAATGACAACAAGAGAAAACGAGCAGTGCGTCCTACCTGTGTTGACATATGGCGCCGAGACGTGGACACTGACGACGGGATTAATACACAAATTTAAAGTCACTCAACGTGCTATGGAACGGGCTATGCTTGAAGTCTCTCTCAAGGATAAAATCAGAAATGAGATTATTCGCGAGAGAACCCAAGTAACCGACATAGCTCGTAGAATTAGCAAGTTTAGGTGGCAGTGGGCTGGTCACGTATGTTGCAGGACCGATGGCCGCTGGAGCAGACGTATCCTGGAATAGAGACCGCGAATCGGCAAACGCAGTGTGGGGCGCCCTCCGGCCCGTTGAACCGACGGATTACGCAAGGTCACCGGCGGAGGCTAGATGAGAATTGCGGACGGGATATTTGGCGCGAGCTTGGGGGGCCTATGTCCAGCAGTGGACTGCGATAGGCTGATGCGATGCGAGAAAGGCTGAACACTCCGTTTGCCGCCTCAAGTCAAAGGTGGGCTCTTTTAAATGCTCATGTAAAACCGTCATTGCTAAAACCACGTTCTGAAACTAGATGGGAGTGCAGGGTAGCATCGATGAAGACCGTTGAATACCAACTAAGCGATATATGTGATGCTTTAAAGGATTTAGCAGAAAATACAACAAAATGTCAGTTGGTCACCACCAACACCTAGAAACATTAACAAATTGGCCCGATAATTATCAAGAAAGTGGTTTCCAGTCATCAGTGTAACAGCGAGAGAAATAGCCGACGACGTAAAAAAGGGCATTTTGATTATGAAGGGGTCATCCCCTGACATCTGTATTTGTTAATTTTGTAAATGTTTCATTGTAAAATATTTTAAACTCAAATTTTATTTATTTGTATAAATTTAGCATTTCTCGTCAAACATGACAAAATACCTAAACCAAACAACCAGATGAAATTTTACATCATATACTTTTTACGAAGGACAAAAGGCCTCGCAAAGACCTGCCGCCCGGAGCCTCGCAATGGGTAAAGCCGCCGCTGCATTTCGAGAACGTATTAGTATTATAGCTCAATAGCATTTTTTTCATTGGCTGACTCGGTGACTATATACCTACTATCGTTGATGTCGAACCCACGAAGTTAGAGCTAAGATACTCTCACAGTAAACATCTGTAGCGTACTTTCATTGCCTTTCAAACGCGGTATAAAATAGTTATCAACACTTTAGTGGATGAGATCTGTCAGGTATTTGAAAATAAGAAGCTTTGGTATATTATTTTGGCTTTGGTTTATTATTTAAAAAAAAATATATCTCTTATAAAATTAAAAGACAATACTGTTCTCTTATATTTACGCGAATTTTACTCATTTGATTAAAAGACAATTTTACCAATTTTGTTGTTGTATTGCAGTAAGCTTAAAGCACATCATTTACTTTTGAATCTAGTTAGATATTATATATCATAATATCATATCATCATATTTTACACATTATTTAAATTTTCATAAGTAATTCCATTTAAAAAAAAAATATTTTATATTATAAACTTGGTAATTTTCAAGTCTCATTAATTATGTATTTTAATAGGTAGGTATCAGCATTATTGTTTTATGAAAAATTACGTTTTTAAGATAATTCCTGTCGTGCATCGCCAACAAAAAATTTTTGACACAAAAATCAAGTTGAAGATCAAAGCTAATCCTAAAAACCAACTCATAATAATAACGTCTAAGCGCAGTCGCTAGCAACTGTTATAAAGACATATAATTAAATAACACTCCTTTTTTTTTGAATAAATGTTTATTTGCTCTGTTAAATAATATATCACAGTCAACCAATAACATTTTACTGCGACGAAAATGTACAGTATAGCATTTGTACGTAAATAATTACAACTCCATATCAATTACTGAATCACATAATTACAATTCGTACCTACCGAACCTAGTTTATCAATTGTTATATCTGACGCATATATCAAAATATAAAATATAAAAATATCTTCTAAAAGCTATATAGAATCTAGCCGTTTCCCGTGGCTTAGCTCGTGAGGAAACAAATCAGATATCGTTCAGAGGTATTTGTAACATATTATATGCTGCCAAAAAACAAAGAGTAACTTTTATTGATCTGTAACAAACTCATGCCCATTTCACCCGCTTAAGATTTTCCTGCTTGAGTTTCTAAAAATGCTGAAACACATTTATTTGAAAATTTGACGACGCGTCGGCGCAGCGGTCTGCAAACTGGCTGATGCACTAGCGGTCGGCGGTAGCGGGTTCGATTCCCGCACATGAAAAATGCTTGTAGATCATACTGATGTTTGTCGTGGTCTGGGTGTGTGTATTTTTATTGTGTATTTCCGGACTCCCGACGCAAGATTCTCATACTACTGAGGACCGTTGAGTGTGAAGTGCTTATATTTATTTGTTTATAATGTATATGTGTTGTAATATTATTGTTTTAAATTCCGAAATTTATTGATATTAGCTTTGTTGGTAACCTTATTAATGAAATAAATAAATAAAAATATAATTATATTGTATAATTTGGAGGAGGTTAATTTATTTGTTTGAGCTATCCTCGGGATCTGTATACTGTACTGTACTGAATTGTACTGTATCAGCCTGTAAACAACCCACTGCTGCGAGAAGGCCTCTTCTCCATATAGAAGAAGGGTTGGAGCTTAATGCACCACGCTGCTCCACTGCGGGTTGGCGGATAAATTCTCTACCATGAGTAACGATCGTTATCTGGTGTCTATGATAACAAGCGAGACCGACAGCTTTACGTGCTCTCCGAGGCACGGTGGGAAAACCCACAACGACTTACACCCAGACCGGAAAAAAATATTTGTACAAATACAAATATCTGTAACGGGAATCGAACCCGCGACAGTCGGCGCGCGGTTTGAGGCTACCACTCGCATCACTACACTAGAACGGTCGCCTACTGATCAGAATTTAAAACTCAACTTTACTTTCGAAAGCCTGTTCAGTAAACATGACTATTAAATATAAAATATCACGCTATAGCCTGTAGGAGCAGTAGTGTAATCGGGTATGATTACACTGAAAATACTACTTATTTTAATTATACTATAATTATTTTAATAATATTATCTAAGATTCGTACTTTGAAGACCAGAGAGCGCTTGCGATGCGCGGCACTACGGGTACACTTTCCTATTTAAATACATAAACCGTTTAGTTGCTCCTGTTGCAGACGCGCCAGGACGCGGCCCACGGACACTTAACTTAAAAATGCAATGAAAACAAATCTGCACGTCTCGTTCGATTACAAAATTAAATTAATTTCAGCGGAGTTTCGGTTTCTTCGTTGCCATATGGTTCTAAACTGACTAGACCTTCTTGTTAACGGAGGTTAATAACAAATAATAATATCTAATAATAACTACATGCTGAATGAATTCTTTGGATTACATGCCCGGGGAAGAAATTCTCATAATTGAACTGAAATAAACTGAATCTCTCTGTAGACAACCCACTGTTGGGCAAAGGCCCCTTCTCCACATAGAAGAAGGGTTGGAGCTTAATCCACCACGCTGCTTTACTGCGGGTTGGTGGGTAATTTCCCGATCATGAGGAACGATCGCTATCTGATGTCTATAATAACAACCAGGACCGACGGCTTTACGTGTTCTCCGAGGCACGGTGAGGAAACACACGGACATACATCCAGACCAGAATCAAAAATATCTATATTAATACAATTATCTGCCTCTAGCGAAAATCGAACCCGCGACCGCTGACGTTAAGGTAACTACATGCACCACTACACCAGAACGGTTGACAACACCGAAATATAATGGCGTACACCGAAATAGAACAGAAATAGAACAAAAGAAACAATCAGACCGGTAAGTGTCCAGAACAGAGAGCAGTTGAGTTTTGTTATAGATATTTTGTTGTTTTTGATTCTATAAGCAAATAATAATATGAGACATTCATTTTTATTTTCTGAGTGACGATATAGAAATATCACCGATAGGTGTCAATATGTCATTAACATCTTAAGTGATGTAGGTAATGTAATGGTAATCGTATTGCGCGTATAATTACTTAACACGGACCCATCTCAAGACTATACTAATCACTCCCTTCAACAACAAGTATATATTTTATATATTGTAGGTAAAAATAAAACAAAATCTATATTATTTTTAACTCCGAACAGGTTAACCGCAATATTGAGGACCATAGTTTAGCCTTTGATACTAACAGCTACTAATCATAACATCTTTCTAATTAGTTTAGTTACTTTAGTTAGTTAGTTTCTAATTAGTACTGTCTTTACGAAAGTCTACATAACCGTCTTCCAGTACTGCCATATTAATATTAACCATATTTTATTCAATATTAATTACAAGATAGTGCTAAAATAGGTATGTCACATGTCACTATGTAAGATGTCATTTTGGTAAAAGTTTTTAAATTGCAACACTAAAAAAATCACCTAAGTAATGAAAAATAGATAAACGTCTACTATTATTTTCAAGCCACCTTTTTACAGATTAATTGATACTACGACCAAAACGATTTAAAAACAATTTTTTCACATACCTCTACTAAAAGAAACGCATAAACAACCTCGTAGCAAATCACAATGTTTTGTTTCCTATCACTCTTTTCATCAGTTTATTTCACGACAGTCGAAATAGGTCACATTCGAAAGAGAAATAGATCTCGAGCACATGCGTTCGCGCAGACTCCGCGCGCGGCACTGTGCAAGTGTGCAGAGTGCGGCATGAGCACGAACGCACGATAGTGTTCGCCGTGCGTGTTGGAATTATTACGCGTTTCGAACCGAACGGGAACCCGCCAGCACCCGCCCCACGAGCTTCAGGAAGCATCGCGAGATCGGTCGCGATCGTCCCTCTGATAACAATCACCCCGGCGATGCGGGCTCGCGGCGCTCTCGTAGTGTCTACGCGCCGCGCCTCCCCGAGCGCGCCATGCGGGCGCCACACGCGAGCTACAGCCTTGCGTGCGCGCTTCACACCCTTACTATAAACGACTCTAAATAATGTCTACTGTTACTTTGTTATGCTTTTTTTTTCGAAAAATAGATTTCGTAAACAAAAACTCGTACATTTATGTAGAATTAATTAATAAGACTAGTCGAACTCGTCGACTTCCAATGCACATTTTCCAGTTATTATTTGCATTATATGTGAACTAATAAAATGTAAATTAGCTCTATATATAAACGGCCGTGAGAGATCTATCTTACACAACGGCAAACGGACAAACAATCTATCAATCAGACATGTCGGTAGTTGTTTCAATTAAATCAACAAAGAAAAGAATATATGATATAGGAGTGTGAAAATGGACAATGCAGAGCTTCTGTTCTGACATAGAAGAAAAAAAAATTTTAAGTAACTGATTTCAATAAAATGAGATCACAATACTCGTAAAGTACGTACCTATATAATATATTTTTCTTTGCAGCGTAATATATTTTGCTTTACAGCTGAAGTCTCGCATATTTCTAGTCGTATATTTGAAGTACCTACTTTTATTTTTTTTATTTAATCATTTTAAATGCAACCACAGCATTTTTTTTAATAATAACTTCCAGCAGTAAAATTATCCTTAAATTTGACTAACAACTATAGATTGAGAAATGCATGCGTGTAACTCCAGAGATTATCATCAGATCATCGCTATATTTCTAGGGGATCATTAAATCACTTTAAAAAAAAGAAATAACGCAAATCGGTAATTAATTCCTGTTCAAATCAAAATAAATAGTTTAGAAAAAGTACAATTCTTGTCAACTTTTTAAAAATTGCCTTCATTTCTCCGAAATTCCAGCACAATATCCTTATTAGGTAGATATGCGATTACCTCAGGAGTATACCCTTCAAACGAGATATTAATCTTAAAATTCATCTGAATTAGAATGGGTCATTGGGTATATGGGTATTGAGAAAAATATTAACAAACATATAAACAGAACCAGAAAATAAAAAGAACCATCCATAAAAGTTTTTCAAAATATCTTTAATGAACCTGTCATAGTTTTATATTAGTATTATATTATTTTTTATTATTTTATTATATTATACAATATACAAATTGTTCGTGAATAAATGAGATGTAAGACAAATTACTTCAACGTATATATTTCTCGATTTCTTACAATATTGATAATTTGAATTTAAAAAACGAATAACGCGTACAGAATGATCAACGAATTTTATATATAAAGTGAACGTCGTGAACACCGTCGCCGCTCGGCAGCGCCGCCATCCGCTGCTACTTCACACCGATGTTTTTTCTTCGCTATTTCATCAAGAGATGGCGCGATTCGTAACATGCCCGGCGCCTTGAAAGAATTCGCTTTCAATGAATACATACATAAGTGATAGATTGATGATATTAAATCGGTTTCCAGGGGCTCCTCGTTTCTTCATCGTGACTGGCCGATACAGGAAGTGGACAGATTTTCGTAAGGGCTCGTTGTATGACTCCAGTGGCTGTCTTAAGGTAGCATTCGGATTCTGGCAGCCGCGACCTGGCAGCCGCGACTCGGCGGTCGCGACCCTGGCAGTGCCGAACCGCTTTGTATGAATTTGTATGTAACGCTTTCCGATGCGCGCGACTGTGCAGCGCGGCCGGGGGGCGTGTCCTGCACACGACCGCGGCCGCGCTGCCGAGCCGCTCCGGAGGCAGTATGGTCGCGCCGCTCGCTTATTACAGTAGTCGAAATGGCGTCATTTACTGATGAAAATGACGAGTTTTAGTTGAATTAATTGCTAAAAACCCGCCACTTTACGGATACACTCTAGATGTATATAATAAATCTACTTTATTCCTTTTTGATGAAAGTAAGAACAAAATTATTTCATCATCCTCTTCTTCGTCCTCTATAAGTAGCTTCAGAAGATCGTTTCATTTTATTTAAGCTATCAGACATCGCTCTGATACACAAAACACGACCGAACTCCTTCTTGACTACTGCACATGGCAGTCGCGGCTCAGGCTGCGGCCGCTGCTATTCGAAAGGACGTGGCAGCGCCGCACAGCCGCGACAGAAGGTCGCGGCAGTCTGTCGCGGCCGCTGAGTCGCGACCGCCTAGACCCGAATGCTACCTTTAATATCCGCGACTCTGGGAACACCATCTTTGCCTGGATACAATCTTATAATTTTTCCTAATTTCCAATTAAGAGGTGGTTGATAGTCATCTTTGATAATGACAAGCGTATCAATTGATATATGTTCTTTTTTATCGGTCCATTTGGTTCTTATTTGTAATTCGGATACGTATTCCTTTGACCACCGTCGCCAGAAGTGTTGACGTAGCTGCTCCACTCAATCATAACGGGGAAGACGCGTGTAAGGCGTCCCGGTCAAATCTTCATACATGGGCGCAGTCAAAGGCCGGCCAATCAGAAAATGACCTGGAGTGAGGGCCTGGAAATCATCAGGATCTGTGGACATAGGATGCATGGGACGGGAATTCAGGACGGCTTCAATTTGCGTTAAAACCGTGCTCAACTCCTCGTACGTTAATCTAGCATTACCGACAATTCGACGCAAGTGGTACTTACAAGACTTCACCCCCGCTTCCCATAACCCACCGAAATGAGGAGCATATGGTGGAATAAATGTAAACTTTATATTATTATTACTAGAAAAATCTATAATATCATTTGAATTTTGAAAAACATTCCTTAATAATTCCCTTTCTGCTCCAACGAAATTTTTTCCATTATCTGAAAATATTTGGTGTGGCTTACCACGACGAGAAATGAATCTTTTAAGCGCCAGAATATAATCCTGCGTAGACAAACCACCAACCAATTCCAAATGAATTGCACGTGTTGAAAAACATATAAACAAACAAATATAATTTTTAATTAATCGAGCGCCCCTGCCCTTCTTATTTAAAACATATATAGGACCCGCGAAGTCTACTCCGCAGTTAATAAATACAAAACCTGCCTCCAGTCGCTCGGGGGGTAAATTACCCATAACTGGTGTTAACGTTTTTCCTTTCATGCGAACACAAGTGACACAGTTATGCGTAACCTTTTTAGCTAAATTCCTGGCTCCCAGAGTCCACCACAAGTCACGAGTGGTGGATACCAACAACTGAGGCCCCGCATGAAGTAAACGTTTATGTTCCGAGGTAAATATAAGCCACGCGAATCGATGTTTAGCGCTTAATAAAATTGGATGTTTTTTATCATAATTAAACTCAGCGTCACCTAAACGACCGCCTACTCGCATTATTGAATTTTTATCTAAAAATATATTTAACCCGGATATTTTATTTATTATTTTATTATGTTTTACTTTAATAGGTAAATTAAGTTTAAGATTGTAATATTCATCGGGAAACGATTGCTGTTGAACGATGCGCGTCAACATTTGCAGTGACTCATTGATTTCATCTACACTTAACGAACCGGTTTTACGTTTAGATTTATTCACGCGAGTGTTATATATAAAACGCAATAAGTATGCACCCATTCTTTTTAAGCGATTAAAAGACGAGAATCTTTCAAAATCAATGAATTCATTAGAATTTACGTTACATAGGTTGACCGTGGAAACCTTTAAATCGGGTACATCGAAACAAGTTACGGGTTCGAATTCATCATCAGTACAACTCCATTTCGAATAATACGGATCTTTCAAAAAAGGAGGACCGCACCACCATAAACTACTTTCATCGTATTTAAGATAATTTAAATCTACTCCTCTTGTCAACATATCACTGGGATTTAAAACACCTTTTACATGCCGCCAAATCATATCTCCTGTAAGTTCGTTTATTTGTGTGACCCTATTTTGCACAAACGTTTTGAGTAAACGGGGAGACATGCGGATCCAGCTTAAAACAATAGTGGAGTCCGTCCAAAAATAAATGTTATCAAATGTTAAACGTAATGAATTTCTTATTTTATTATATAATTTTGCAGCTAACAATGCTCCACATAGTTCAAGCCTGGGAATACTTATTGGTTTTATTGGGGCCACTTTAGACTTAGCACACAATAACCTAACGCTTGGTGGTGAATTGTTATTAACGAATGAACGAATGTATGCACAGGCGCCGTATGCGCTTTGTGAAGCGTCAGAAAAAATATGTAATTCCTTTATTGTAGCATTTTCTATTAAAACATGACGCGGAATCCTGATTTTAGGTAAATATTTTAATTTTGAAACGAAATTATTCCAGTTCTGTGCAACGTTAGCGGGAACAGTGTCGTTCCAGTCTAACTTGGATAACCAAAGACTCTGTAATAAAATTTTTGCCTGAATTATAGCCGGAGATAATAAGCCTAAAGGATCATAAATTTGAGAAATAATTGATAACATTAAACGTTTAGTAATTTTACAATGGCAATTTTCTAATTTAGTAGTATAATTAAATTCATCTTTTTTATTAGACCAGCCTAACCCTAATGTTTTAGACTGACATAGTTTCATCACCGCCTAACTGTTTTATTGTATCAAAATCAACGTCATAGTTAAATGTCCATTTTCTTAACAAAAAACAACCGCCTCGTAACAGTTCCGATGTTTTATTGCAAATTTCTAATAAGCGATCTAATTGATCATCACCAGTGAGGATATCATCAACATACATATCATCGGTAATGACTTGAGCTATGCGCTTATCATTACACTCCGCAGCTAGTTGATGTAAACAACGTATACTAAGGTACGGCGCAGACGCGGTGCCGTATGTAACTGTATTTAATTTATAAATACGTAATGGGTCATTTCGACACGCTCTCCACACAATAAGCTGCAAATCTTGTTGATCCGAGTGAATTCTAATATTACGATACATCTTTTGAATATCCGCACATACTACGTATCTATATTGTCTAAAACGTAATAATATAGAGAATACATCGTTTTGAAGACTGGGGCCAACGTACTGTATGTCATTTAACGAATAATTGGAGGTAGTAGTAGCACTTGCATTAAAAACGACTCTCAATTGTGTTGTTAAGCTACCCTCGCGGTATACTCCATGGTGGGGTAAAAAATAATATGGAGTTTTCATGTTATTTATATCCCCGGTCCATAACGACATATGTCCTAACTCTTCGTATTCTTGCATAAAATCAGTATATAATTTCTTATATGGAGGAGAACGTTCTAATTTATTTTCTAACGAAAAAAAACTATTTCTTGCCCTAGTGTACGAGTCGCCTAAAACGTTCGCCGGCTCCCTTAAGGGCATGCGTACGTGAAACCTGCCATGCTCGTCCCGTACCGTTGTATCTGTGAAGATTTTTTCACAAATTTCGTCTTCACTTGAAATAACGTTTGAATTATTATTAATTTCTTCTAATTCCCAAAATTTTTTTAATTGAGTGTCTATAGTACTGATAGTGTTACATTGGACCTGTCTATTCGTATAACGTATATTATTAACAGGCCCTGATATTATCCATCCTACTTTAGTATCTTGTAAAATTGGGCCATTTTGAAGCTTAATTTTATTATCATTTAATAATTCCCAGAACATGTCAGCGCCCAATAATATATCGATATCGGCTGGAATATTAAATGTAGGGTCTGCAAGTTTAATATGGTTAGGTATTTGTAAGTAATTACAATTAAATTTTATAGAGGGTAAGCTGGAAGTAATAGTAGGTAAAATTAAACATTGTATGTGGGTATTAAAAGAACTAGTTTTAGAACGTATATTAATTTTACACGAATTATTAGAATGTGAAATCATTTGTCCTACACCACAAACGCGTATAGTGGACTGTATACTTGTAATATTCAAACGTTTACATAAACTTTCGGTAATAATACTATGTTGACTGCCACTATCAAGAAGTGCGCGCGCCGTTTGAAAATTATAATTTGCATCGGCTATTTCTATAAGCGCCGTTGATAAGAGAACAAGTTGAGGAACAGTCGCACAGATCGATGTTTTCGATGCGAGTGCATGACTGGTGCGAGTGACGTTGCTCGCATTATTATTTGTTTTAAATGATGCCACCTGAGGAACCGTGTCCGAAGTATCGCTATTACCTACACTATTATCAACGTGAAGCAATGTATTATGTTTTATTTGACAGATTTTACAATGACTAAACGTACAACTCTCTGCCGTATGACCTCCTGTGCGTAGGCAATTAATACAGACTGATTTATCCCTTACAAACCTAAGTCTGTCTGCCACTGATAACGTAAGGAATTTCGGACATGTATAAAGATAGTGATTGTCATTGCACAGTAAACAATTACGCATAGAAATTTTATTTTGTTTCTGATTATTAACATTTTTACTCACAACGTAACTAAATGACTTATTTAAATGTTTTTTATGATCTGTACCTCTTAAATAGTCTTGACTCGATTTTATCGATAAGCTGTTGGGCTTATTGTTCGAATTTTGAATCATTTCTAACATGTTCGCTCTATTTTTTAAAAATGACATCAAATCGTCTAACTTTAAACTACTAATATTATCTCGACTAACATTAAAATTGCCTTTGTACGTCTCCCACTCACGTTCTGTTGAACAATCGAGCTTCGACACAATCAAATAAATAATGAGGGTATCCCAGTGGTCGGTAGGTTCATTTAATGAATTTAATGCACATAAATTACGCAAAGTTGTATCAATTAGTTTACGAATTTGAGTAGGCGATTCCCTAGTAATCGATGGTATAGAAAATAGCGACTTAAGGTGATTCTGAACGAGCAAACGATTATTATGAAATCTATTTTCTAATAAATCCCAAGCGATAAAGTAATTCGGCGCAGTAAATTCTAAGGCAGATATTACTTGAAGGGCAGAGCCACTCAATGATGATTTTAGATAGTGGAATTTTTGAATCGTATCTAAATCATCACGAGAATGAATCATAGTCTTATAAGAATTACGAAATTCAAGCCACCGATCATAGGAGCCATCAAATATAGGTAATTTTATTTCGGGTAATTTTATCGACACAGGATTATTTGAACACATTTGAGGCCTCATATCTTTATTTTCGTCACGTAATAGTTGCTTTGTAGCAGCCAATATGCGGTAATATGAAGTCTCAAACTGTTCTCGGTACTCCAAATGCGGAAAAAGATCACACTCATTAACAATGTTCTCAATTTCAACTTGAATACTATTAAATTCTTTAAATAATTCAGTTAACGCGCTGTATCGCAATTGTAACTCGACCGCTCGATCTGAGCTCAATCTACCCCCTTCTATCAATTTATTAAAATATTTTTCAAACAGAGTCAATCGACATTTTACAGCACCCCTTTGCTTTTTTAGCAGTAGAATGCGTTCAGATTCAGATAAAGATATAGGTACACTAATAGAACTTAATGGATTAGGCGACTTTGACCTGCCTGGCTTTTGTTCTTGAGCAGGCCCTTTATATTCATTCGCACCCTCACTCATTTCGGTAAGCTACAGAAAAAACAAGTAAGTACTTACAGTCTTGAAGACCAGATGCCCCGAACTCTCAGAAGGTTATTTACTCTGAACCCGAAACTGACGAATCTGCAACACGAGTAACGATTTTAACGCAAGGTATGAAAGGAGAAGAAATAGGAACGATTGACCTGACCAATACCGGCTGATGACTCTTCTTCCCTTCTTTCAGACCGTTTTCTGTGCTACGTGTAGCTTGGTTCAAAATCTTATTCGGATCGTAGGACCAAATTTATGTTCGTGAATAAATGAGATGTAAGACAAATTACTTCAACGTATATATTTCTCGATTTCTTACAATATTGATAATTTGAATTTAAAAAACGAATAACGCGTACAGAATGATCAACGAATTTTATATATAAAGTGAACGTCGTGAACACCGTCGCCGCTCGGCAGCGCCGCCATCCGCTGCTACTTCACACCGATGTTTTTTCTTCGCTATTTCATCAAGAGATGGCGCGATTCGTAACACAAATAAATAACAATAATAAATTAAAAATCATTTATCAAAATCTGAACATAAATATAGAGTTGATCTTAAAATATTATAGTAGTCAACTGTGATTGTATGATTCGTCTTAATTTCTTCAATATTATTTGCGATTTCCTTAAGTACCTGCATGTATATAATAATATAAAGAGTATATTAATATTAATTTAGCCTCTCGTTCGTCTTGAAACAAAAAATATACTAAAATGAAATATGTTTGAAAATATTAATTTTATTATAGATATACATATAATACTCGCAGTCAGATCAAAGAAGGCAATGGGAGCGCAGCTTCGCTGTACGCTATGTAGGTCGGATGTTGGGATGACCAACCGCAACATTTGTATAATCATTAGTCCTCAAAACCATTACGAAAACTATTTTTTTTTTCTAAGAAGTCTTCTCTTGTTCTCTGTGTATTTTGTTAAATAATAATAACATCACATAAAATAAAGATCTAAGACGATGGAAACTATTATGTGTTATCCCTTTGTATATATCGCCAATTAGTCCCGCTTCGGATCGACTGAATCTCAAAACATATTTTTTATAAAAAAGTCGGCGAAATTTGAGCTGGACCTGCACTACGATGTGTCTTGATTATATAATATGATGATTTCCAACTTAAAAAAATTAAAAAGAAAACATGCATAGATCTAACTGATAATTTTTACACATTCTTATATCGAATAAAACATGATAACTCTACAATCTAAATAGAATTTATTTATTTCTTCTTCACAGTTTCTAACAACCTAAAACATCGCAAAGAGGGGCTTGCTTACTTGATTGATTTTTTTTTTCTTTCTCAATTACTAATTCATCTATAAACTGTATTTGTTCATAAATGTCTCAAAACGTTTTTTATTCATTGCTTCAAATTATATCTTAACAAGCAATATCAGATAAAATAAATTATTGAAACCGGTTGTTTGGGACTTTCCAGGTTGCGTCTTAAATAGACAATTTCTTCTAGGACTTCCGGTGCATCATATTTTTAGAGGCGTTTAATCTATAGTTTCATATGTAATTTTAAATATATCTATATTTTAAATCAAATGATAACATAGGTAATGTGTGCTAAATTGATATTATAAAAATAAGAATAAATCGTTAAGGCGACATAGTAATTAATTATCTTGTAGTGGAGCATTCCACGAGTGCGTTATTTTATCGTCGACTTTTGTATTAATCTTTGATAACTCAAAGTAATTTATTTATAATTAATCACTGAAAATAGCTAAACATTGATAATCTTTCTTGTATAGCTTGTGTCGATGCGTCACACTCGACGATGCGTGTGATCAAATTTAATATTACATATACCTAAATATTTAATTTGAACGAAAATAATTTTATATACCTATAACTAAAATTATTCAAATCGGGATATTTACCATGTTTTTTGTTTTCATTTGTTGGAGCTCGATATTTCGACATTATCTACGAATGTCTTGTTCACGAGACGAAGACGAGACGATTTGAATAATTTTAGTTATAAAAATAACCATGTTCATTTAAAATTTTATAATAAATGTGAGTTTAAAACAAAGTGATAATGTTGCCGTACAATAACTAGACTTTTTTATAAAAGATATTTAAGCCTTGTTACGGCATTTGGATACGATGTCTGATGAGCGGACATACACATACACATAATTAAGATAATGTAGAACGTATAGATATTAGAATGTATTAAATGAAAATATTTATTTCGTCATAAGGTGATCTAAATACGTCAGAAATTATTACACGTTAATGTCTCGGTAGACATCATATTACTATTAAATAATCGGCTTTAATAAATATTATAATAAATAACTTAATCTAATGTTCCTAGTGTTGGCCGAGAGGGAAAAAAAGTCTCAGTCGTGTGACGTAGTTTTCAATTATGAATTAAATTTATCACAATCAAAATAATGTCACCGTTTAGAAACGATTAGGTAATGATCACAAATATACATATATCAGAGAATACGATAAGGTTTCTGTAGACACAAGACCGATTTATATTTTAAAACTCGGTTGAGGCTAGATAAAACGATTATGCATTAATAGTTCAAGAGCACCTCGTCTGTGTGGTTTGAACACAAACTCGGCCGTCATTCAATGTCCCTATATTTTGTCTTTTTACCCGACTGCGACAGAAGGAAGGTTATGTTTTTCGAGTGTATGTATGTATGTATGTATGTATGTATGTCTGTCCATTTATTTGGCACGCCCTACAGCCCAAACGGCTAGTTGGTTTTTGACATATGAGGTGTCGTTGGATTTGTCTAAATTGTAGTAGTGACATAGGCTATATAAATTTTCAAAATGGCGTTCGCAAATGGCGAAATGAGGGGGGGGGGAGTTGAATTTTTTTTCTTACTGTAGCAATATGGGTATTAAATGAAAGCTAGTAAATTGTTTTATTCTTTTTAGTTTATAATAAGAGTATTTTACGCAGTCGGGTTTTTTGATTTTTTTAATGAAGCATACTTGTATTCTACCTACTAAGTAGATGTCCTATACAGCAGCACAAGCAAATAACGTAGGTAATGACGACTAAAGAAGAAAAAGCACTTAAATATTATCGTTTTATAGCCGTATGCCTTTTCATGGGTTGATATTTGTTGGGGTTATCTCGTCGTTGACGGTACTCCAGTTATTGTAGTAGGTATTAAAGGTAACACCAAACCACTGTTATGTTAAACGCTTTATTAAATAACGTTTATAGTTAAGTTATCTGAGCCGCACTATATGTTGCTTTATTAAATAACGTTTATAGTTAAGTTATCTGAGCCGCACTATATGTTGTTATATTATTGCGAGACGAATGTTTAGTTGCGACTGTTTAAAATACGTAAAACGAATCAATTTATAGCCTAAGCTAAACGAAATTGCTGTGCGAGCATTATTGGCTCGTACATGCTCCCGAGGGAAAGATGTGCGTACTCAGATTACCCAACTTGTGTTACAAGTACATCTGGTATAAAGTTTACAAAACAATTATTACAACTACACAATACAATTAACAATAGTTATAAAGAAATAATGAAAATGCTTAGTTAAGTTAAAAGTTAATTGAACAAGTTAATAATGAATATAAAATTAAATGTATAAAATAGAATTAATTAACAGAACGTTTAAGGTTCAAATTAATTTCAAAGCTTAAATCCTGTTTCAACTTTTTGGATCGGCTGCGGGACGTTCCTGGAATGTCCATCCTTTATTGTAGAGTATGGTGCGATTTCCTCCAGCTCTATATTTTCCGTATTATATGGATTTGTCGTTTGGGCATTATTTCTTTTACATGAGGAAAGGTGTTTCCTCAGTCGCCAGATTATGGTTGCGACGACGATTCCTCCCACTAGCAAAGTGCTTATCGCGTAGTTGCTGATATCATGAACAGACAAGTCGTGGGGCAGCTGGTGCTCTCGTTCTTTCTGTACGGCTATTTGATTTTCTAATAACCTGTGTTCATCAGATAAGCTATGTAGTCGTGTAGTCAGTATAACGTTTGTATTCTTGTACGTCTGCAGCATATCATTTGGTGAGTCAATAGTAGGAACGTCAAGACTTAGTCCGAGTTTCGTTTTACTATTAAAAACGTTATGTGAATGAATTGTAAAGTCCTTATGCTGCAAAATGCAATCCTGACCTAGGGCAAGAAGCCCCGTCATTGTTGTTATGAACGTTGTAACTTGATTCTCGCATACTACACGGGTCGGACACTCAGTTATGCAATTATAGAGCCATATGTTTGGTCTCCGTAGTTTAGTCCATTGATCCGCGCATTTGTTTAATACCCAATCACACGTTATGTTTACGTTTTGACTCAACAATTTCGCTTCGCAGGATGCTGTCGCTTCCTGCAAATTTCTTATTGGCGTGTAGGCATGGCAAATGTAGTTGTCCGCCATCATAGCGGTACACTGTTGTAGGTCAGCTTCTTCTATTTGTATATACGTATTCTTGACGAAGTTCACTCCAATATACTTCGTGGTTGTTGTGATCGCCAGACATTGATCATGCACGTGCCGCACAATCGGTATATTATGATATAATGTATACTCTTCATCGCTTAGTAACGGTATATGTAATTCGAAGAGTAGGTATTGTTCTGTGAGACGGGCTTTAACATAAATAAGTTTGTAAATATTTTGATTGTTTGCTGCGATAAAAGTTTGCGTCGATAAGTTTGACACCAGTTCAATATGTACTGCCTTTATACACATACATATGAATATAGCGATATACCCCTTACAGGTTTTGATACCGCGGCCTTTGTTTATTTTCACGTCTACATGGCCTGTAAAGTCGACGCCAGTGTGTGAAAAAGGCCGAGATGGAGTAATCCTTTCCTTTGGAAGGCTACCCATCAACTGCTCGGTTTTGTTTATTGCGTAACGACGGCATCGAATACACTGTCGAAGTATCTTTTTAACAGCTCGATTTCCACTGACTATCCAGTAGCTATTCCTAGTGTAAGCTAACGTTAATCTAGCTCCACCGTGTAAGGTTCGCTGGTGCGCCTTTTCAATAATAAGTTGTGTCAGCCGCCCCGTTCCCGGGATTAAGATGGGATGTTTAGTATTCTCTGGTAAGTTTGAATGTTCTAAACGCCCCCCGACACGAAGAACTCCATCCGAGTCCAAAAATGGGTGTAGTTTCAAAATAGTACTGCTATTGGGCAGTTTTCCCCGTTCTTTAAGAGACGTTATCTCCTTTTCAAAACTATCTTCTTGTATTGCTTTATAAATCTTAATCCTAGCTTGTCTTATCTCATACAAGTTCAGTTCATTGCACTTATTAATCACCTGTTTGTTATGTAATACATCGGTGAATCGTATTACCCAGGCGAGTATTCTTGTAATACGATCTATGTCACTGTGTCGCTCAAACAATGAATTAATTAATTCATTTTTATTCGACGCGGGTTCCGTTACGTAGCATTTCGTTATAAAACCTTCGTTTATAGTGTAAGTTGTAGTACATGAAAGGGCTTGTTTTTCTTGATCCTTAAGCCACTGAGGCCCTTCCCACCACAAAGGGAAGTTACCCAACTTGGTTGGCGAAAGTCCTCCCCTCGCACAGTCGGCGGAGTTTTCGTTACTCTTCACGTAACCCCAATTTATAGCAGGAACGATGTTTGTTATGAATGCAGTTCTGTTAGTTATATATTTTTCAAATTTACTTTGTTTACTCTGAAGCCATGCTAACACAACTTTCGAGTCTGTCCAACAGGATATTCTAAGATCATAATCTGTAAGGACCTTAATTATTTTCTCCATTAGCTTGGTTAGCAAAACCGCGGCGCATAATTCCAACCTCGGTATAGTTATTTTCTTCTTAAGAGGTGCCACTTTAGTTTTCGCAGCGAATAGTGTGGTGACGTACGCGCCAGTCGGTGACGTAGTTCGGCTATAGATGACGCCTGCGTAGGCTTGCTCGCTCGCGTCACAGAAGGCTTGTAATTCTATCGTTCTATTGTTTTCGTTTCTCATCCACCTTTGCAAACTAATGTTGTTTATGTTCGGTAAATCGGTTTTAATTTTTATCCATTCGTCGGCTATGTCATTAGGTACATTGCTATCCCAATCAATGTTTTGATAATTACCACTCCATAATTTTTGAAATATCAGTTTTGCTTGGATAGTTATTGGAGATAACCACCCTAGCGGATCATACATTTTGCTTATCTCCGACAATAGTCTACGTTTTGTGTATGTTTCGTTTTTCTTATTGTGCGGCGTCTGGCAAATGAAATGAAATGTGTCCGTAGAGTCATGCCATGAGAGTCCCAGTGTCTTGCTGAACTCTTGTTGTTTAAAGTTATAGTCGTTTCGATGACGTTTCTCTGTATCTTTTACATTCTCGAGAACAGATGGTTCATTAGTAGCCCATTTTCTTAGGATGAAACCTCCCTTTTTCAGCAACTCGTAGAGCTCTTGTTGTAAAAGTTTTGTTGTTTCGATGGTATTTCCTCCGGTAATGACGTCATCCATGTAGCATTCTTGTTGTAGTGCCTTTCGGGCTAATGGGAAAGCGTTGCCTTCATCTTTAGCTAGTTGTTGGAGCGTACGCATTGCGATAAATGGAGCAGCCTTGGTGCCGTAGGTTAGGGTACAGAGCTGCATCTCTCTGAGTGGTTCTTTAGTAGATTCCCTCCAGATTATTTTTTGTAAGCTTTGTTGATCTTGATGAATGATGATTTGACGATACATTTTCTCAATGTCCGCCGTTATAACGTATTTATAGCTACGCCATTTAATTATAAGAGACAAAATGTCTTTTTGTAAATTTGGCCCCTTTTCCATTAAGTCGTTTAAGCTATAGCCGGAGTTTGTTTTCATGGATGCGTTAAAAACAGTTCGGAGTTTTGTTGACACTGAGCTCTCCCGTATAACAGCATGGTGAGGTAGGTAGGCTTGCACTAGACTTTCGTTTGTCGTCGCTGGTTTCATGTGACCCAATTGTATGTACTCATGTATGAATTGTTTATACAGGGTGACTGGCGAGATACTATCGGTGTTTAAGGAGAGTGCTCGGTGCATGGTTCTCATTCGAATTATGTAAAAATATAACATAAATATTGATAAGCTTCTAAGTAAAGTTGCCCAACAGTTATCTAATTATTTACGCGTCGTCTGGACACCCTAGTTTCCACGCGGTAGTTAATTACGTCCAAACACCGCCAAGTGTTAAGAGGGTTGGCGGTTAATTCCCTAACATAAGTAACGATCGTTATCTTGTCTATGATAACAACAGTGATCGACGGCTGTACGTGCTCTCCGAGGCACGGTAGGGATCCACAAGGACATACACCCAGACCGGAAAAAAATATTTGTACAAATATCTGTCCCAAGCGGGAATCGAACCCGCGACCACCAGCGCGTGGCGTTGCAGTTGAGGCAACTACTCGCACCACTACACCAGAACGTCGCGTGTCGTGTTTTCATTTAATGATATTAACGAATTATTTACAACGATTTTCAATCATTAAACTACCTATTTACCTACATAACTACACTAACACACACACAGTCACTTTTAACAGTTTCGAAAGCAATGGTGATTCTGCATTTGTGTATTGATAAGCCATACCTAATTACTAATGACAGATTACACTAACACACGACAGATTAGGTATACGCGTATGATCGATCGCTAGGCGCGCAGGAGCCGGGAAGACACACGCAAAAAACACACAAACAAAAAACCCAACTGCGTAAAATACTCTTATAACCCATATTGCTACAGTAAGAAAAAAATCAAACCCCCCCCTTCATTCCGCCATTTGCGGGCGCCATTTTGAAAATTTATATAGCCTATGTCACTACTACAATTTAGACAAATCCAACGACACCTCATATGTCAAAAACCGTCCAGCCGTTAGGGCTGTAGGGCGTGCCAAAGAAATGGACATACATACATACATATTACATACATACATTCGAAAAACATAACCCTCCTTCTGTCGCAGTCGGGTAAAAAACAATCAGTGTTAGCATAATGAATACGAGCAGCTCCTCAGAGTCTGATTTGGAAGCAATGGATTTTATTTTTAATATATCCCTACCCAGAAACTTAAGGCGTAGGAAAAATTACGGATGAAGAATTTCAATTGAGATATCGCTTTAATTTAATAAGAACACACAGATAAAGTGGACAATGATGTCGTTCATAAATAAGGACTTGTCATATTTTTTTAACTAAAACAGTGCTAAGCCACTTATTTATTCTCGAAAAAAATATTCTAGTAAATAAAACTAGTATTCAAGATGAATTAAAGTAATAAAATCAATTTTAGACACGATCTCTTAAACAGAGCCATCTAGCTGTAAATAAAAGTACAAGTTTGTAATGTACGACGTAAATGACAAGTAAACCAAGAAAATAAACTTGTATTTAAAATTATATTAAATTTCTAAATATGATTCTGTTAAATAGGAATTAATTATTTTATAAAAATTTAACATTCTATTTCTCTGACAATAAATAAGTAAAATGTATGTTAATAACTCGTGTACGAATATAAAAACCTTATATTTTTACATAATAAATGAAACGATGATCATTTGAGAATCAACGTTGGTCGTATTATTTTATCTCTCATACGTCGCACATCTCATGGCGACCCTGTCAGGATAAGAAAACATCTCAAAATTCCTAACTGTCAATAGAGGTCACTAGTATTGACTCACTACAATATCGAACTAGAGTTTTCTATAATGTTCATAGATGTCGCTAATTAATGTAATTTTTAACAACTTTGTTCATTCAATTTCTCTATCTAATCGATTATTTTTGGTATAATCTGTGCCAACCATCTATGTATCGTTCTTTGTTCGTTTTTTAACTAAGTAACAGCTAGTCAATGTTTATAAGTAAACAAAAGTTAATCATTGATTTGTAGATTATGAGAGGATTAACGAGATTTTTATAAGTAAGACCGTGAATAGCTCGTTACGTATTATATTTTTTTTTAACTCAAACAGTGTTAGGCCACTTATTTATTCTCGAAAAAAATATTGTAGTAAATAAAAGCAAAAAGTAATAGCAAGAATAAGCCATCTAGCGACCAGTAGCCAAAACAATTGATTGATTATAATATTAGCAGACAGTGTAATGGTTTTTTCACTAGGTGTCGCTAGATAAAGATCAGATTTGATAGAATAATTTTTTTAATATGTTGAAAAATTATAAAGTTACTTTTGAAAATATTAAAAAAAAAAAACACAACAAAAATAAACTTTGTGAATTGTTGAACAGCCAACTGTTGTTTATTAAATAAAAGCAAGGAACTACGGTCCTTGCGGACCAGTAGTTTTGCTACTTGCCGATAGAGGCATACTAATCACCGAACTTTCTAGACAAAATAAATAATTTAATTTAAATATTACTTACGAGTTGAAAGATATCTTTATTCCATTTGATTTTGATGTGATGAGCAACAGATTTATTGACTAGGTAAATGATGTAAACTTGGAACAAAAATAAAATAATATTAACTGTTCACCTATCTTGGTATTCCCGGCGTATTTAAAAATGGAATCATACTCGTAGTCTTGGATTAGTGCTTAATATTACGCTAACAGTAGGTACTCTGCGATTGGGGAACATTTTGATAGTACCCGGGATACAAATTGATAGTACCCGGTAAGCTATCATTACATTAACACGAACCATATTCAAGTACTCTTCATTTGTGTACTGATAAGCCATACCTAATTAAGGGTCACACTCACACACGACAGATTAGGTATACTCGGAATATCGAACGCTAGGCGCACGCGCGGGAAAACACAAAACAGACGTCCAAACCATACGTTGGCGCTAGCCTACTGACCTAGTGACCTAGTAACGTGATTCGTCGATCGAATAAGCGATTAGCCGCGGGGCGGGGGTGCGGGTACTGGCAGCATAGTACAACACCGCGTCGCACGCGCCGCCGGCATGACTGGAAAAGTGACAACGCGTCTTTTATTTGAATTGAAATTTATGAAAATTTGGTCCAAAATTAAGTTCCTATTTTTTTTACATAATTCGAATGAGGATCATGTGCCGGGTATTCTCCTTGAATATTGATGGTAATTCACCAGTCACCCTGTATAATGTTGCGAAGTGTTCTTGTCGCGCCATTTTCTTCTCTAAATGAAAAAATTGCGCGATGGCTTGTTGCTTCGAATCGCCAAGATTTTGCTCGAAGTTATTTTTCATAGGCATTTTTACAACATATCGCCCGCTAGATAATCTCTCCGTTGTTTCTGTGTAATATTTTTCACAGTATTCATCGTTTGCAGAAGGTTCTGATTCCGAAGGAATTTCTTCTGTCTCCCAGAATTGTGATAATGTTTCTAGCTGTGTAAGAGTAACGAGACAGTTGAATTGCTTAGTAGCACCGCACAGAATCCAACCCAGCTTCGTTTGTTGCGCTACTAGCGAGTTGTTGTTGTGTTTCAATACTCCTTCAATAATCACATTGGAGTAAATATCTGCCCCTAACAGAAGATCGATTGGACCAGAGATGTTAAAGTCCGGATCAGCCAACTTGATGTTATCGAGGTGTGGCCAGTTCTTCGCGTCGAATGTTGAGTTAGGTAGATTATTTATTAGTTTATGCATTACTAATGCTTCAGTTTGGAATGTATACTCAGAATGGATCGATTTACATTCCAGTTTAATCATACCCCTACTGGTGCCCATTATCGAGCCGACGCCAGTGACAGCCGCTTTCATCTTGTGTCGGGGTAAGTTTAATCGTTGTGCGGCATTTTCTGTGATCAAGGTTACTTGAGAGCCTTGATCAAGCAACGCACGCAGGGTGACGTAATCACCTTCTCTGTTTCTGACCCTAAGTTGTAGAGTCGTCAAAAGTATCTCTTGTTCACCGTTAATGTGATTCGATAATTGCTCAGCCGCTGATGAGGGGAGTGACCTTGAATGTTGTCTTCTCAAGTTATCGTTATGGAGAAGAGAATGATGTTTATAATTGCACGTGTGACATCGTTTCATAGAAGTGCAATTATTTCCCCTGTGATTAAACAAACAATTTTTGCAAACGTTTAATTCGTTTGCTGTTTTAGTTCGCGTTACGACATCCATGCCTAAAAATGTAGGACACTGCATCAGCGCATGACTATTCTTGCAAAGTGGACAGTTTCGAAGTGTAGCATGGTAGGTTTTTGTACGTTTCTCTGCTTTGTTAAAGTTCGTTGACTTGTAGTCATTATAATTTTTGTGTTGATTATTCGTTGAATAATTTTGTTTTTGACTGCTGTTATAAGCTCCATTAAACTCGGGTAACTCGATTCGCGGCGTAGTTTTCTCGTAGTGGGAAGTTTCAAAGATTTTTCTGTTAATATTTTCCTTTAGTTCGTCGTAGACTTTTTCCCAATAGTCGAATTTCGCTTCATACTCCACTTCGCTTCCTTGTAGTAAGTAGCTCAGTTCCCAATGGTTCTTGTCGATGGGTTCCCACTTAGTTTGCAAGACTTTTAGTTGATCTTGAAGCTGCCAACTTTCTTTCAAATTCTGTAGTTTAATTTTGGAGACAGCTCGTTCTAAGGCGTTAAAACTACACATTTTATTACGCAATAGCGTGGATACATGCTTGTCTGTTTCTATCGACATTGTTAACAGTTGGTTGGCGAGTAGATTTTGTGTACTCAGAAAGGTTCACAGTTATGTAGTAAGAGCAGTCGACGTTATCGCTGCTAGCAAGTTATACGTTAAGCAGTAGACGTTATCTCTGCTGGTAAGTTCTATGTTAAGCAGTGGACATTATCCCTGCCGGATAGTTGATAGGTAAGCAGTAGACGTTATCTCCGCTAAGTTCTCGATTTGTTGGCACTCAGTGTAGCACTCTCTTCTTACGTTATGTGCGCCTTCTCAATGCTGTTGGTGAGACCCGCTTCTGGGAGGCCAACCGCACCGATTCGCTAACGTAATTGAAAATACCACACCAAACCACCTTTTTGTAAGCTCGAAGGACCAAAAGGCCTTTTTGTAAGCTCGAAGGACCAAAAGGTCTTCTTGTAATAGCTCGAAGGACCAAAAGGTCTTCTTGTAATAGCTCGAAGGACCAAAAGATGTTGGGGTTATCTCGTCGTTGACGGTACTCCAGTTATTGTAGTAGGTATTAAAGGTAACACCAAACCACTGTTATGTTAAACGCTTTATTAAATAACGTTTATAGTTAAGTTATCTGAGCCGCACTATATGTTGCTTTATTAAATAACGTTTATAGTTAAGTTATCTGAGCCGCACTATATGTTGTTATATTATTGCGAGACGAATGTTTAGTTGCGACTGTTTAAAATACGTAAAACGAATCAATTTATAGCCTAAGCTAAACGAAATTGCTGTGCGAGCATTATTGGCTCGTACAATATTACTTATAACTCAGTAATGAAAATTTTGTAATCATCCTTCTAATTATGCCTTATAAACATTATTAATGTCAATTCTAAATTTTGACGACCATGAACTACTGATGTTCCTCCGTGTGTTCTTTATAACGATGCGGTCTCCCGAAGACCATATATCTACTCCTAGTTTTTAGTGTTTTGAAATGTCGAAGTATTAAATATTGTAATAAACCTTACCTCTAATGTAAAAAAATTAGTGCAGGTGGCTCGTTAGTCATAAGGTGACTATCTTGTCTGATAGGAGTGCTCGGCGATAATCGGTATATCACATTCGTACGCCACAATAGCAGTGTTCAGTCCGTTTGAAGCCGAGCTGGTCGCGCTCTCCACTCGTTTTGTTTCTACTTATAAGTTTTAAATTTTCGGTAGAATTACATGAAAACATATAATTTAACTTATCATTCAAAATGTTTACGATAATATTAGTAATTGTTGTGATTTTCGGTCTTTATTTATTTGGAACGAGAAACCATAAGTATTGGCAGCTCAGAGGGGTGAAACATGATAAGCCCTTACCATTTTTCGGTAACAACTTTAGAAACTATTTTATGCAAGTGAGTACATCACAAATGGCAGAAGAAATCTACTGGAAATATCCAACGGAGAAAGTGGTGGGTTTCTATCGAGCTTCTCGCCCCGAACTCGTAATCAGAGACCCAGAAGTTGCCAAACAGATCCTGATAACTGACTTCGCCCATTTCTATCTGCGAGGACTAAACCAGGACCGTGACCATATAGAGCCTCTGCTTCGGAATTTGTTCTTCGCGGACGGTGACCTTTGGAAGTTACTGCGTCAACGCATAACCCCCGCGTTTACCAGTGGGAAACTGAAGGCGATGTTTCCGCTGATCGTGGAGCGCGCCGAACGCCTGCAGGCGCGGACTCTCAGCGCAGCCACCGCTAACAAGGAGATCGACGCGCGTGACCTCATGGCGCGCTATACCATTGATTTTATTGGTGCCTGCGGATTCGGGCTTGATTCTGATTCGCTACTCGATGATGAGTCCGCTTTTCGAAAACTGGGAGTTAATATATTCAGTGTAGGGATTAGAATAGTTACCATTGTTGTACTAAGAGAAATTTTTCCTAAAGCATTCGCGAGCCTTAAAATTTTCTCTCACGTCGAAAAAGACGTTTATCACTTAGTTAACGAAGTCTTACGACAAAGAAACTATGAACCATCGGGAAGAAATGATTTTATAGATTTGTTACTCGAATGTCAGAAGAAAGGAAAGATGATAGGAGAATCCGTCGAAAAACTTAAATCGGATGGAAAACCAGAGATCGCTACTCTGGAAATGGACGAAGACCTACTTGTCGCTCAAGTATTTGTATTTTTCGCCGCCGGTTTCGAGACGTCTTCCTCTGCAACCAGCATGACCCTGCACGAGCTGGCGTATAACCCTGACGTACAAACTAAGGTACAAGAAGATATAGACAGAGTTTTAGCAAAGTATGACAACAAATTAAGTTACGAAGCCATCAAAGAAATGCATTATTTAGAGTGGACGTTTAAAGAGGGCATGAGAGTGTTCCCGTCGCTGGGCTACTTGATTAGAGAATGTTCACGCAAGTATACTTTCAAGGATCTAGATCTAACCATCGACGAGGGGATTAGGGTAATAATACCTCTTCAGGCGCTACACCAAGATCCTAAATACTTCGATAACCCGAGTGAATTCCGTCCCGAAAGATTCGATCCGAATAATTTTGATGCTGCGAACAAATACGTCTATTTGCCTTTCGGTATTGGACCTCGAGCGTGCATTGGTGAGTTAAGATTAGTACCTATTCAAAATATAATAAACATGTAAGATTAAATTGAAAGCAGAGTATTGGTTCAATCATAAAATTGTACATGATACTTGATAGTATGGTCTCAATACGCGTAACCGAGCTTAAAAAGTCATTGCAATTTTAAATGTTTTTTACCAGTAAAAATTTCTTATTAAATCAGATACACCTTTAATACACTTGTGCAATTTCGGATTCAGACCAGTCTCAACGTCCTCTCCGATGGCTAATGACTGCAAAAGATATTAAAATATACCTACCTAATGTACCGATTCACATTTTAACCTTTCAGATACCTACCTAAAATATTATTTTGCTCTTAAGGCACGGTTACACATGCTCTATCATTACTAGCATGCTTATTAACATGTAAAAACTATATAGCATGCTCTTCACAGTGAGACATTTGCTCCTGTTCAGCATGCTTTTTATTATTTCTACTTATTACTTTTTTCATATATTTCAATTAAAAGCACACCCCCTTCCACCCGTAGGTACTGCAGGTAGCATGCTCGGAAATCGCACGGCCATCGATTTTTGAGCATGCTCGAAATTAGCATGTTTATGCAGTGTTTCGACACACATACTACTAAGTAGCATTTGCATGATTTCGTGCTAGCAATGAGCATATTATGTAACTAATTATAAATATATGTGTACCTTTACACTTATTGTTAGTGCATTGTTATATTATATTGACATGTGTATTGTGTAACACCGATACAGGCGAGCGGCTCGGACTAATGCAATCGCTGGCGGGACTCGCCGCCGTGCTGTCGCGCTTCACCGTGCGGCCGGCGCCCGGCACGCGCCGCCGCCCGCGCGTCGACCCCGCCGCCGGCATCGTGCAGACCGTGCTGGGGGGCCTGCCGCTGCTCTTCCAGGAGAGGAAGCCGAAGGTGCAGTGAACGTGAAAACGGATCGAATACGATCATAACTGTTATTTAATGTACTCGTGTATAGGGTAATAATTTCATTACCTCCATATCTATCTATGATAAGTAAATCTTCAGTGCAAAAAGTAATAAGTTATTCTCTACCGATTATTTGCCGAAATGCAATTGATTCAATTTGTAATACCTAATGGACGCGCCAGCGCGTTTGATAAATTTAGAAATAAAAAATGCTCGATCCACAATCCTTTCAAAAATCCCGCCCGCTGTCTATCCCCTGACCTATAGAGAACATTGCAAGTGCAACTTCATGGCAGTGCATCAATTCGTAAACTCATCGAGTGACGTTGTGGATCTTCGTTACCTTTTTTTTCTCTCGAACTTTGCTGTCATTAATATATAAAACGCATCGAATGCAACGCGCCGCGCCCGCTAATTTTGTTTTGTAAACCTAAGTGATTGTGCCGTCTGATTAAGATTACCTACAAAATCTGTAACTATCCGCTTTGGGAATTGTGTGAGTGGAGAGAAGGAGACTCAGCCCTGGACAAGGTGTTACTGTGCTCGTCGTGTGCCCGAATTACAGCCGCGGCGGCCATTTAAGAAGAAGAAGCGTGCAAAGGTCAGTGTCCCTTCCTTTATAATAACAAAATCCCTACGTCCCATTTACCTGTGGGATCGAGCAACAAAGATATACAGTCCACCTAAATCACCGCCTAGATTTTGTATAACCTGCGCCACCACCTAATATATTGTTATAGGAAGGCACGTTTGCCTTCTCTGCGTGGTATATATGTACGTACCTAATACATATAATTTTTGTGTGTAAAAAAAATGTTTATTGTATTGTATATTGTAAACGTGTTGTATCCATTGATGTAAATATTTTCTAGATGCTAAGTTATACCTTGTGTACACTGAAGCTGAAGGATTTAAATTAATTAAAATTGTTTAACATTTATTGTTAAAATTATTTTATCGCCTTCGTCAGACTTGTATTTGTGCAAAAATGTTTTTGTATATTTACCATTTGTGTTATGTATGACCTTGCGCAATTTTTTTACACACCGGACTTTTCAATGACATAAGCAGGCGAGTCTACTAGACCCTTATTTTTTGTCTCTCTTGACAAGCATGAACAATAAATTTTTGGATCAATTTGTACGAGCGAGCCTTAAAGCACTCCGACTAATCTTATGAACCTTTTGCATTAAAATATTGGCCATTCCATTAATTATTTACAATCGTGGCTTTTGCGAAAAAAAAAATTCTCAGAAATATTGTCGCTAAAAAATGGTATTCCATATAAAATTAACCCTTTGACCGCCAAGCGCAGCGCATGGAAAGTGTGCCCTCCACGCCAAGCCTTTTTTTACTATTAAATACCTACAAAATGCTAGTGATGAGACTTTCACAAATATCGATAAATATTTATCACTCCTGCTGTAATAGTTTTTCCATATATAGCGTGTTAAATTTATATATAGGCATTAAATTTATCAAATAAATGTTGCAATAGTAGCATTAATTAAGTTCCATAAATGAAATAACCGAATTACTGTTCTCTTATATTTACGCGAATATTACTCATTTAATTGAAAGTCTATATCGGATTTTATCGCGTTTATTTGTTAAAAACTTTACAGTTTAACGAGTCCCCCGAGATCATGGACGCTGTAAAGGGTCCGAAACGTCGGGAAATAATTTAATTAATTAATAAAATCGTTAAACTGTAAAGTTTTTAACAAATAAACGCGATAAAATCCGATATAGACTTTCAATTAAATAACCGAATTAACTAACTTCACCGAAACAAGTTTTTATCGAACAAAGCCCATCCCTAAAATGAGAGTGACGTCAATCCTTGTCGCTTAAAAGCGACAATGGCGTATGGCTTCAAAGAAAATATGATTATTTTAGGGATGTGGTAATGGTTAAACACGTACAATAATAATATTTAAAATAATAAAATATAAATAAATATAAAATATAATGAACACGTTTAATAGCTAGCTGTTGTATTACGAATCTGTATGTATGTGTATAATACAGAAAGTCACGAAAATTCATTATCTCCACGGCATCTCCTGATCCATTTTTATGATCTGCCCAAAGACATTTGATCTTTCCTCAGGCCTGATTTTTTCCAATTCAAATGCAACTTAACTAGAAAAATGTACGTTGATAATATCTGAAGGTCATTTACATACAAATCTCGGAAATAAGAGTGCATCGAGATTCACTTTTATTTCGAACTCGGATGTTCGTCTTTAATTCACGAAACATTCTTCACACTGAGTTGCCTTCCCGGGAAAAATGATCAGGCCTGATCATATACGAAAAATGACCGGGCCTGAACAGGCCTGATCAGACATGAACAGGCATGATCATGTCTAATTTTAGGCCTGCTCATACATGAACAGGTATGATCGTGTCTGACATCAGGTATGAGTAGGCGTGACTATGTATGATCAGGCCTGAACGTATTTTTACTCTTCAGATATGATCATGCATGAACAGACCTGATCAGACATGATGTCTAATTTCAGGCCTGCTCATACATGAGAGACAGTCGATAAAAATATACGATAAACTAGAGTGAGTCCCAAGGGAGTTGCTGGTCTACTACTGGGCGCGTTCCCCAGTGGTGGAAGGGGAACGCCACTCGAATGCCTCGCGAGTGGTAGGGATCCATCCAGGGGGGTATGTGTGGATCCATCAGCGGGGTTCGCCGTCTGGGGTAGCTGGGCGTCCAGTGGTGGGCGGGGCGCGAAAGCTCGGTAAGAGTGTGGGCACAGGAGGTGCAGTTGGCGAGGGCATGGCGCCGGGATGGTGCGGAGAAATGGAGGAGTAATTTTCTCCCCCATTCGGTAGCAGGAGCGGGAGGCTTCGGTCGTTCGTTCCGTAGAGGTGGGCGCGAAAGCGCAGTGGTTCGGTGCGGAGGCGCATAAGCCACTGGGCCCCTGGACCAGCTGATGTGCGGACCCAGCTCAGGGGTTTCGCCGTCTGGGGTAGCGGGGATCTAGTGGTGGGCGGAGCGCGAAAGTGCGGTGAGAGTGTTGGCACAGGAGGTGCGGCTGGTGAGGAAGTGGAGCCGAGAGGGTGCGGAGATTTCGGTGGTGGGGCCGCTCCTGGTACCTCTCTGAATTAGCAGAGTGGATCAGTCGAGCGGCCCCAATCATATACGGAGGGGCCACCGGGCTAAGCGTCGGGGCGTCACGGTTGTATGCACGAGCGATCCCGTGGCGCCCCACTACGGCACAGACAGTCGATGGGTTTTAGTGGGTATTCTGGCTTCGCAGCAAGCGAGTCCCACATACCCGTCTCCTGTAAGCGACGAGATGCGTACGATGACGTACACCCGCACTGAACACACGGCTAACAAGAACCAGCTCACCCTTCGCGTTGGATAAATACCGGCCCTAGAAACAGACGTCTCGTCGTCACATCGCATATTATACAGTCCACTTTGTATTTCTTTCGACTAGGGTCCGGTATAGAATGTATTAATTAATAAATGTTATTATGATATAGATGAATATGTTAATGATAAACAATAACAACACCTATTATATATAAAGGCGAGGAACGCTGCCATTATCAGGATCAACTATGATTATTTACGTGGGCGTCTAGGCGAAGAACAAATTAAAAGTCCAAAATCGATCTTATAATCTCTTCACTTCACAAAACACCACTTGTTTCGTACAACAATTGATCACAACTACTGCGAAGCTACCACCGGTTCGGAATGCAGACTCTGCCAAGAAGAACCGGCAAGAAACTCAGCAGTTACTCTTTTAAATAAGAAACCCCAAATACAATGTTAAATCATTATCAAAAAATAACACAAAATGACTCACGTATACCGGGCAGTCCAAATGCGTCCGCCCCGAGCGCTGGCTGGCAAAGAAGTGAGAGTGCATCGCTAAGTGCATGCTTTTATAGTTCTACCTGGCATAGTGATTTTAGAAAATGTGGGTACATTTAACACAGTTGGTACATCTAATATTTTACAAAGTGTGGTTACACCTAACATATATATTAAAAGTAAGTTACGTTGACTACAACCGTGAGGGTCGAAAAAGAATGACATTTCTTCTAAAAGTAATTTAATTATAAAATAATTACAAATTATTATAAAACTAAGACATGGTGACTAAGTTCTATGTTAGAACAGAGTGCTTCATTATTCTTAGTTTCGGTATATAAAAGGCTCGGCCGGTGACGTTGGTCTCATGGTGCAATCGGGGTCTTCGATGATTTGTCGATTATCTGGTGCACGTTTTGCAGATGACGCGACTCTTGTCATGCCGCAATCGAGGTCATTGATGATATGTAGTTAGTAATGTAAATAATTATATTTACCTAACAAAGAGCTTCCTCTGTACCTGAATATTACGTGCCCTGCGGGGTCCACAATTATCTTTTGTATTTCATAAGTACAATGTAAATTATGGTTGAGAAATAAATGAAAAAATAAATAAATAAATTGTAGAAGGTTAAACACCCCAGACCAGTGCAGCTGAAGCCTTTGAAAATGGTAAAAAGTAAAAAAAAAAAAATTATAGTAAGATGAAACCCATTGGAAAAGGAAGAAAATATATAACAAAAATGCAAGGAAAATACGGTGTACGGAACTGTGAAAAATTCAAATAACAAAGTTTTTAGTTTTTTATTTGTATCTTTTACAAAAATAATTTTATTTTCACGAAATTTGGTGAAAACTTACCATAAAAAGGTAACAACCACATTGTAATTTTTTTTGATATATAATATTTTAAATATTAATTTTTTTACCGTCCTCGACTTCCCGACCTCAGATCACCCGTAAATTACTTTTCCTTTCATTCTTGTTATATTCTCTTCCTTTTCCAATGGGCTTCATTATACTATTATTATTTATTTATTTTTGGTTTTAAAAATTATCGACTGTGGTCACATCACTAGTGTCGCTTTAAAGCGACAATGGCGTCTGCTGAACGTATATTTTTAGGTCTTATCTTCGCCTAAAACAAATTCAAATTTCGAATTAATAGTACAAATATCCAGCTTAACTTTGGTTCAAAATCATTTAGTGATATATGGATAAGACGACAAAATAAAAGGAAAATTATCCTTTTACATATTTTGTATAATATCAGTTAACAAAGTAGCCCATCTATTTGTCGCCTTAAGGCGTCGTTGGCGTTCTAGCGGCCGATTACGTTTGTCGCCTTAAGGCGACGTTGGTGTTGAAAGGGTTAAGGAGGGGCAACCCATAAAGGCAGGGGTTCCTGACTTCTTTGCTGTGATCCGATCTCGCATAGCTGCGTTTTGGACCCGCGTTTGCCGCTCTAATAACAAAATTCTTGTGGCTGTCACTGACAATTATTTAAATGGTTATATTTATGGGCACTGGATATCCGTTCACAAGAATGATAACAAAAAATGACCAAGCACTTTTGTGTTTATTCTATTTTAAGTTTTATATATCTTTTAAAATTTTATACTTAATAATTATTATCATATTGTATTTGAATTTTTGTGTAAAACTATGGGTATATGACCTGAAATAAAAAACTTTATTATTATTATTATTTCTTTTATTCAACATTTTTCCCTATAATTACATTTTTAAATATATTTATAAAAAATACAAATAAAAATATTTAAAAATATAAAAAAGGTATTCCTCCGGTGGCAGGTTGAGTCCCAGGCCATCGGTGGTTAAGGCTCCAGGCTGAGGAACCTCCTCACAATGCGGGCCGTTTCAAGTAACACAGCCTTTTGAATCCGACCCTTGATCCAACAGTCGAGCGAGAGTTTCTTAAGGTGTTGGTCGAAACTCTTCGCTAATAGGCCATTGACCGACACAACAATAGGAACAATTATTGTTGAGTCCACATTCCACATGGCGGTAATCTCGTGGGCAAGGTCTAAATATTTACTTAATTTTTCTTTTTCCGCCTTTACGAGATTATCGTCATGCGGGATTGTAATATCAACAATAATAGCTCGGCGCGTAGATCGGTCTACTAGCACTATATCAGGTTTATTGGCTGCAATAAATCTGTCAGTGATAATAGACCGATCCCAGTAGAGCAACGCATGACTATTTTCAAGAAATGGCGTTGGATTGTATCTATAGTACGGTAACTCATTTTCAACGAGGCCATATCGAAGAGCAAGTTGTTGGTGGATAATCCTGGCTACTTGGTTATGTCTGTGCAAATACTCACCGTTAGCAAGACGACCACAACCGGAAACAATATGTCTGATGGATTCGCCAGGCTTACGACATGCTCGGCATATGTCTGGAGTTCCATCTTTCATGATATGTTTCCGGTAATTGTTCGTCTTGATAACTTCATCCATAATTGCACAGACAAAACCTTCAGTCTCCCCAAACAGATTCCCGTGTTGTAGCCAGGACACAGAACTGGATTGGTCTACATCTATATCTGTCAGAGCTTTGTAGAACCGACCATGTAGTTCTTTGTTCCTCCATATGGCCACGCGGTCAATGGTACTCATTACTATAGGTTTACGCCATTTCTTTTTGCCTAAGGACAGCGGAGTAAAGCCCTTATCAACGGCAACAACATCCTTGTGCATATCGTTTTTGATGTTTAAAAAATATTCTCGGAGATTATACACCACACGATTGTGGAGGTCTTTTGCGTTTAAAAAGCCTCGACCACCACATTTTCGTGGGATGTATAATCTCATCAAAGATGAACGAGGGTGATGCATTCGGTATATTGTTAACATTTTACGGACTTTGCGATCAAGGCAATCTAACTCAGTTTGAGTCCATCTCAGAATGCCGAAGGTATAGACGATTAAGGGCATAACCCAACTGTTAAAGGCACGTACCTTGTTACCGCCCGATAAAAAGCTGTTAAGCACTTTCTTCAGCCGGCCAAAGAATCGTTCCCTTATCAGTTGTTTCATGGCTCCGTCATCAATGCCCAATGCCTCTGACATTCCGAGATATTTGTAGGTTTCACCTTCGTTGAGAGATCTAAGAGACAAAGAATTGGTAAGTTGCAAATTTTCTGATGAGATAATTCTACCTCTTTCTACATGGATGAAAGCGCATTTATCCACACCAAATTCCATTTTTATACAAGTGCTAAAAGTTTCTGTTATTTTTAGCAACTTGTATAACTCTGGTCGTTTGGATGCGAACAGCTTCAGATCATCCATGTAAAAAAGGTGAGATATTGCTTTGCCTCCTTTACGAAGGTGAAAGCCTAACCCTGAATCCTCTAATAAAGTACTTAAAGGATTCATGGCCAGACAAAACCACAATGGACTCAAACTATCGCCTTGAAAAATACCCCGCTTGATCCTTATCGGTTCGGTCGATTCAGGAACATTGATGCCGCCAGGATACTGAAGATACGTGGTCCACTGCTCCATACACGAGCCTAGAAAAGAACACAAAGCTGTATCAATCCTATACAACTTCATGGTCTCCATAAGCCATGAATGTGGCACTGAATCATATGCCTTCTTGTAGTCAATCCAAGCGGCAGCCAAATTTTTCCGGTTTCGACGTACCTGTTGGCAAATAGTCATGTCTATGAGGAGAAGTTCTTTAGTACCACGACTACCTGACTTACATCCATTCTGAGCTGTAGCCAAAATATTATTTGTCGTTATATGTTTCATAATTTTAGTAGCAAGAATGGATGTAAGTAGCTTATAGATGGTTGGTAAGCAAGTAATGGGACGGTAATTTTTTGGATCAGTGGTACTTCCCGATTTGTATAACAGGAATGTGAAACCAGTTGTCATAAATGTTGGAAGTGAACCCGTAATGAGGGCATCCTGAAATTGGGTTGCCAAGACGGGGTGCGAACTACGAAACCATTTAAGCCAAAAGTTGTGCAAACCATCCCTTCCAGGACATTTCCAATTCGATGAGGAACGGATTGCACAACTTACATCATCTGGACTGATTGTGGTTGGTTCCATTTGTGGAAGTGAATTGCACCTCCTCCTGACAACACTCATCCAGTCACTATCAATGTGGTCAATGGGATCCGACCAAATATTTCGCCAAAAATTTGTTATCGCATCTCGGTCCGGTAAATCATCATTGACCACATTAGTAGTGCACTGTTCCCAATTCCTGTATACTTTTCGTTGGTCGCTTTGAAAAATGCTATTTTGATAATATCGATCCCTGCGTTTTTTATACCGCTTTATGCGCTTTGCCCATGCACAGAGTTTTTGTTTCAGAAAATCAATGCGATCTGCGACTGAATTTATGTACTCGCTTGATGTTATATTTGTACCCGCAAAAGCTTGGTGTATAAATCGCATAATTTTCGGGCGTCTATTACCATTCCTGAAACATATTAATTTGGCTATTAGGGTTCTGGTTAAATGTATTCGTTTTTCAATTCTGACTTGCCAAGCTGGAGCTGTGTTAGATGGTAAAGTTGTTTTATTTGACGGAAAATTCACATGAGCTACATTACACACAGCTGCAGCTCCACAATACAGAAGTGAATGCGTATCAGATAAATTTTGAGTGTTGCCTAAATATTCTTTTAAAATTTTATCCATAGCACCTACTAAAGCCAAATTACGTCTGTGTATAAGCAAACGAGGTAGATGTGGCCTAATATTAGGTGGCATGGTTCTATATTTCAAGATAGCATCCTCCAAAGCTCTCCTCATATGCTCATTATCCTGGTCATTTACTGACAAATCAACACTGTTAGAATTTATTACATTCAAATTTGTTACCTGTCTCTGCATATTTTGTGATGATTGCATAGCACAAGTATGACTAACAGTATTAAATTGTGGTAAATTTGTACGCAGCCGCTCAAGTATCGATTCATCCAGGAGGTGACAACGCTGAATGGCTCGTACTTGATCCGATAATCGTTGTGCGGTCACGGTGACAGTTGGTTCAAGCGCCTGAAACAGAGACAGCATCGTTGAACGATACGCAGTGAGGTTAATTCCCCCTCCTGTTGCCTCATAGTACGCTCGCATGACACTCTCATTCATTTTTTGAGTCCATCTCATGCGGCGCACAGCACCACCGGCAGCGGGATTTCTTGTGGGAGCGCGTTGTCCCTGAACCTCCAAGCTAGCTGGTGGCGGGCGTATGACTCGTCGACGTTTTGATTTTCTCATAGGCGAGTCAGCATCGTTAATGTCCGATTCCGCGGTGGACAGCGGAGTTTGGTATTCATCGTCTGACGTTGATGATTTTGTATCGGAACACGACAAAACCCTTGATCTTGGTTGTGCGAGTCGTCCTCTGGCTTTTTTCATTTTATTTTCGCGTTATTTGTCATTTTTATGTTGTTTTTGTTGTATATTTATATTTAAATACATTTTAAAATAATAAATACAATGACAAGATATAAAAACGCGTCATTTCAGTTGACAGCTGCCAGGTTATCTTATTTATATTATTATTATTATTATTATAAAACCCCATAACCAACAAATATGATTGACGCCTGACAAAATATGAAGGCAATTCTTCACGGAAGTACATTTTTCTTCTATACGATTTTGCCATTTAAAAATAAAAGGCGCATTACATTAAAATAATATGAGGTAATAAATTGTCAATAATTATTATCATAAGGTCTATTTTTTCAAAAAAAAAAACCTATCAAAGCAGTTTTTCCGATAATTGAACCGGCTTAGCCATTTTAGTTGAAAAACTAAGGATTTTTTGGTACTATTACGTACAACACAACAAGACAGGTGTCGGATTGTAGAGAATAATGTTTTAAACTCAAAACTCAAACTCAAAATATTTTATTATGCGATAAAATCCGATTTAGACTTTTAATTAAACAAAAATAGTATTAACGGTAGCTGCATTTCCCCATAATAAGATTCCATAGGACATAATACTATGAAAATAACTAAAATAAAACGCGAGCTGTATCTACGTCAGTAATAACTCTAATTTTTTTAACTGCGAACGCTGGAGACCTTAGCCTATTCGCTAACCCCTCAATATGGAGGTCCCTTTAACATTACTCCTCCTAATTCTACACAATTGTCAATAAGTTTAACATTAGGTGCAGGGTTGGCATTGTTTTAAACAATTGTTTAAACTTAGAAAAACGTATAGGTGTTTAAAACATGTTTTGAAACAATTTGTTTTAAACGTGTTTCTCTCATAAAAAACACTAATGTTTTTTATCTTTTTTTACGTGTAGTGACTAATAGAATGCATCCAAATGTTTCCAGACGGGGTGCACGGGAGAGTTCTTGCGATCGCTCTCGGGCACCTCGGCGACAGCCTCCGTGAGCTGTTTGACCGCTGCCTGCGGTCTGGCCAGTTCCCGGAGGCCTGGAAGGAAGGTCGGCTCTGCCTACTACCTAAGGCAGGGCGGACCCCGGACTCGGCTTCGGCGGTGCGTCCGGTGGTGCTGCTAAACGAAGCCGGTAAAGCCTTGGAGAAGATAGTGGCTTCCCGGCTCGTTCAGCACCTGGAGGAGGGCTCGGGACCCGGACTTTCAGAATCCCAGTTCGGGTTCCGAGCACGTCGGTCGACCGTCGACGCCCTCAAACGCCTGCGGGCGGTGACGGGTGAGGCGGAACACGGAAGGGAAGTGGTGGTCGCGGTGTCGTTGGACATCGCGAACGCCTTCAACAGTCTGCCGCACGCGGTGATACGGGAGGCACTAAAATACTTCGGAGTGCCCCCGTATCTAAGGAGGCTGTTGGAGGCGTACCTCTCCGATCGAAGGGTAGGCCTCGAGAACCGGTCGGGGTCCGTGGAGTGGTGGCGAGTCGGCTGCGGTGTCCCGCAGGGATCCGTTCTGGGTCCGATCCTGTGGGACATCGGGTACGACTGGGTCCTGCGAGGCCGCCTCCTCCCCGGGATGGGTGTCATCTGCTACGCGGATGACACCCTCGTTTATTCCCGGGGACGAAACTACAAGGAGGCGGCGCGGCTGGCCGAGGTCGGACTCGACCTCGTGATCAGCCGCATAGAGAGTTTAGGGCTTCGTGTCAGGATTGACAAGACTGTCTGCCGGAGTATGGCGACGTACGGTGCCCCGGTTTGGGCGGATCGCCTCACCACGAAAAATAAGGCGGCGCTGCGCGCTGCGCAGCGAACAATCGCGGTGAGGGTGATTCGGGGGTACCGTACGGTATCGTGGGCTGCAGCTACTGCTCTAGCCGGCGACCCCCCGTGGGAGCTTGTGGCGGAGGTTCTTGCCGAGACCTACTCATACGTCTCGGGTAGGAGGGCTCTTGGTGAGAACCCCACGTTGGACGGGATCCTACGTGTGCGTCGGATAGGGCAGGAAGCGCTAATGCGGAGGTGGGGTGAGGACCTGGCGGTGCAGCCATATGGCACACGCGTAACGGCTGCCATTCGCCCGGTCCTTGAGCGGTGGATGCGTCGAAAACGCAAGCCCCTCACCTTCCGTCTGACACAGATTCTCATCGGGCACGGTTGCTTTGGTGACTACCTGTGTCGGACGGCCCAAAGGGAGCCGACGACTGAGTGTCACGATTGTGGCGCAGCGGTGGACTCTGCCCAGCACACCCTCGAGGTGTGCCCGAGATGGGCGGTGCTGCGTCAAGGTCTGACGTCGGTCATCGGAGGGAACTTGTCGCTCCCGAGCGTCATCACCGCGATGCTCGGCGACGACGAGTCCTGGAAGGCGATGGTCTCCTTCTGCGAGACAATAATGTCACAGAAGGAGGCCGACGAGCGGATGAGAGAGGAGGCCGCCGACGTGGCCTCCATCCGCGGGCGACGAATGGGGGTGCGTAGGAGGCGCTACTTAATGCGCCTCCTGTAACGCCCTTGTGCCCGTGTCGGGCCGGGATGGGAACCCGGTCCTGCTAGACACGGCGTCGTCGGGACTGTTCTGAGGTTAGCCGGACAGTCCCCATGGAGGAGAAGTCTGGCCTTTTCGCCAAGGCCAGCCTGTCGCTGGAGGGATCCTGTTGCCTGCAGATCCGGGACCCTCCAATTAAAGCGGCTGAAGGCTCCCGCAGGGGTTTAGTACGGTATTGCACTCCCAAAGTGCCGAGTCCGACATAGGTCTAGGACTGCCGACCCGGGCATCCTGGATATCATCCGTAAATGGATTCCCCTGCGTAAAAAAAAAAAAAAAAAAAAAAAAAAAAAAAAAAAAAAAAAAAAAATCCAAATGTTTTGGTAGATGTTATCTATAAAGCTGCCAACTCTCATTTTTCTATTACTGGCCTTACATTCCCAAAACACAGAAATAAGGGGTGGCTCGTGTATATGGACGGATGAGATTTGAGTGTGTGCGACGTGCGTGTGCGTGTGGGTTAGCAAGTAGAGGTGTCAGGTGATTGTTTGTTAGACGTTTCTTTTTGGAATTACGTTAGAAATTGTTTTTGACTAGGATATTGTATATAGCTTACTAAGGATTTATTGACAGGTATAATACCTATAAGTAGAAGGATTATCATTTTGATAATATCTTAAAAACTTTTTTAGGGTTCGGTACCCAATTGGCAAAAACGGAACCCTTATGGATTCGTCATATCTGTTTGTCTGTCGGTCTGTCCGTAAGTCACAGCTACTTTTTTCCGAAACTATAAGAACTATACTGTTGAAACTTGGTAAGTAGATTTATTCTGACAACCGCGTTAAGATTTTCACACAAAAAAAAAACAATACATTTTGGGGGTTCCCCATACTTAGAACTGAAACTCAAATTTTTTTTTTCATCAAACCCATATGTGTTGGGTATCTATGGATAGGTCTTCAAAAATGATATTGAGGTTTCTATCATTTTTTTTCTAAACTGAATAGTTTGCGCGAGAAACACTTCCAAAGCGGTAAAATGTGTTTTCTTATGTACACTATAATTTATTAAAATTTATTTTTTATTAGTTTGATTTTTTTATAAAAGTATGTTTTTTTAGTTCTTATTAATTAATTTAAAACAATGTTTTAAACATGTTTAAAACGTGTTTTAAACAGCTGCATAAAAAACAAAATATTTTTTTGTTTAAAACATGTTTTTTTTAATATTTTGTTTTAAACATGATGTTTTGTTCTTTTTAGAGAAAACTGTTTTTTTTCCAACCCTGATTAGGTGTCGTGGATTTTATTAATTTTTTTTTTTTTTTTTTTTTTTTGTTATTTAATAATAAATTATTCGAATCAAACCAATAGACAACCTTTGAGAGAGCATCGTTTACATCGTCATACATAAGTAAATTACGTTTTACCTTTAAAATAAGTGAAGTGTCATCAGCGAACAATACTATCTCATGTCTGTCCTGTACAAAAAATGACAGATCATTTATGTAAATAAGGAAGAGAAATGAGTCAAGAATAGAGCCTTGTGGAACTCCCATATCTAGAGGAGCTCCAGGAGATCTCTTACGTTTTCCCTTAACAAAAATTCGGCAATGCCTTGATACGAATTAAGCGATTGCTTTGTTGAAAGTGGAATGTCAGTGAAAAATTTTTCAAACTCAGATGCAACTTCTTGGTCAGAGGTAACAAAATTGTCATTGATCTTACTCTCTCAACTTAAAATCGAAGCTGCGATCTGCGACTCTTCCACTTTTACAAGCAATTGTTTAGGTATTCTATAGACTGTGGTCTTTTTTCGTGTAGATGTGCAGCTCGGCAAGTGGCTTTCATGTATGCGCGCTCATTAGTGCTACTTATATAATCGCATTATTCTAGGCACTCAATCAAACTACTTGTCAGTCGAAATACTAACCGATTAACTCAGTTACGACGTCATCAGGTCAGCTGTCACGGTCGCACCGCCCACTGTATGACTGCCGAGTACGCAACTGAGTGAGCAACCGGCGCTCCGCCTCTGGTTTATTATTATTATCAGATATTTTAAAGGAGTACTAACGCACGAAAGAGTCGACCCGACACGCGTTTCGTTCGATTTAACCAAAAAAAAAAAAAAATTCGTTGTCTGTAAAGTCGGTTTACGGAAGATAATTTTACGTGATAACGTCATAAGAAAACTGATGAAAATTATTTTATGAATTGAATTATTATCACTGAACTATAATTATTTTGTACAATTCGATAAATTAACATTTATTTGCACTCGTTAATTCGAATATTTTTTCTGTTCTACTCGGACGCATCTGCCGATGAACAGATGCGTCACAAAGCCGAACGCTTAGACTGATCGTGCCTGTTTATCGCTTGTTCCACGCTCTCGCTCGCGGAACGTGACGAGTCATGCTTTTTCGTGTGTGCAGCCAGCGTCCATCGATATACAAGACGTGAACGCGTAAAAAAAATCCTAGTAAGTTGCACTACTGTTAAAATTATACTAGAACGCACAATTTGTTCATTACTGCGCGCCGTCACCGCGCGGGTTTAGAGTTCATTTGATCTGACTCTTCGCGCACAACTTTCACACGGGGTGTGAGGCAGCGCTGAATGCCTACTATGCTCAAATATCCTGGCCTTAATTAAATTAATTTACAGCAGAAATAAGATTTTTTTAAGGACTCGCAGAGTGCCATCCTAACAGCGCGAAAGAGTCGACTCGAGATGCGTTTCATTCGATCTAACCCAAAGAAAAAGTACAATTTAAGGGGGAACAAAACGGGGTGAATAAAAGAGGTAATATATATATTTTTTTAATTCGAAATCGTATCAGTATAGTATATTAGAATCAGTATAGCGGCGCGCTAGCCGGACAGGTCGCCGTGGTCGAACAGGTCCTGGTCGTAGAGCGAGGCGCGCACGGTGCGGCCGCCGAAGTAGCGCCCGTCCAGCGCGCCCGCCGCCGCGCCCGCCTCTACAGCGAGGGGTAGCGATACGTGAGATTCGATCATTGTGATCCGATAATTATCTTTTTTCGTGTGCATCCGCGAGATAAAAAAATTATCGATATTTTTTTCCGATGAACATCCCTACGCGGTCGTGAGTGAGCGCGTTCGAATACATCTCGACGCTGATCGATTCCAGTCTATCGGTCCGCCGTGATCTTATTCCTATTGTGCACGCATCTATATAGTATACTAGCGGCCCGCTCCGGCTGCGCCCGGGTTATATATATGTACCTAAACCTTCCTCATGAATCACTCTATTTATTGGTGAAAACCGCATTAAAATCCGTGCAGTAGTTTTTGAGTTTATCATAAACAGACAGACAGAGTCAGACACGGAGGAGACCTTTTTTTTATTGGCCGTGTTCCGAAATACACTGCGAGCACCGTGAGGTGTGACGTAATTCGGTAAACTGCAAAGCACTGTGCTACTGTGCTAAACTGGTAACTGTTTAAAACGGAACGCAGTCCAGTATACTATCATTCTCAGGTTTCGACATTTTTTTCAAATGTAAATATGCATTACGTACACGATTTCAATTTAATATTTTTAATTTTCTATTTATAATTTTTATACAAGAAAAATCATTATTTTAATATTGGTGACATTTTTGAATAACAATATTAATTATTAATAATAATAACAATCATTCGCGCTGTTATATTTTTTGATCACGTGATCACAGTACTGAGAGCACCTTACCTCGAAAGCGCCAGTGCTCACATTACAAAAATGGCGGCGATTTATGACGTCATATATTTATCTATGGTATTGTTCGAACACTCACCGAAATAGCGCTAGTGTAGCAAATGGAAATGATCTGGGTTGAAAAATTTAGTATTTCTTTTAACTTCTGTAGTTAAGAAATACTCAACTAAATCAATACTTGTTTTTTTTTTTTTTTTTTTTTTTTTTTTTTTAATATTAATTTATTATTGATAATGTTTATATTACATTCATACTCTTTTTCTACATGGAGAAGAGGCCTTCGCTCAGCAGTGGGTGGTTTACAGGCTGATGCAGTACAGTACAGTTATATTACATTATGTCTTTAATTGTTAATTTAGATTGTTTATTACGTGTTCAGTCCGTGTTCAAGATTCACCCTTATTTAGCATAAGGCAATTTTTGTGGCGCCACCCTAAATTGATGAATTTCGACGACACTTTTTATAACAGAAGTTGTACTCCTCAGTATCTATACTCCATAGGTACTGCGGTAGTATACTGGCAGTCTATAACGGAACGAATTTTTCACCAGTGACAGCACTGAGCAGTGCTCACAGCATATTTCGGAACACGGCTAATATTTATTTGATAATTTGATATATTATAATTGATAATATAATTTGACTGACCCGTTGGCGCAGTTTGCAGTGACCCTATTTTCTGCTCAAAGGGTTGTGGGTTCGATTCCCGCCCTGAGTCTGGGTGTAATATATGTTTATTTATATATATATATATGTATTAGTTATATCCATATTTATTTAAAAAAAAATGTATATCAGTCGGCTGTTACCTAAAACACAGGCATTAAGTTGCCTACCTTAGGAACAGACGACCTTCTGTGTGTGTTAAATATATTTATTTATATTGAATATGTAGCGAAATAGTGAGAAGCGTGTGAAGAGAAAGTGTCATGTCATACCGTCGGGCTCGGCGAACTGCACGAAGATCTTGACGTTGGCGTGCGCGGGGTCGTCGTCCTCGCTCTGGCGCTCGTTGTAGATCACGAGCCGCTCCACGCGGCCCCAGCGCGAGCACTCCTCCTGCGCGGACCGGGCGTGTTGTAGCGCTTACTATATAGGTGCAGTCGTGCGAGCAGTTGCTTCGACGCCGCGCGCCCGCGGGCGCGAGTTCGATTCCCGCTCGGGACAGATATTTCTATTTGTGCAAATATTTGTTTCCGGTCTGGATGTATGTCGTCGTGGGTCTCCCCACCGTGCCTCGGAGAGCACGTAAAGCCGTCGGTCCCGGTTGTTATCATAGACATCTGATAACGATCGATACACATGGTAGGGAAACCACCCGCCGACCCGCAATGGAGCAGAGCGGTGAATTAAACTCCAACCATTCTTCTATATTCCTCTCAGCAGCGGTCGGTTTACAGGCTGACACAGTAGTGTACCGCTAGTATACAGAGGCAGGCACCTGTATCTCGTGGTGCAGCGCCTCGTCCACCTCCTCGGCGGACACCATGTTGCAGAGCAGCACGGTGCGGGAGGCGCGGCGCCGCATGAGGCGCTGCATGACGAGGTGGCGCGCCGACTGGCCGGAGATGGACAGCGACTCCTGCTGCTGCAGCGTGTCCGGCGAGCTGTCCAGCAGCTTGCGCTGCAGCGCCGCCTGCTGCCCGCCGCCCTCGCCCGCACCCTCCGTCTGCGGGCAAAAGCTCGTCAACGAGGAACTGCTTAAAAAGCCGTCGAAACGTATTTATAGTACTGAGAGCCCTCATTGGCAGCGGCAACTTATTCCAGACCTTCGCTTCCGATTAGCGAAATGTTCATCTAAGCGCTGCAGTTTTCTGTGGGTGTGGTGAAAGTTGCTGCGAGCACTGTCTGCGCACGGTCAGCCGGCTCAGCTTCTCGTAAAGATATGCTGGGACCTCATATAGATATATGATATAGAGCGACACGTACCACGGAGGGAGCGCGCGCCCGCGGCGGCGGCGGGATGACGACGCCGGGCGGCGGGATGACGGGCGCCGGCAGCGCCGCGCTGGCGCCGGCCGCCAGCGAGCTGGGCAGCGCGCCCGGCAGGGCCGCCGGGAGCGTCGCCGGGAGGGCGCCTGGCAACGTGACGGGCAGCGAGCCGGGCAACGTGACGGGCAGCGACCCGGGCAACGTGCCGGGCAGCGACCCGGGCAACGTGACTGGAAGCGACCCGGGCAACGCGCCGGGTAGCGACGCGGTCAGCGCCCCGGGCAGCACGGCGGGGAGCGCGGCGGGGAGTGCGGCGGGGAGCGCTGCGGGGAGCGAGGCGGGGAGCGCGACCGGCAGCGCGGCGGCCAGCGTGGGCAGCGCGGCGGCGGGCGAGACGCCCAGCGCGTTGAGCTTGGTGAGGCCGAGCGCGACCGCGTTGCTGGCGACGGCGTCCATGGCCTGGATCTTGGCGGTGGCGGCGGCGGCGGCCACGGCGGCGGCGGTGGGCATGGCGGAGGCCTGCGGGGGGCCCGCCAGCGCGTTGGGCGGCGTGATGGCGCGCCCCACGCGCAGGTACTGGCCTGCGGACGGGACGTAGGAGTGTGCGATAATTATCGATAATTTGTAACTACTCGACAATTTAATTATTTAATTAAAAGTCTACAATGGATTTTATGGTGTTTATTAAAAAACTTTACAGTTTAACGATTTTTTAAATTATTTTCCGACGTTTCGGACTCTTTACAGCATCCACGGTCTCGGGGGACTGAGGTGGTGGGTGTCCGAATAATTTTTCATTCGATAATTATAGAGTGGTATCGATATGTGTGATTCGATAATTTCGATCCAATAATTACTATCAATAATTCCGATTCGATAATTTTCAATAAATTTCATTTGATAATTATCAAGTAACAATGTTGATAGGTACATTAATCTATAAAAAACTCTAGATGCACAGTCTCATACAATAGTAATGCCTCCAATATAATTCGATAATTATCGAATCATCCGATAATTATCGATACTTTTCATCCGATAATCATCTATAACTATTGCAGATAATAAAATTTTCGATAATTTTTTTCCGATGAACATCCCTAGCAGAGTCAGTCGCTGCTCGTTTCGGGAAGGAGGCGCCGTGAGGCGGGCCGGGGGGAAAGGGGAGGGGTGCGTACCTCCTAGGTCGAAGAGGTTCATGGAGGCGATGGCCTCGAGCGCGGCCGGCAGCGTCGCGTACTCTATGAACCCGTAGCCCTTGTGCTTGTGCGCCGATGCGCCGTACGCCAATTTGCAGTACGTGATCGGCCCGAATGCCTCGAAAACACTGTAGAATAAATAATTTGTGATATAAATTTTTATGTTATTTTTTTTGTTAGTCTGAAGCTCTTAATTCAATGATTTAAAAAAATACAAATTGGACAAAAATTATTTAGATGTTGAGCATAGTGAATGTATAGCTAATATATATGTATATGTAGAATTTCATATTTATATAATATATATAGATCAAGTCGAGAGGAATACTTACTTTTTAATATCGTCTTCGGTGAGCTCGGGATGTATGGAAGCGACGTATATTCGGTTATACTGCTTAGCTTCCTCTTGTATCTCATCAATCACAGCCTGCGCTTGTGGCATGTTGGACGGCCGTCCCACGACCTTAATGTTCCTGCAAACATATTGTGACATTTTAATTTAATCATCTTTTTTAAATGATCAAAGTATTATATTATACTCTACTTTTTTTGCGAATTTTAATATAAAAAACTAACCTTCCACCCAACATGACGCCGTTCATCTGTTCGAGACTCAGCTGTGCAGCCTCTGGTATCTCGTACTCTACGAAGGCAAATCCTTTATGCTTCTGCGTCACGGGATCCCACGACATGTTGATAGATTTGATAGGCCCAAACGGGAGGAATGCTTGTCTTATGGTATCTTCCTTCAGCTCGAAAGATATCGATCCCACGTATACTCTGTAAAATATAATTTTCGTACGATTCATTGTTTTGAATGAACGGTTAATAGTATTTTGTTGAAAACTAAAATTTCAGATCTTTTCAGCATAGAATCACCGACTCGACCAGCCGAAGCGGGAATCTCAAGACATCGCTCTCATCATGCTCGATACGTTTGCAGATACGGATAGGGGAGAAGCGCGTCGGTTACCTGCACATGAGCGCCAGCGCCTGCTGGCGCTGCACCTGCGTGCGCTGCGTCGCCATCTGCTGCTGCTGGTGCGCCAGCGTCTGCTTCATGAGCACCATCTTGATGCTCTGCTCCATGGCGTACTTCTTGGCGCGCGCCACCGCGTCCGCCTGCTCCGTGGTCAGGCGCGGCAGCGTGCCGCCCAGGATGGCCGGCAGCGTGGAGCACTTGGCGCCCGGACCTGCGCACCCGACGGTTAGCTCGCGCTCGCACTCGCGCCACGCGCCTCGCACTCGCGCACTCGCGCCACTCACCTGTGTACACGTCGCCCACCTGCTGCAGGTCGTACACGGGCGCCGCGAGGAATCCTGCAACACACGGGGGCGTGAGGGGGGGCGGCGGAGGCGCGGGCGGGGGGGACGCGGCCACGCCTCACGCTGCCACTCCACTCGCATCCGCCGCGACTCCCTTTCGTTCTCGTACGATTCATATATATTTTATTTTTACTACGCGGCCGTCGATAATTAAGCGACGATGCGTACCTCGTTCGATGTCATTTACAATTAATTTCGAAACTGAAAACGAAAGGGAACGAAACCATCGGTTTGGTATCTAATCGATAATGCATACGAAACTCAGGTTTAATGGTCCTCCTAATCGTTTCCTCGAAAGAGGTAGATCGATGTATTAATAGCTTTAACGAAACATAACTACATATAAAAAAGCCTCGCGAGGGGATTTCGAAAAAAATAAAACAAATTTATAAAATAGCACTTCATAAATGCGCGTTCATCCTGTCGCGAGAGACCGACGGAGCCGCGGCGGCGCAAACAAACCGTCACCAAGCACCCGGGGACAGCAGATATAATGAAGTAGGTACATTGTGCGCCGGCGCGGAGCAGGCGGGGCGCCGGGGAGCGCCGGCGCGGCCATCGCCTAAGCGTTTACCGAAAACCTAACTTATATCTAGCCTGAAACAGAAAGCAGAACACTGATCACTGAGGGCGAGAGGGCGAGAGGGCGAGAGGGCGAGGACGACGCGGGGCGCGAGCGGTGAGGCCCCCGGAGCGCGCCGACCGCAGCGCCGCGCCGCGCCTGCAACAGCGAGCACACGCCGGGCCGTTAGACGCGCTCACACTCGTGCCTCACACTCGGCGCACTCGCGCTACACTCGCGCGCGCTACCCGGTACTACTCACCGCCCGCCGCCGCGCCCGGCGCCGGCGCCGCCGCCGTCTCCGCGCCCTGCAACTGAGGCGAGGTTTACGGTGCTTTACTTGCGTGAACGAGGAATATAATCAATTACTTGAGCTGTTTTTCATTCAATTTAGACTCCTCCCCAGGGTGAGATTTAGTAAGATTTTGTTAAAGTGTTAATTTTATTGGACCGCTCTGAAAAAGGTTTCGTTTTGAGCTTACGTAATTAATGGATGTTTCTTTACTAAAAGTGATGTATTGGACGATGTAAAAAAGTTTTTTTTTATTCCAGCTAACAAATGATGTTGTGACAGTCGAAAGTGTCAAGTCAAATAGCATATGTTATACTCAGAAAAAAGAAGAACATAATATGAGAAGAACATATAACACATGAGAGTAGATTATCGATATACACCCACAAACAAAACTTAACATAACTAAAGATAACAAGTATGCTTAATTAAAAAAAATCAAAAAACCCGACTGCGTAAAATACTCTTATTATAAACTAAAAAGAATAAAACAATTTACTAGCTTTCATTTAATACCTATATTGATACAGTAAGAAAAAAAATTCAACTCCCCCCCTCATTCCGGCATTTGCGGGCGCCATTTTGAATATTTATATAGCCTATGTCACTACTACAATTTAGACAAATCCAACGACACCTCATATGTCAAAAACCGTCCAGCCGTTTGGGCTGTAGGGCGTGCCAAAGAAATGGACATACATACATACACTCCAATAACATAACCCTCCTTCTGTCGCAGTCGGGTAAAAAACATATACACATTTACGTCCAACAACCTTAAAATAAGACCTTTTTTCAACTTGCGTGGTATTACACTCTTATGGATGTTCATCACTTTTCTGATGTAGTTGTGTGAGTAGTTGTCTCAAACCACGCGCCGGCGGCGGTAGCGGATTCGATTCCTGCTCAGGACAGATATTTGTATTTGTACAAATATTTGATTCCGGTATGGATATATGTCCTTATGGGTCTCCCCGCCGTGCCTCGGAGAGCACATAAAGCCGTCAGTCCCAGTTGTTATCATAGACACCTGATAACGATGGTTACTTATGGTAGGGAATTTATCCGTCAACCCGCAGTGGAGCAGCGTGGTGGATTAAGGTCCAACTCTTCTATATAGTACTATATAGAGAAGAGGCTTTCGATCAGCGGTGGTATGTTTTCAGACTTATACAGTATAGTACTATTATACTTTAAAACTCCGCTAAAGAGCTTTCTGACACCAAAATTTTTCAAATCATCAGTCAATAGTTGATCGAAAGATAAACATATTCAAACAAATTAACTTTTCTGCTTTATATTATAAATTATAAAACAATATGTATAGTATTTATTAAAGGTTACAAATAACATAGGTGTAGTGTGTGTGTGACACACTGTACTATACAGTTTGCAAACAGAGGTTTGATTATTTTCTTATTTGTCCTACAAAAGTGACCCCCATGTTGATGATGCAAATTCATGCAGTAAAATATGATAAACCTTGGGTCCTAGATATTCATGTGTGCCGAATTAGAAATAAATCCTCAATTTTTCCCTTCAACTTACAATTAGATGCATTTTAAAGTTGTAAAAAGTCAATGAGACTAGCCCAGATTTGAACATGGGCTCAACTTACTGACTGATAAATATCTTAAGACAAGAGAATCATATTAATTAAAAAATTAATACATAAACAATACACATATATGCAGGAGTATCCAATAATGTTGCTAATAAACAAAAATAATGTCAGATCCTTTGCTAAACCAATGAAAGGACTGCATGCAATACAACTCGTGAGATTGTGATTCAGTTTCTTTTTCAAAGATTTCATTAGATGAAAGTTTATAATATTGTTTAAGATTAAGTATTGGGAACTCAAAAAACTAAATGATAATAATTATACTTTTACAAAGCAATTTAGTTGTTTGTTTTATTCATACTCATAAAACATAACCTTTATCCCTTTGAACGCCAACGACGCTTAAAAGCGACAAACGTTTCTAAGCATTCTAGTAATATAAATTTTTAACTTTTATATCGAATTAACCTCATTTTTTGGGTTTTTAAATTAAAAAAATAAATAAAAGTTAGATGATATAACGTAACTAATTTGTGTAAAGTCACAACTCAATCTGTTGCTTAGAAGCAGGGATATAAAGAGTGGCTGCTAGTTTCAGCGTCATTATATAATGATGTTGTTATTGTTTATTATTAAAATATTCATCTGTATATCATAGTAACATTTGTTAATTACTAGGTTCCTTACTTTATTTATAAATTTATAATTACATTCTTTTTTAAGCCACTCTTTAGGTAGCTTATTATATATTTTTATTTATATTCGATTTAAGTCGAGCATTTGGTGATTGTGCTAATTGAACTAAAACGTTGATTAAAATAGATAAAACTGCTGATAAGGAAACTCAGTGTGAAGAATATTTCGTGAATTACAGATGAACATCTAAGATCGAAACAGAAGTGAATTTCGATGTACTGCAACCTCTGAGATTTGTCTGTGGACGGCCTTCGGATATCAGAAACAAATATTTTTCTAGTTAGATTGCATTTGAATTGGAAAAAATCAGGCCAGAAGAAAGATCATATGTCTATGGGCAAATCATAAATAGGATAAGAAGATGCCATGGAAAAATAGAATTTTGTGATTTTCCATATTATGCACATTTGTAATACAACAGCTTGCTATTAAAAGTGTTTATTATATTTTTTTGTTTCTTCAGTCCACCCGTTTAATAATATATATAATATAAATATAAAACAATACTTATATAAGGCATATAATAAATTTATATAAACTTGCATAGATAAATTATATTTTTTATATTATATTTATTATATTATTATTGTGTTTAAGCATTACCACATCCTTAAAACAACCGTATTTTCTTTGAAGCCATACGCCATTGACGCTTTTATGCGACAAGTATTGATGTCACTCTCATTTTAGGGATTGGGCTTTGTTTGATAAAAACTTGTTTCAGTGAAGTTTGTTAATACGATTATTTCATTTATGAGAGTTAATTAATGCTACTATTGTAACATTTATTTGATAAATTTAACAGCTATATATGAAAAATCTATTACACTAGGAGTGATAAATATTGATTGATATTTGTGACAGTCCCATCACTAGCATTTTGTAGGTATTTAATAGTAAATAAAAGGCTTGGTGTAGAGTATTATATATGTGTGTAGAGTATAGTAGGCTGGTCAATTATGTCTTCAATCATATTAACATAGAGGGAGCAGTGAGTTCTGATGCTTGTCATTGCATGTTAAAGATAAAATATTAAAACCCCAATATTGAAATATTTTTTAATATTAGAAAAATTAAATAACTCTAAAGAACATTATAGCAATATTGATTGCTTAGTTTTTAAAATCTGATCACGGAAAGTGAATTGTGAGTTAAAGCTTTATATTTAATCAACCTATTTAAATTCTTAATCAAACCGAATCCAATACATTTTTAGGGCCTGTTTCACCGGTTGCGGATAAAGTTTCGAATAGTTACCCGATGTATAACGGTTATCAACGGATAAGAATTTTTTTCTGTTTCACCATCAAACTGCCCGCTAAATTAATTGGCAGTTAACTTTATTTGACGCATAAATTTGACGGTGCGGCAACAGCGCTTTTTTACGTTTTGAAATTCGACAAAGAGTATTGTGATACGAAAATAATTTTGAAAACTTAAAAATAATATTAATTTTGTATTAAATACTGTATAAATTAACTTGCGTAGTATTATTAAGTGAAAATTTACTATAAAAGTAAGAAAATTTGATTCTATAATTAATAATTATGTTTGGCTTTCGAAATGTAAGACAGTAATAAACGAACACCTATTTGACATTTACGTTTGACTTCGATTTAAAATTGAAAAAATTATTTAAAATTTTGTTATTAGTTGCTCCAGTTGCTCTGTAGTCTATTTTTATCAAAGTACATATTTAAAATGAAAAGTGTCGAAACAAAAAGAAAAAAGCTTTAGTCCGAGCTGTGCTATATAACATGTGGTGGTCTAAGCAAATTATAGAAATATAAATAAGCATATTAAGAAAAGGTGGATATATTAGGAATCTTTATTATTATAGACCGTATACAACTTTGAAAGATGCATCAATCAATAATTATATTTTTAGATAAGTTAAAAGAAAAAGAGCCAAAAGAAAAGACTGAAAATGAAAAAAATCTAAAAAGAAATATTTAATTTGAAGAATTAGAACAAAAATTAATTAACAGACTTTTTTGAAAAATTGTTTGAGCTCAAGAATGATATATTAAAACTAGAAAAACATATTATTCCTAAAATGAAATAAAAAAAAAACAATAAGAAGAAAACTGAAGATTTTATATATTAGATATAAGACAAATTATTTTTTTTAATAATAAATTAACCATATTATTTGAAGATGATTGACAAATTATTTTAATAAGATTGTATGCTATGAGTCTTTATTATGTAATGGTAAATAAAACAATAAAACCACAAAGATTATAATTTTATTTAACAAATAATTGACATGAGTCCTAATATTTATTATAAGCAAAGTATTGCAAATGGCTAGTCCCACTATTCTTTGTTTTATATTATATTATGTAAATTTTAATTATATATTGTGTAAATTTATATTTTGATTCTAGTCCATATAACAAAACTATAAAGTTAATTGTAAGGTATAGATTTTTTTTTCTTGTTATTTAATTTGTTTTTTAATTATATATTGTGTAAATTTATATTTTGATTCTAGTCCATATAACACAATTATAAAGTTAATTGTATAATGTATGTGTATAAATTGTTTTTCAATTATTTGAAAATTGGTTTTTTCTACTATTATTAAATTTATATATTAAAAAGACAACAAAAGTTTTTAATTTCTTATTATAAGTGATAAAAAATAATTTATTACAGAATTTCTAATGATAGGTACAATCACTAAATATCTATTAGTCACTAAAGTGCTGTTAATGTTAGAAATTTCATCAGTATTTTCTGGCATGTAATCAAATATATCTTCCCCCATGTCTGTAGCTATATTATAAATTTGTGTTTTCATAACCCCTATCTCCGAGAACATATCTATATCCAAATTCTCTATCAATAAGCCTTTGTTTAATTTATTTATTAGAATAACCAACAGAAATGAAAATAGTAACACAAAAAATATTTACATAAGAAAATAATAAGAGTATAATAGAATTTCTTTTTAGAGGTAATCACAACATGCATTAATTGATTAATATTTAAAAAATTATAAGAAAATAAAACTATGTACTGAATTACAATAATGGATAAATTAATTATTAAAGAAATAAACTAACTTAAACCTAAAGTTTGGTAAGCTATTGCAAAAAATATTGAGGACAGATCGTTATAAGTGCATGCCAGTCTAGCTAATGGAGAATATTTCCCCAAGTTGGATCTGTAGAAGGAAACATTTAATAAAGCCTGCGGTTTAATAAAGCCTGCGGTTACTTAGGTAGTCTTGATGGCACATTAAAATTAAATAATTTAATTGTTAGTGAACAACTGATGCTGTTATTATTTTGAATAGGAATCTCATGTTTGATATACTTCTACTGTTTTATTTTTGAGATTCTTCTTGGTTAATATGATAGTTGTTGAAAATAGTTTGAACATGGCATGACTCAGGCCACCTAGCCACTAACTATATTCATAATTTTGGTCTACTGTCACGCTTTGCTTTGTCCATCGTTATCACAGCATATAATTAAAAACGTTCCAGTAGAAAAATATCACAGTTGTTAGTAAACATTGTATTAATGAAATGGCAAAGTTACTAAAAGTCAATTAGTCAATATAAAGAAGTATGTTAGGCAAACAGCACATTGTAGAAATTGAAAACAATAATTATGCGCACATATTTTATTCTTTACAAACTAATCACTATAAAGTTTTTAGGTCACTTTCACTTAATCGAAAAATATAAGACACAGTTCCTTCATGGACGTGTAACATGTTGAAAATATTCATCAAACTAGTCTTCCAAAACTTAAAAATCCATAATTTAACAAAATTAATTTATGATATAAACTGCAAAACGTATAAAATATTTTAAGACTTCGATCATGACGCTTGAAATAATGTTTTTTAACTGTCAAAATAGTCTTTAACAGTCACTGGATACGGCCGATAAATTACCGGCCGTTATTTCTGTCGAATACATCTATTCGCAACCGGTGAAACCGAAAGTTGTAGTTTATCTGTTGAATAGGACCGTAATAAGCAATTCGTGACTTTATTCGCAACCGGGGAAACAGGCCCTTAATCTCTCAAAATAGTTTGTAATTGCTAGGTATTCAATGAAATTGTAAAACTACCTGCAATTATTATTTTGTTATTGTTTAATTTGACTTACGTATTGAACATACCGAGTGCTAGTGTATGGTTAAACCAAACAGAGGCTTAGATACATTATGTTAGGTATCAAATAAATGTAAATTTAAATGTACACTTGAAAATAATATGAAATAAATAAATTGGAACTCTGGAACAATTAACTCTAGCTTACCATACTCCTTTATATATTTTATAGGAACAACAGATATTAATATCTACTATTTGCTGATAACACTCAAACGAAAACATAGACTATAGCCTATTGGGTATAGACCTCCACATAATTTTAATTAATAACATATCGAACTAAAAACCGAATGAGAAATTTAGTTAATCTCTTTACACTGGCTCATCTTTTAATGCAACAGTATTTTATTGTTGTAGATTATAACAAAGTATCTTACACGAGATGTAAATTAATCTGTTACTACTAAAGTACCTTGTTATTTACAATTTAAGGTTATTTCAATAACGCATTATTATTATACTTACTTATTAAATTATATTAATTGCAATATACATAACTATGACAATGTGTTCGGTGCTTACTTACCAATTCCATGTTTGCTTCTACAATTTAAGCAAAAATCTTGCACTGCATAAAATTTTAAACTAATTAAAGATCATTAACACTTCCAATGAATATCTTAATTAATAATTATAAACAGTATTATATTATTCCAATCTAATGTATAAAAATTACTGTAAAACTATTAAACTTTATTATATTTTATTCGCAAAATGATAGGTAGAAACAGGAAAAATTAACATGTAGTCGGTACTCGAATTGGCTTGATAAATGTCAATTGTCAATTTCAAAGAGTAGTCAACTTATACTGAAGAATACAGATAATCTAAATAGAATTGAACAAGGAAACCATAGACACTAATAATTATATCCTGGGGTAACGTTCGCGCGCCCTCTTCTAATTGATAATTCATCACTTTTATAGGATTTTTTAATCTATGCATTCCAAAGACCACATTAAAAAATCCAAGACAGTGATTAATTATCAATTAGAAGAGGGCCCGCGAACGTACCCGGTCAGAGACATGATACTTACAACTAGACAGTGTACAAAAAAATTTTGTTTTGCTAAAATGAGATCTATTCTTTGACTGTTACGGTAGGTATTTCCCTATAAGCGGTAGCTAGCTAAAAGCGGTCCGAGCGAGAGCGCTCCCGCTGGTAATGTGTCCTTGTCTATCGTCTTGCCAGCTCACATAATCATTTCGTTTAATAGAAATGGTAGAAAATTAAATACTTTTCTTTTTAATAATTTACTAATACGAACGGTTGGTAAACTTAGAAACGTATTTAGACGTATTTCTACAGTGTCAATAATTAATAAATCAATTGGTTGTATTTAAAAATAATTAATACTGAGTAAAGGTAGTATTAGATATTTGGGACTGGTGGTTTGATTATTTGGTTCACGAAGAATGGATATACAGGAGAGCGAACGGTAGACGTAGTTCTATACAAATTTCACGGTACTTATCTACACAAAAATAAACAAAGATCATAGTTCTCTTTTTTGCCACTGGGTGCGCGAGTATTCGTGAGGTACCGATACTATTATTAAATTACTTATTATAATATGTGTAATTAAATATAGGTAGTAGTTCTCTAGAACAGTTTTATTTTAGTTGCATATTTAATAAATATAATTTTATGTATTGAATGCTAATATTTTGGAAGATGAAATAAAACAAAACGAATTCAGAAATTTTATTAAAATACATTGTTTTTTATTTTTGTACTAATAGTAATTTTATCTAGAATTCTCTGAATCATCTGATTTCTTGGACAGAAGTATTGATATTTCTTCTCTATAAAAGATAGTAGAGCATGATAATTGATGCTATGCTAATTATGTGAATTGTCTGCGAGGCTTCTTATGATATTTTATAGCTGAAAAATATATGAAAATAACAATAAATTTTATTATTCTAAATAATGTTATTTTGAAAAAAATTCAATTTTTCACCGACTACTATTATCATAATTTATCAAATATTTAATTAAAATAATTTTATATAATATGAAATAATTTTTTTTTAAACAAATATACTTAATCTTATAACATTACATTATATTTTTAATATTTATTTAATAATTTAAAAATTACGTACCTGTTATTAAACTAAAAGTTTAACCTTTAATTTAATCTCCAAGAGTATTTTATGTTGGTGATGACTCAAAGTTATTAATAACAAGTTACTACAAAGTTTAAACATAAAAACAATATAAATAATTGAAAAAATCTTATGACATATTATCATGTTGACTACATGTCAAATATCTTTAAAATGGTGGCCTGGCGGAATGTTTTTGTCTCACTTTTTTTTCTCATAATTATGTTAGAGAGACAAAAATTATAAATGACATTATTTTACTATTTAAATCAATAATCGCACACCTATAGCAACCAATAGAAAGGTTAAAAATGAACTAATAACTCAATTTTCAAAATTCAGAGCTGTCAATAGCAACAAGCCTTCCCGCGTAAATTACAACTTCGATCCTAGCGGACTCTAGCGGCAAAATAATTATCTACTACCTAAATTGATGCCATTCTTTTAACATTACGTTCGCACTCCTTATATATCCATTCTTCGTGATTTGGTTGATTGTCGTGTTTCGATTTGCGATTGTGTCAATTTTCTTACTAAAGTTGATTGTTTTTCCATGAAAAATGGTGAATTCTTGTTGTGTGACAGGGTGCAATAATGAGTCTTATTCCGGTAGTCGCTTTTCTTTCCACGAGTAAATAAAAACAACAATCTTAATCTTTAGGGTAACCATCAATTTGAATTGAAGATGTACCGGTCAATGACAAGAGTATACAAAATGGGCAATACCCGAAACTTACATTTTTTTATAAAACACTTAAATTGTTTTGTTGAAGTTAACTAGTCATTTTACTTTGTATCGATAATGTTTATCATTAATAATAAATTTCTTGTATCTTAGATTTCCGAATAATGAAAACTACTACTTGATTGATGTTTGTGAATTTTCTTCTTTTACAGCCTTTGTAGACAGAGGAGGCCTAAAATATGCTTCAGCATTTGTGTCAAGAGTTTACAAACTAACCGCAAGCGCCCGTGTCAAGTAATGGTCGCCATGGCTATATTGCCCATGTTAACTTTTTTTTGACACGGGCATTAGTACCTACGCAAAGTGCACTTGTCAACTACAGGTTGATTAACGTACCTATATTACATTATCACCGGTGGGAAATTACGTAACAAAACGTGAGAGGCTGTTCAGGCTTATAGTGCCTGGCAGCTTGTTGATTAAATTAGAGAACCATGCGCGTTTGCCGTTGTACAATGCTAGGCACCTTTTATTTATATCAAACCGATTATTGTAAATATAAATGTCATTACCCACAATATAAAATATAAAAAATTAAACTTACTTACGAAACTACACTTGGGCTTTTAATTATTCAAAATAATAGATTTAAGCTCCAGTTTATATCAAAATTAAGTTTATATCGTCGATCTAAGTTAAGTACACTGGTCCTTTGTTTATCCTTGATTCCTATTCCTTAATTCCCATTAACGCCTTACATACGTCCAGCGGTACCGAAAACGTACCAAAAAAAAAGCTGTTTTTTGGAGGGATAGAAATAGAAATTGATAAAAAAAAATCTTACACACTGTTTATTACTGTGTTATGTTTGTAAAAAAAATTATTTCAATTTTTTTTTCAAAAATTACAACATGAAAAATCACATTTTTTGAAGCACTGTAAAAAAAAAGTTGCTCCACGGTCGGCAGTATTTCTTCCTCAAATGTTGACGGAGCTGCAAAATGTAAAGAAATTCTTGTAAAATAAGGTAGTAGTTATAGTCTGTCGAGCCGGATTTTCGAAATTCGAAAAATTAAACAATTTACGGGAATTTAAAAAAAAATTAAGATTTTGTCAAAAAAGTGACACTTTAATTATTTTTATAAAATTTTCTAATTATAATTTTAAAAATTCGGCTCGACAGACTATAGAAAAAACAATTCCGAATACTAAAAAAAAATCATCAAAAAATATTAAAAACCGTACGAGTTATCATGCCGACCGTGTCAGAAAAAGTAGTTTTGAGAAAAACGCGTTTAAAGTTCAAGCGCGTTTCGCTCTAAGTCGCGCGCGGCTTGAGCAAGAACTTTATGATTTTTTTTTAATTTATTAAGTTAATTTACCTACGTCTAATCTCCCATTCCAGCTTCATATTGTACGCCTTCCTTGTCGAAAATCACGAATACGATACACAACTGTTCACTTGGAACGTTCAAAGAGAACTAACCTTAAATCAGATCAGATCGTTAGTCACATTATCTACTGTAGAAGATGGAAGGTAGAAGAGTGGGGAAAACGCATAAAAGGCAGCGCCAACACCCAGAGCGCTCTCTTTGCTGTTCGGCTGTCAACGGGTCAACATCTCGGCAACGTCATTCTGTTCGTTAGGTTTTTGTTATTTTGTTACGTAATTTTATTAGAGGTCTTACATTTTTAGTTTTTGTTTAATTTCCGTTTGTTAAATTTAATTGTTTTCAAGGTAGACTCGTTTTTGTGAATTGTATTCTTTAGGGTAAAAATAAAATAGTTTTTTTTTAAAAAATAACTTCTGGTCTTATTTTTAAGACTACAATAACTTTTGAACTATGGGGAATTTTTATAATTAGCTTACACATAAATAGACCTAAGACTATAAGGAATAATTCTCTGTAAACAAAAAAAAATCGATTTTTTGAAAATTCTCGACGTATGTAAGGCCTTAAGTAATTGCTGAAGTCCACTTATGCAAATTAAAATTTATTATTAATTTGTAAAAATAATTGTGTTAAGATAAAGTGACCGACATTAGTTTAAAAAATTGTGTATTTGGTTTAAATAGTAATTATTATATTCAATTAAATCGTAAACATTGTTAAGAATCGTGTTTAATAATAACAAAGGTGTAAATGTTGATATTAAGATAGTTTTGCTGACTAATTTCAGATTCCGGTGCCGGTAAGCATATTTCAAAACCTAGCAGTTTGCCGTTTTGGATAGTCGACAAATTGATGTAAAATTGTTGGCCTGGGACATTATATCAAGATCGAAGATATAAACTGGAGCTTAAATCTATTATTTTGAATAATTAAAAGCCCAAGTGTAGTTTCGTAAGTAAGTTTAATTTTTTATATTTTATATTGTGGGTAATGACATTTATATTTACAATAATCGGTTTGACATAAATAAAAGGTGCCTAGCATTGTACAACGGCAAACGCGCATGGTTCTCTAATTTCATCAACAAGCTGCCAGGCACTATAAGCCTGAACATCCTCCCGGCCGTTGAAAGATCCCTTTCAACCTTGAAGCTCTTCGGATGTAGGCAGGGGACAGAGTCGGGTGAGAGCTCGCCTGACGCAGCCACGGGCAGTGTTAACCTCTGCTACTCTTGATATCGAATCCGGTCCAGGGAATAGACACAACACGCGTCCTAGTCGTCAGCAAAGCGGTGGTAAATTGTCCTCAGCCAGCAATACCATGTCTCCAACAGCAAGGCGTGCAGTATTGTGTCGCCATTTAGTTCGTTGCTGCAGCTCGCATAAATACTCCTTCTGCCACCGTTGCCAGAAGTGTAGACGTATTGTCTGCAAATGTTTGTAGCGCCTTTGTTGGCTGGCGTTGTTGTCGGTGTCCTCTAAAGACGGCGGCAGTGCAGCAGTACATGGATCGAGTTTATATCTTGGGCAGTTTTATGCAGTTGGTAAACTAAAAGGTCATTGCCCGGACACTTAAGCGGTTAAATAGAAAACCTTTTTTTGGTAATGTCTCCTAATTACCCGAGTGCCGGAGGGTAATGTTTTTATCATTTACACAGTTTGAATATGAAAAAGATGCTTAATATGACATTACATCAATTCTCTCCGAAAATCAAGCGCGTTTCACCTGTCCATCCAAGCTCTAACGAAACTCATGAATTGGAATTGACTAAATATATTCATATTAAAATTATATTTGTTCGGGTGCTTACGGCGTTTGTAATTTTATTGAGGTCCCTATATTTCGGCAATGTTTCAATCGCCATGATCACGGGGAGACTGACGTACGGTGATGGTGGATGGTGGCAGATCAAAAAATCTGTCTACTAGAATGGTTTTGGTGTTTTTTTTTTACTTTTACATAAATTAGGTACATACATACCTGTAGGTAGTGTAGTTAGGTTACATCAGTATAAATTATCAGAATACTTACACAATCGTTTGTATAGTTAGTCCCATTTTTTGTTTAGTCATGGTCACCTCATTAGAAAGAGACAACTACCATGGGGAGCCCTCTCTCTCGGACCGGTTTTTGCGCCACAGTGCACAGTCTAGTTGTAAGTATCATGTCTCTGCCTGGGGTACGTTCGCGGGCTCTCTTCTAATTGATAATTCATCACTCTTTCATTTCTCATTCACTTCTCTTTTTTTTCTCATTCATTTCTCTTTTTTCCTTTACCTCGTCATCCGTTGTCTTTTGAACTTTTGTTGCTAACCAATCCAACCACGCTTTCTTCTTTTCTTGCACAGCCCTTTGTACATCTTTATCCATCCATACATTATAGTCCTTTCTTCCTTTCCTTCTTTTAGCTAACCCGCATACCTCAAAAGCAGCATTCACGACCTCTTTCTTAAATGTCTTCCACAAATCTTCAATCACACCTTTCTCTTCTATGCATTTAAAACTTTCTTTCAGTTTCTCTACATACTCGTCTTTCTTTTCTTTTTCTTGTAGATATTCCACTTTTATTCTGTCCAAAACACTCGTAGGCTCGGCCCCCCGGTGTCGCCACCGTTTAAAGAGCCTACGCATTCGGGCTATGACCAGGAAGTGGTCTGTGTCAAGGCCTGCACCGCGTTATGACCGAGTGTCTAGCATTTTTTTCCTCAGTCTTTCATCCACAATTACAAAATCGATCATACTTCTAGACTCACCTTATCTCTTGTATACAAATGGATCTCTTGTGGTCAAACATTATGTTGACCACGCAAAGATTCCATTCCGAGCATATTTCAAGCAGGCTTCTCATTGTCATTCACTCTCTCGTCCCCAAACGTACCCAGAACTCCTTCATACCCATCACGCTTTACTCCAGCCCACCCATTAAATTTCCTTAACATCACGATCCGTTCATTTTCTCCGCATTTATTCAAGACCTCTCTCATGCTATCCCAGAATTCCTCTCTCTCTTGTTGGGCTTTTAGTGACCCACCTCCACGCAGATCCGTCGGTGCATAGACCCCAAGGACAAACAAGCGGGTGAGTCCAATTTTGAACCTAATACAGAGGAGTCTTGGCCTTACACATTCATGCTCCCTCACACATTCAACCATTCGAGAGAAAAAAAAAATTACACTAACTCCCTGACAGCCTCGGCTAATTTGGGAGACTCTCGACCAGTATGGCGTGAAGGGACCATGAACCGTGGTGTTAAATCCTTTCCTCTTAGTTTCGTTCACCCACAGAATATCTATGCATCGTTCATCCATCATCTGACCTACTTCATCTACCTTGCCATCCATTCCTCCTCTTACATTTAACGTAGCGCAGCGGTTCTCCATGGGCCGCTTTTCGCCCCCGCGATAAACGAGACATGATAGGTGGCGAACCACATCGCCGCCATATTGGTTTGTTAAATTATTTTTGTAATTATCCATTGCGTTCCCACGAATAGCTAGGGAAAGGTTGGTCCACCCCAGCAGAGCCCCGCATGCCAGGGTAAGGCTCGCCTAATTCTAGGTTACCCATTCCCAGGGCAGTGTAGCACGCTAACGACTAGGCTTGCCCCTAGCCATGCATCCATCCGCACGGCAGACGTTGGATTGGCGGAGGGGGTAGGAATAGGGAAAAGGGGAGGATAGGTGGTGTGAAAAAGGAATATTGGTAAGTTAGGGTGGGAAATGAAATTGACTGGCCCGTGGCGCAGTTGGCAGTGGCCCCGTTTTCTGCTCCAGGGTTGTGGGTTCCATTCCCACCCCGAGTCTGAGTGTAATATGTATTTATTTATATATGTATTACTAGCAAACCCGGCGAACTCCGTTTCGCCACCAGATGGCTTCGTTTTTTTTGTAACATTTCGTTTGGGGATTAAAAGATGAAGTAGTACATGCTATGTATCAGAGATGGCGCTGTATGTAAAAAATGATTTTTCCCTGTTTTCCTGCTTTTCTGTTGTAATTTCTCCTAAATTTTGTTTGCTATAAACTTCACGGAGCCCGAGACCTTTCCAACGAATGCAAAACCGTGGAAATCGGTTCGTGCGTTCTGGAATTATAGCGTCAGGAAGGAAAACCCGACTTATTTTTATATTATAGATTTATTTTATTTATTTATCATTAAGAAAACCAACAGCGTTTCAGTTAATACATTCTATAAACAATTACAAAAAATAAGGCCAATAACAGGTTTCCCTTTATAATACATATAAGTATAGTATAGTTACATTGTTGCATTCGGACCAATGGGATGGCGTGCTCATAATAGTTACAGTTATGGAACAATTATTTATTATTTAATAAATTTATACGAGTATTATATAGGAAGTACAGCATATTTATCCATGTTTCAACATGTATATATAATAATGTTGTTTATCATATAATAAAAAGTTATTTTAATAATATAAATATTATACAAATATTAATATAAATATTAATAATATAAACATATATAATATATACATATAAATATTCCTTGGTTAATTAAATAGGTATTAGGCAGATAAAATATGTTATGTGTGTCATTACACAGTGTGTTGTGTGGATTAGGTGTTGACGCCCTAGCCCTACGATGTCAAAATCTTGGGATCGGTACATGACCACTAGGGAGAGTTAGCTCGCAATAGTTTAATTATCTCGATAGCTAAGGATTCAAAAATATTTAGCGAAAGTCGCGCACTTTTATTTATTTTTAGTTTTAAGGACTTCAATTATTTTCTTTTTAAATTTAACTTTAGAGAATGCAAATAAATCTATATTCTTGAATGACTCATTAAATATACGTGGTAATCTAGTTAGTACAGAATTGGCAGAGTAATTTCTGCTACTACAGGGAACAAATAACAGGGGCGTATGACGTGTACGACGCTTAGGTGCACAATATGACAGTGCACTTACTAGCTCCGGGCAATCCACGCGTCCATTAGCTATATCATACAAAAAACACATATCCAAAACATTGCGGCGTTCGTCAAGGCATAGAAGGTTATTTCGGTGGCAGTCTTCCACATAAGATTTAGAGAACTGTTTACTACGATAGAGAATGTGTTTTAAAAACTTTTTTTGGACCCTTTCAAGGCTGTCGTTGTAAATATTGTATATAGGTGACCAAATAGGGCTTGCATATTCGAGAACACTGCGAACGTACGCGAAGTATACAGTTTTGATGGCATCAATATCATTAAAATATTTACAAACCCGAATTACAAAGCCCAAATTCTTAAACGCTTTTTGCGTGATCATAAGATTATGATTGGAAAATGTCATTTTGTCATCAAAATATACACCTAGGTCCCGAACGATGTTGACTCTGGCTATCGTATTACCCCCAAATTTATATGAAAACTTTATGGGATGTCTCTTACGTGTGAATGTTATACATTGACATTTTTTAACGTTGATGCTTATTTTGTTTCGAGTATAGAACGTATAGAGGGAGTTAAGGTCAGACTGCAACAAGTTACAATCTTCAAGGTTTTTTATTTTTAAGTATACTTTTTTATCGTCCGCATACATTACGTGATTAGCATGTTTGAAACAGGTTTTTATGTCATATAAGTACGAATTGTAGAGAAGTGGCCCCAAGTGGGAGCCTGTGGGACGCCTGTAGGTACATTTACGTAGTTAGATCTATAGCCGCCTACGACTACTGCTTGGGATCTATTTGTTAAATAAGATTTTATCCACCTTAACAAATCTCCGTGTATTCCCAATTGTTGAAGTTTACTTAAAAGTATTAAGTGGTCAACACGGTCGAAAGCTTTCTCGAAGTCAGTGTATATAACATCAATTTGACCACTACGCTCCATATTAGATAATATATAGTCAGAAAAGTATGCGAGGTTAGTGATTGTAGAGCGGTTTTTAAGAAATCCGTGCTGTTCATTTGGTAAACCTTTAATAATCACAGGGTAAATTGCAGCGTAGACGCATTTTTCTAGTATTTTACCTAGGGTGTTAAGAATAGATATACCTCTGTAATTTTCGATTTTAGTTTTAGAATCTTTTTTATGAATAGGTACTATATGTGCTTTTTTCCATATAGTAGGAAATACGCCTTCTTTAAGAGACATATTGAAAATTAAAGTAATTGGACTCGACAAGTACTTAGCACAGTTACGCCAAAATAGTGGTGGTATGCCGTCACTACCGGCCCCTTTATTAATGTCTAGTCGTGTAAGTAAACTTTCAACAGTACTTTTCGAAACAGACAGGTGTGAAACCGAATCCAGGGTAAGGTTATCCTTCGAAGAAGCCGCAAAGTCAGCGAGTGGATCACCGAAGACACTATGAAAAAATATATTGAATGCATCACATATTGATTGACCGTCTTCATATCTGTTGTCATTAAGAGTCATTGTCTTGGGGTAATTCGAGGTATTGCGATTCGATTTAATGTACGACCAGAATGATTTGGGGTTTTGCTTGATAGATATTTGAATTTTTTGAAGATAATTATTATAACACGTCTGTTGTTCCTTTTTTTGTCTGTGTCGTAACACACAAAATTCCTCATAGTCACGAATATTTTTGAATTTTTTCCATAGTTTATGAATTTTAGATTTCTCTTTAATGATATTGATTAATGCCGGTGTAAACCATACAGGATATATACGATTGTTATTTTGTGATCTTGTTAGAGGTGTATACTTGTTAATGGCTTCATAAATACATGAGTAAAAATTATCGATTAAGCCCTCCGTTGTGTTAGAAATTAAAATAGTTTGCCAATTTAAGTCATTCAAATATTTATTGAGGTTTTTAAAATCGCATTTTCTAAAATTTAATCTTTGTGCAGATGAATTGACGAGTGGGGAAATGGATAGGTCTAAAATTTCAAGTTCCAAAGGTGGGTGAGCTTTGTCTATTTTGGAAAGAGGATACTTGCACTCTGTAATTTTAAGATATAAATTAGAGAAAGCCAAGTCTAATGTGTTTCCGACATAGTTTGTCAGAGAGTTAAATTGCTGAATACCTAAGAAAGCTAAATTTTCAATTAGGCGAATTCCTGTATTTTGTAGTTCCGTCGTACCAGTTTTTACGTAATTAGGACCGTTGCTACCCCACTTTATGCTTGGAAGATTAAAATCCCCAATAATTAAAAAACTATTCGTTGGATTTTTACTATGAAGACTTTTAATTAAGTTTATTAAGTGGTCTATGTTAGAAGATAGGCGGCTATAGTCGGGAGGCAAATAAACGGTTAATATTTGAAGGTCGGCAGAAGCAGAAAGAACGCGGGCAGGTATTGTTATAACCAAAATTTCCATGTCTATATAATCGTCAAGTACTACGCGTGATGCATCTAATCCACAGCGCACTAACGTCATTACACCGCCGCCTGTCTTTTTATTACTACTCTTTAAATTCCTATCTTGTCTAAATACATCGTATCTATTATCCGCTAGTTCTCGATCAAAAATACTGTCACATAGCCATGTCTCCGTTGTGATTATAATGTCAAAGTTATTACACATCAAACTCTGTTTGAAATCAGTAGTTTTAGTTCTTAAGCCGCGAACATTCTGGTAATATATATTTAAGCTTTTATTACTCATTTAAAAAGTGTATTCACCAAAGAATAATATAAATAAAACATCAGACTAAGAACATTCAATGTTGCCAACTCCGGGGTTTTCCCCCTAAATTTAGGGGGAAAAAATCTCGACCGGGGGATTTTTAGGGGGAATAAAATGTTAGGGGTTTTTTTAGGCGTTTTTTTTTTCAGGTATTTGGATAGGGTACGAAGTATAATGCTGATACTGGACGCCGGATGACCGATTTTTTTTTTTTTTTTTTAGTTATTCGCATAGGGTATGAAGGATAATGTTGCGACTGGACGCCGGATGACCTTTTTTTTTTTTTTAGGTATTCGGATAGGGTATGAAGGATAATGTTGCGACTGGACGCCGGATGACCTTTTTTTTTTTTAGGAATTCGGATAGGGTACGAAGGATAATGTTGAGAGTAGTTGCGGGATGACCTTTTTTTTTTTTTTTTTTTTTTCGTCGTCCGATAATTCTGCCGATAATTATCGATAACTTTGACCCGATGAACACCCCTACCGTCAGGGGGTTTCAATTTAGTGGTTTTTGAGGGAAAATTTAGGGGGAAACTTTTCAAACAGTTGGCTACACTGAGAACATTCACTACGTTGCATCTGCAAAGGTATTCTCCAAAAAATATGTACATTCTGTACCGGATAAACATTATAAATTGATATATTATGTTGTAAAATATTAAGTAAATTATTTGATATAGTAAATCGGAGGTAGGAATACAATGGATGTGTTTTGTTTGTATAACAAGTTGCGCGTTAAAAATAATATTGCATCGTAACTCGTACACTAAATGGGTGTGCACAATATAAGTCAAATAGGCTAGAGATAGGTATGATTTAAAGGTTACCAAGTTATCGTGATTTAGTTTATATTTTATGACATATAAGTGCAAGAAGTAGACATATATATATATAATAATATCATACCACCTATGAGAAAAATATATTCTTTGTGATATTTACTTACATATATAATATTACTAAGTACATAAATGTTTATAAATATAATGATAAATAATATGATATAACCAAGTAGATACACTATACAATACACTAATTTAAATGGTAAACAGCTATACTTACAGTTACGAATTGTTTTAATATCCATTCCAAAAGCACGCACTCGCATAGGTCGCATAAACATAAAACAGGTTTTGAGAGGATAACATTGAATAGGCCGAGAATGCATAGTATAAGCAAAATTGATGCATGTAACAAGGATTATTATTAAAGGTTTTAGTCTGAGGCAAATTAATTGAAGTTCCTTTTTATGAAGTCTTGTTCTTTTTGTATTTGGACAGCAGGACTGAGATTGTTTTTCCTCATATACAGTCTTCCGTTTTTTGTCCAAACGTATTGAATTTCCTTATTTTTAGCATAGTCTTTCAGCTTTTTTAATAATATCTTGTTATAAGGAGTTAAATGTTCATTCACGAATATGGGTACAGGATTTCCGGGAAGATGTATGCTCTTAGTCGATATGCGATTTTTACGTGCTCCGGAGAGAATGTTTTCTTTTATTAATCTCGACTGAAATTTTACAACTACTGTTCTTGGGCGTCCTTGTATCTTGACTCGTGGCGATATTCTGTTTACCTGTACTATATCCGAGATATTTATAGTCACGTTAGCAGCTTGCGCGATTTTTACGGTTAGATCGTTTAGGTTTTCATCCTTGGATTCGGGTATTCCAACGAATTCGAGATTAAGAAGGCGGTCCCTCTGATCATTAGTATTTATAATTGCTTCCAAGGCCTGATGTTGGTTTTTTATATCTTGGAGCTCAATTTCCAGCGCTTCAATCTTTTTAATGTCATTCGAGAACAATGATAGTTTTTTATTTATGTCATCGTATTGATTACTAGCAAACTCCACAGATGCACGCAAAGAGGTAAATTCTTCCTTAATTACTGAGAACTCTCTGGTTATTCCGGCAACATCTCGTCTGAGTTCTTCCGTGGTGGTAGTTAGCTTATCCAGATTTTCTTTGATATCTTGAAGTAATAACTGATTATAATTCTTTATTTCTTGTCCAATTTCATTCTTGGTTGCGTGTAATGTGCGTCTGATCTCATCCTTGAAATCTTGAAATGTGTCTTGAAATTCAGAGTCATCTCTTCTTTTAGTTTTTCTTTGAGTAACACCAGTATTTGTGCCAGACCCATGTTGGTTATTAGGAGATCGTTGCATTTTTTTTTTTATTCCGGTGTTGCTTCTATTGATTTTACCTATACTATATTCCCCCGATGAGAGCGAATTTTATTTGTCGACGTAGTTTTGATAGGAAATTGATCCTATTTAACAAGGGTCTAGTGACTAATATTCTGTACCGAATTAAAACTGCAAAAATTATGAACACTGTGAATACGTCCGTCCGCAACCGATTCTCTGAGCAGTTTTGTTAGTTTTTATATGTATGTTTATTTTTTAAAAAATGTATATCAGTCAACTGTTACCTAAAACACAGGAATTAAGTTGCCTACCTTAGATACAGACGACCGTGTGTGTATGTTAAACAAACTCAAAGAAAAAGTTGTTAGCCTAAATTGAACATTTCCGCCATGCATTTTTATATGTTTTCAAAGTGAAACTACGCCAAGATTTTTGTAAGAATAATTTTTGTTCTTCAGACCAGTCTTTTAAACTATCAGACAGACCACGCTAAAGGATAATCCCAAGTCTGACTGAACGCGTCGTAAAGATGTGCTTTTGGATCCCTTATGTCTAGACTGCAGAATGTCTGTACTACGTGGGCCTGGGCCGAAGCAAATAAATGTATTGTCGGTATTCCCCATAGTGAAAGAATATTCTTGGTTATTTCTGGCAGGAGATGCCACTCGGGGTGTACTAGACTGCGCGACAGGTGATCTGCTTCGCTGTTGTAGCGACCCGGAACGTAGTGACAATCTATAAGTATCTTTGAATAATCTAAAATTCTGAATATTTTGCGACATAGATCCATTAGAGCATCTGATTTCGTTCCACGCTCGTTTCTTAAATAGGCTATGACAGTTTTGTTGTCGGTCTGAACTAAAAGAGTCGAATTCCTTAGGACAGGAGCTTGATCTTTTAAGACATACCGAATTGCTACCATCTCTCTTTTGTTGGAGTGATAAGCTGCTTCTTCTAAAAACCAGAAACCGTAAAGACTCATTTGATTTAACTTGGCTCCCCATCCCATTTCTGAAGCATCGGTCACGAGATAGTTCGTTACTGCTGGATAAATTATAGGAGAACGATTTGTTACGTTCACTATCCACCAATTCAATTCTCCTATTCCCTTTGGATGGATTGGAGAGTAACGAGGATTTAGCCGCCGTAACATATTGCAATGCCTTAAAAGGATTCGATGGTTTAGACGACCTCTGGGAACAGGGAAACTGGCAAAATTCAAAGACCCGATCAAGCTCTGCATTTCGTTTAAAGTTGCTCTTCGGTGTTTTCGCAATCTGTGGAGTCTTTTTAATAATTGGTTACATTTTTGTGGTGGTATATGTTTGTGATTTTCGTGGGGATTCCAAATAATTCCTAAATATTGAGTTTTTTTTTTGTGGAATAAGGACGGATTTTTTGTAATTTATCTTCACCCTAGTCCTTCTAAGAACAGAATAATTTCTTGGGCTTGTGAAAATAGCGTTTGAGGATTTTGGTGAACTAAAAGAAAATCGTCGAGATATACGAGAATTCGTAAGCCACTTGTTCTCAAATGTTGGGCTATCCAATTTGTTAAGCAAGCAAAAATGTTTGAAGCGCAAGCAAGACCAAAAGGCAAACATGTCAACTGCATCAGCTGGTTTTTGTATATTATACGTAGAAAACGTCTGTGCGATCTGCTTATTGGTAAATGGAAGTACGCATTTAATATATCTATTGTGATCATGTAATCGTTTAGTTGTAAGAAACTGCATTTGAAAATTGTCATTAATGTAAGCCTGAGCTGGAAATCGATTCGAAAAATCATTTGTATTATTTTTTATTGGATAGTTAAATCTGTTTTGAAAATGATTATTCCTCGCATAACTAGGCATAGCCTGAGTTTGCTGGTGTAATGGCTGAGCTTGCGCAGCAGCCCTCTTATATGATGACCTACGCAATGGCCAAAAAGCTTTGATATAACCTCCAGCTTTTTCAATAGCAGCTGTAAAACTTTCATTTTGAGAAAGAGAATCTTGAGTAGGTAGAATCTTATTCAATGCCGTCTTTAAAAACGTATCTTTAACTGAACGCAGTTTATTATCGCACCTTTGTTGTATCAAATTTACCCTATGACCATAAGTTAACTGTAAAACATCACTTGATATTTTTCGTACTCCCCTTAGTAAAAATCTCGTTTACTTTCTCTTGTAATGAAAATGAAGTTATATAATTTTTAACTGAATTTGACCATTCCACAAGTGATTTTATGAGTAATAGCAGCAAAACCACGTTCAATAGATCCTAGGTGAACATATTTATCATATGGTTTTATCTCGTCATTAGTTTCTAATGAAATAAACCCGGGCACTGAGCAATATTGTTTTTGTACTTCTGCAAATCTTACATTATTTCAATCATCTGTATCAACGTACTGTATATTATTTAAAATATCAACATGATTGGAAGGAGTTTTGGGTATGGAAGGCTCTTTTAAAACCGTATTTAATGCAATATCAAAACAATCAATGTCAGATGTTTGCGGGACATTAACGTCATCATCATATAATTCTCTACTAACATCTGCACTAATATTAGAAATATTTCCTGACAGCAAAGGCTGCTCAGACGAGTAAGGGCTTGATTGATAAGCAGGTTGAAAAGCAACGCTACTAGTTATAAAATTTTTAATTTGACTTACTTGATCAGCTAAATCCTGAACAGTCTTCTCCATGATCGCCTTTTCTTTCCACCCGCTTTTTTGATTTAGAGGTTTTCTTCTTCCTCTTATTGTTATTAATAAATTGAGTTGTTTTCGATGTACCTGGTTGTGCTGTCACAGACAAATCTGACTCAAAGATGAGTCAGCCGACAAGACCAATGAATCATGCGCCTCGTCTTCCGTATTGAACAATAACCATAAATCTGAAATTGTTTTTATAATTGAATTAGTGTTTTTTACTTCATTTAAAATCTTATTTAAGTTTGACAAAAACTTGAGGGTAGTAAAACTAATAAAATTAATAAATCGGCTCACCTTTACTCCACAAGCAACAGTCTAAACCATTAACTAGTTTTTAATCATTATGTTCCCCTTAAAACAAGTAAAACGAATAATAGTAACAGATACACGTATCCAGTGTGGTATATTTCACAGATCATAAAGGATATCCAACTGAAATACGAATTACATAAAAAGTACAAAGCAACCAAGGAACGATGTGATTATAAAGCTTTCTCTGGGTGCAGGACGAGAGTGAAAGCGAGTATCGTAATGGCTCACGATCAGCATCGAGACCAAGTACAAGGCCGGCTGGCTTCGGATCCGAAATCTTTTTGGGTTTTTATACGATCGAAACGAGGCTGCTACACGTCTTTAACGTTTACCTCGCGTCTGCAACCTTTCCCGACAGGTGGAAACTTACCCGAGTGGTGACGGTGCCGAAGGGACGGGCGGGTCCGGAGCCAGGTGATTACAGACCAGTAGCACTTCTGTGTACTCCAGCAAAGGTATTCGAGTCCGCCATTCAGCTCTCATTGCATGCGCAAGTGAGGTCCCAGTTGTCCGATGACCAGCACGGCTTCCGTCCGGGACGAGGGACGACGGGGAATTTACTACAGTTAATGTCGCGAGTGGTGCCAGCACTCGATAGCGGAAGGCAGGTGGATCACCTACTTCGACTTCAGGAAGGCGTTTGACACGATTGATGGCGACGTCTTGCTAAAGAAGCTGGCTGGCGTAGGTTGCACGCCACACACGTTAGCATTCTTCGCCAGCTACTTGCGAGACAGGCGTCAGTATGTCGACTGTGATGGATGCCATTCGGACGAGTACTTAACAAGATCGGGCGTCGGCCAAGGCAGTAATTTGGGGCCCCTCCAGTTTGTCATTATTATCAATGACTTGCCGGAGGTGATCCATGAGTCAACATGCCTGCTCTTTGCTGACGACCTGAAATTGTTTCACGAGGTGGGTGACGTTTCCGAACATGCTAGTTTGCAGCGAGACATATACAGGATAGTGGAATGGAGTCATGAGAACAAGTTGTACTTCAACGTCAACAAGTGCTCTCTAGGTAGGTAGGTAGGTAGGTAGGTAGGTAGGTAGGTAGGTAGGTAGGTAGGTAGGTAGGTAGGTAGGTAGGTAGGTAGGTAGGTAGGTAGGTAGGTAGGTAGGTAGGTAGGTAGGTAGGTAGGTAGGTAGGTAGGTAGGTAGGTAGGTAGGTAGGTAGGTAGGTAGGTAGGTAGGTAGGTAGGTAGGTAGGTAGGTAGGTAGGTAGGTAGGTAGGTAGGTAGGTAGGTAGGTAGGTAGGTAGGTAGGTAGGTAGGTAGGTAGGTAGGTAGGTAGGTAGGTAGGTAGGTAGGTAGGTAGGTAGGTAGGTAGGTAGGTAGGTAGGTAGGTAGGTAGGTAGGTAGGTAGGTAGGTAGGTAGGTAGGTAGGTAGGTAGGTAGGTAGGTAGGTAGGTAGGTAGGTAGGTAGGTAGGTAGGTAGGTAGGTAGGTAGGTAGGTAGGTAGGTAGGTAGGTAGGTAGGTAGGTAGGTAGGTAGGTAGGTAGGTAGGTAGGTAGGTAGGTAGGTAGGTAGGTAGGTAGGTAGGTAGGTAGGTAGGTAGGTAGGTAGGTAGGTAGGTAGGTAGGTAGGTAGGTAGGTAGGTAGGTAGGTAGGTAGGTAGGTAGGTAGGTAGGTAGGTAGGTAGGTAGGTAGGTAGGTAGGTAGGTAGGTAGGTAGGTAGGTAGGTAGGTAGGTAGGTAGGTAGGTAGGTAGGTAGGTAGGTAGGTAGGTAGGTAGGTAGGTAGGTAGGTAGGTAGGTAGGTAGGTAGGTAGGTAGGTAGGTAGGTAGGTAGGTAGGTAGGTAGGTAGGTAGGTAGGTAGGTAGGTAGGTAGGTAGGTAGGTAGGTAGGTAGGTAGGTAGGTAGGTAGGTAGGTAGGTAGGTAGGTAGGTAGGTAGGTAGGTAGGTAGGTAGGTAGGTAGGTAGGTAGGTAGGTAGGTAGGTAGGTAGGTAGGTAGGTAGGTAGGTAGGTAGGTAGGTAGGTAGGTAGGTAGGTAGGTAGGTAGGTAGGTAGGTAGGTAGGTAGGTAGGTAGGTAGGTAGGTAGGTAGGTAGGTAGGTAGGTAGGTAGGTAGGTAGGTAGGTAGGTAGGTAGGTAGGTAGGTAGGTAGGTAGGTAGGTAGGTAGGTAGGTAGGTAGGTAGGTAGGTAGGTAGGTAGGTAGGTAGGTAGGTAGGTAGGTAGGTAGGTAGGTAGGTAGGTAGGTAGGTAGGTAGGTAGGTAGGTAGGTAGGTAGGTAGGTAGGTAGGTAGGTAGGTAGGTAGGTAGGTAGGTAGGTAGGTAGGTAGGTAGGTAGGTAGGTAGGTAGGTAGGTAGGTAGGTAGGTAGGTAGGTAGGTAGGTAGGTAGGTAGGTAGGTAGGTAGGTAGGTAGGTAGGTAGGTAGGTAGGTAGGTAGGTAGGTAGGTAGGTAGGTAGGTAGGTAGGTAGGTAGGTAGGTAGGTAGGTAGGTAGGTAGGTAGGTAGGTAGGTAGGTAGGTAGGTAGGTAGGTAGGTAGGTAGGTAGGTAGGTAGGTAGGTAGGTAGGTAGGTAGGTAGGTAGGTAGGTAGGTAGGTAGGTAGGTAGGTAGGTAGGTAGGTAGGTAGGTAGGTAGGTAGGTAGGTAGGTAGGTAGGTAGGTAGGTAGGTAGGTAGGTAGGTAGGTAGGTAGGTAGGTAGGTAGGTAGGTAGGTAGGTAGGTAGGTAGGTAGGTAGGTAGGTAGGTAGGTAGGTAGGTAGGTAGGTAGGTAGGTAGGTAGGTAGGTAGGTAGGTAGGTAGGTAGGTAGGTAGGTAGGTAGGTAGGTAGGTTTTTTTTTTTTTTTTTTTTTTTTTTAGTCTAAACCTCCGACAAACTGAAGGAGTCTGTGTTTACAATTTTTCATTTATTAATCTATTATTTACTTTTCTCGCTTTTTCTCTGCTCGTCTAGCATTCTGCATACTAATTCTTTCTTACGTTCATCGTCTTTCATACTTTTTTTGGGTCTTTCCCATTATAGCTTAAGGCTCTTGTGTACCTAATCTTATTTCTAATATATTTGTCTTTTTGGGGATAATAAGGGGGAAAACAATATCAAATCTTTAATCTAGTCATTTTTACAGCTTCTTATAAACAACTTAACTATTACTATATAATCTAATTACAATGTCTATTTTACTTACACAATAGGCTCAATACAAGAAAAAACTTAACTTATTTATTTACAACTTGTTTTTTGTATAAAACATTGTTTTATACTTACATTTATTTCTTATAACTAACTTATTACTACGTTCCTTATTATTACTACAATATATTTTATGTTGGCTTAACTATACTACACTATATTTAATCAACATAAATTCTAAATCCTATTTCTATTGTTTACTATTTTACAAATTTTTACGCAATATTGTAGGAACGAGTCTCTGTTTTCGCTGTCTAATATTCCGGAAATCGAGTTTGTATCCAATTTAAAACCAATGACGTTTTCAATTTTGAGCCTATCGTAGTCATGGGCCGGGCAGTCCAGAAGGACGTGGAGGGCAGATTCAGAGCACCTGGGATCGCAGACGCACGATGGACTCTCCTTGCACTTGAAACGGTGCAAGTACTCGGAGAATCCACCATGCCCCGTCAACACCTGGGTGACAAATCTGTCCACCTTTATTTTACCGATGATACGGTATGCGGCTATCGCGTCCGGGAAAAAGACCCGGGTGACACCGGCAGTTTCACCGGCCCGGTATCGCTGGTTCCATTCATCAAGCGACCGCATACGAATGCTTCGCTTGATGAATGAAACCGGGCAGCTGTCGTAGTCGAAGGCGCGCTTGGACTTTAGCGCAACTTCCTTGGCCAGATGGTCGGCACGCTCGTTCCCCTCTAGTCCCGCGTGGGCTTTGATCCAGAACAAATTTACATGTTTGTCCTGTATCAAAGCCCTTCGCAGGTGGCCCCGCGCCTCGACGGCCAGGGGGTGGAGGGCAACTGGATTGATTGTCGTTTGCAGTGCCGACAGGGAGTCGGAGTAGATCCCGACTGATCTGGCCGAGTTATCTGCGGCCATCCGCGCCGCCCTGCATATCGCCAGGAGTTCCGCCTGGTAGACGGTGCAAAAGGACGGCAAAGTAAGCTTGAGGGTTTTGGTTTCGGCGGCGCCTCTCCATATGGATAACGCCGCACCCACCTTGCCCTCAATCTTACTGCCGTCCGTGTAAATATTAAGTTCGTGGTCAATGTTTGCCGCGAGTTGTTCCTCATCCGCCAGGCACTTGAACTCCAGGTCGATATGCTGAGCGGGATGCGGAGACAGCAGAGCTGAGGACATCCGTTCCACCTCCCGATCTCCTATCGCGTCCTGGGGTATACCCCTCCTCGCGCCATACAGCGCCGCGGCTTCGCGGACGCGCAGGTCAAGGGGAAGTATCCCAGCGAGCAACAGTGCAGAGTTCAGGGAGGTGGTGCGGTATGCCCTGCACAGCTTCTGCGCAAAGCCCCGCTGGACCACGTTCAGCTGCTTACGAATTCCAAGCTTATCCACGGCCGGCGCCCAAACGGCAGCCGCATACAATATCACAGGCTCAACCACCGCTCTGTAAATAACGCGGATAACTTCGGGGTGGAGGCCCCAGCTCGCCTTCGCGGCTCTCGAAAGCTGGTGATAAAAGGCAAGCGCCTTCCTACAGACATTCGCGACGTGCGTGTTGAAGGTGAGGCGCTGGTCTAGGACGACTCCCAGTAACTTGGTTTCTCCGACCATGCCAATGTCGACCCCGCCCATGTGGAGGCGTGGGGTGTCATGCTTTAGTTTGCGCGTGATGACCATGGCACTGGTCTTGTGCGGCGCAAACTTCAGCTTGTTAAGGACTCCCCACTCCCTCACATGTTCGAGGGCGGCATTAGCACGGCGTTCGACCTCCTGAGCCGTCTCACCCTCGAAGACCAGCACCACATCGTCAGCGAATGCCTGCACATAGTGATTCTCAGCCTCCAACTCTCGAAGTAGTGGATCCAGTAAAAGGTTCCACAATATCGGCCCACCGATAGACCCTTGCACGCAACCCTTCCCGGTTTCTCTCACGTGCTCTTCCCCGCAGTATCGTGCACGAACATGCCTGCCGCTCAGGTAGCTGCCCAGGAGCCTACGGATGTTAATCGGCACTCGTTCCTCCGCCAGTCTGACCTTAATACGAGGCCACCAAGCGTTATCGAAGGCGCCCTCTATATCCAGGGATACAAGTGTCAACAACTTTTTGTTACTTAGTCCAAATCGTATGTGTTCAACCAGTTTATAGAGGGCGTCCTCGGTGCTCCGCTGGGGCATAAAGCCGAACTGGCGGGTACTGAGCCTGGGCGCTATATGGTGTTTTAGCCTAGCGACAAGCATTTTCTCCAGCACTTTCCCCAGCACCGGAAGAAGACCAATCGGCCGATACGACCGCGGTGCCGTGTAAGTAGACTTACCCGGCTTCCGAAGGAAGATCACCGTGGCCTCCTTCCAGGGCTCGGGAAAATGCCGGAGTTCGAGGCACCTGTTGAAAAGGGCCAGTGAGAGTTCGGGGTCAAACTCTATCGCGTGCAAACATATATCGGCGGTAAAACCGTCCGCGCCTGGAGCCTTCTTCGGATTGAAGGACCGGCAGGCCAACTTCAATTCCAAAGGAGTGAATGGCGGGTCCGTCGAATCCGAAGAAGTTTCAACGTCAAAGAGCTCAGCTTGTACCCTCACCCTTCGGTGCTCCTCGGAGTCATCCTCTTCGGAGTCCTCCGGGTAGAAGGTTTCGGCCATAAGCCTCGCCGAGCCTTTGGCGTCTAGCTCCATATTGTTTACCACCAGCGGTGGGTCTTCGTCTCTCCTGGAGGTTCTGCCGAGGACCCTATAAATTCCCCCCCACACCGATTCCCCGTCCTGGCGCTCGCAGAAGGCGACCCAGCTGCGCGTCTGCGCATGCTTTGCCTCGGTCTCGTACCGCTCCTTCGCCTCGAGGTACTCCCCAACCACCTTCTGACGCCTAACCGGCGCTGCACAGCGAATCCGACTTTTCTTGGTGGCCACCTCGCGCTTGAGCGCTGCCAACCCCTCGTTCCACCATGGCATATTCAGCACATCCTTCCGCTTAATAAGCGGAAGAGACAAGGCACATGCTTCAGAAATAATTTCGTTCAATTTTGATACGGTGTGATCTAAGTCTGGGCCTGTTTCTAAATTTTTTAAAAAGTTTGTGGTATAATTTTCTCTAAGAAAAATTTGACCCAGTTTCTCACGAAACTGGGCCCAATTCGCATTTTTAGTGAAATAGACCCGGGTAGTGGATTTTATATGATTTTTATTTATGTGCCCCGTCCTTAATGTGAAGGATATGCCATTGTGGTCCGAGCTGGTCAGGTCTTCGCGCACGCGCCAGTCGTCCACCAAGCTAAGAAGGTCCTGTGATACAGCAGTTATGTCAACATAACTGCTGTACCTTACGCCACCCCGGATAGTGTCGAAGGTGGGGGTTTCCCCTTGGTTCAGGAGACTGAGTCCGAGATCCTCCAGTGCCCCGTGCAGTTCGACGCCTCTGCGATCGGTCACGGGACTTCTCCACCAGACGCACTTAGCATTGGAGTCGCCTCCAATGATCATACTCCGAGCTCCCGTCTCGCGCTGCACCCGGCGCAGATGTGCCAAGTACGAGTCCATCGGCAGGTCAGGCTCAAAGTAGAATGACACCAGGATGATCTCCCAATTGCGGACACGGATTCCCACCACTGCGATGTTATTCGTGGTGAGTTTTGGGAACTGTATGATGTGAAGGTCCGCATCGAAAACAATGATCGCGGCCTTTACGTTCCCACTTCCACGGTCCGCACATTGGAAGACTCTGGTCCCATTACTACCCTTCACACACCCTATCCCGCCGACGTATGGCTCCTGTACTAAGGCAACCCGCGCACGCTGGTTAGAGGCCTCGATCAGCAGCTCGGAGTATGCCAACTTACTACGCTGGAGATTCGACTGGAGGATTTTGAGAGCCACTGCGTCCGCCGGCACGCCCTTAGCAGTATGCTACTGATTGCCGGGCGAGGTCATCCCACCTCTTCCTGACGGGACAGTCGTCGCTGAACGCGTTGTGTTCGACATTGTCGAATTTCGCTCGACGACAGTTCCGGCAGGAAGGTGGGGACCCCGCCAGCCAATCCGCGCACTTAGCCTTAAGGTGCGGCCCACCGCAGTGACTGCAAAGATCCGCTGGGTCCTTGCAGTACTTGCGCCCGTGGCCGAATCCTAGGCATCGCGTGCATTGGACCAATGGTGATTGGTCCTCCGCTCGCACCCTCTGCAGGTCGACATGGACCGAGCCCACGCCGGTTATCCTTGCCCAGAGGGTGGGCGACGCACTAAGGACAACGTTGGCCACGTGCGGGTTCCTGGCCCTTCTGCGGTACTTCACCTGGAGGCGGTCTTCCCCGGGGCCGAGGCCGCCAAAGAGGTCCCGGTTCTGGTTCCTCAGTGCCTTGATGATGTCGCCGTCGGTGTTTACGGCCAAGACTCCCCTGAGGACCAGAAGCGGGTCTCTATTCTTGACGTCCTCTACCACGAGGCCCGATCCTTCCTTTGTAAGCCTATTCTTGGCTTTGGCCTTCTCCTCGGCAGTGCCGAAACCCATGACTACCTTACGGTCCCTGGCCTTACGGACCCGGTCAACCTTTATCCATCCCTCCTTGGCGTCGATTGTCCGCCTTACCCTCCCAAGGACCTCCTCCCCCGTCTCATTCTCGTCCTTGGAGGTGACGACCACGGAGTGCAAGGCCACAGGCCTCGGAGGCTGCTGCGGCTTCGCGGCGGCCACACTTGCATAAGTGCGTCGCTGTTCCTCGACCGCCCTGCTGCACGTAGTGAGCTGCTCCTGGAGTGCTCGTATCCTCTCATTACTCTCCAGGAGAAGCCGAGAGTGCTCGTCGAGCCTAGCGCTCAGCCCGGAGTCCGGGGGCACCGTAAATGTGGCGTCGGTGTCAATAGTCACCGGCACCACCTTCACGGGACCCTCGCTCCCCTTGCGTGCCCTCTCGGCCATCAGTTCGGCCTCGGACTCAGCGACGAGCTTCTCAAGCCCGTCCAGGGACCTCAAGAACGAAGCTTTGATGTCGCCCCTGAGGTTCCTGGACGTTTCAAGTTGGGATTTCGCCTTTTCTACGAGGGCCGCCGCTTGCTGCACCCTTGTCCGTTCCGTGGTCGCCACCGGTGGTCGGATACGCGCTTCTCCCCCCTCCTTCGGACTGTCAACCGGCTTTTGGGTTGGCGTCGTTCTTAGTCTGGAGGTAGACGGGGCGCTCTGTTCGGCCGTATAAGCCGACTCAGGAGCTGCCCCCCCGAACTTCTCCAGACTCCGTCTTGGTAATTTTTTGACGATTTTGGGGGGAGTTGAGGGTGGATTCACCGTCTCCGCCTTCTTTACTGGGGTCCTAAGTCCAAGAACCATGTTGTCGAAGGTCGCGTTAATGTTAAAATAAAACCTTAATAAATGTCAAAAATAAAAATAAAAATAAATAAAAGTCAAAGGTTAAAATTTCCGCAATAGCGGGGTGTATAAAACAACAAAACAGAGACTGTTCCGTCAATATATGCGCTGTACAGTGCTACAGCAGTTAAAACAGCTAAGAACAACTTAAAACTACCTTAAATGCTAATAAAACTACTTCCGCAGCCGATCCGCAGAAGGTCTCTACAACGACTCTAGGTAGAGTCGCCGGACCAGTACCAGCTGATAGTCCTAGCCGGGGGCAGGTCAACGGAGAAAACCGCGTCGCTCTACGACCAACGGTTCCCGAGCTATCGCGATTTTAATTTTTCAAAGATGGCGGACCAAAAAGTGGTTCCGCCACAACCAAAACTTTAGAGATTAATATCTCGCGAACCGCTAGCCGCAGAGACCCGAGCGACGGCTCTCCGTGATGGGCTCCTCGCCCTCTACCCGAAACCCGGTGTTGTTTCAAAATTCTTGGGGTGTCTCTATATAGAACCCCAAGTGGTCCAATAATGTACCCCTCACTAAGGCAACCACCCCAGAGAAAACCGCGTCGTGCCACGACCAGCGGTTACCGAGATATTGCGCCTCGAATAAAAACAAGATGGCGTCCGCGCACCTTGCGCGAGATTTTAAAATTCAATATCTCGGGAACCACCGGCCGCAGAACAGCGTGCGACGGCTCTCCGTGATGGTCTCCGCGAGCTCCACCAGGGTATGAACCCAAAAATAGGGCTCGAGGGGTCAGCTCTACCTAGAGTCGCTGACGTGCTAAAATTATAGTATTCGTCCTGACTACTCAGATACAAAAAACCCCAAGTTTGTACGACCGCCCAAGCCCGAGATATTCAAAATTTAAATATTTACAAATGGCGGGCAATATGGCCGCCAAGAAACCTCAAAAGCGCTATCTCGGGTATATTTCACCGAAATAAGTCGTGCTTGGGCTCAATCGATCGGGCTTTTTGAGACATCTCTAATGGTGGACACAAACAATTTTTTAAAACAACCCCCGATTTTTGGGGTTGAAAAAATATACAAATTTAACGAAAAAATTAAAATAAAACAACCAAAAATAATGCAAAAAATCTACAAAAAATTAAACTACTTAACCTAACTATGTACAATTTTTAGAAGGGGGTTCCGGAAAGATCGGTCCAGGGGTTGCGACCCCACGTGCCCCACTCAAAATTTCAAAAAATTATTTTGCCAAAACTACAGGTTCAAAAATTTTCAAATTTGGTATGTGGTTAGACTTTATCAGGGTCTACCAAAATTACAAAAAATATGGGGGGGTCGTCGATTTCGTTTTTAACATATTAAATTTTGAATTTTGAAGAAAATTTTAAAAACCGATATCTCCGGAACCACTCACCTTAAAATTATAATTGAAACGCCGCTGGGCTCCTCGCGTTGCGCCGCGTCGATAGAGGTGCGTAACACCTCCCTCACCCCGCTGGATCAATAACCACGTGGCCACGTGGTCGTCGGTTTTTTAATTTTTTCTCCGCGCGCTTGCACGGAAAAAATCCGATCTTGGTGTCAGAAGATAGAGCTTGAAGCGCCGCGTCGAATGACGTATTAAAAACAATACGTCGTCGATCTTAATCGCGCAGCGTTCGCCGTCAAAGTTTTGAATTTTTCGAAAAATGACACTTTTCCTCACTTTTCACAGGGAAAACAAACACGAGCGAAGTGAAACGTTATACCACTATGTATGTAGGGTGCACTGAGACGCAACTTTTGGTGCACTTTTTATAAAAATCGGTGCACTTTTTACCACTTTAAATGATTTTTAAAGATTAAAATTGAACGGAGCAGCAGCGAAAAACACTTGTACGCGTCCACTCTCGAGTGCGTTCGACGGCGGAAGGAGGTAGGTAGGTTGGGTTGGGTTGGGTTGGGTTGGGTTGGGTTGGGTTGGGTTCGGAATGGGAGGGGCGGCTCGAGCGTCCGAGTGCGGGGCACCGGACGATCGAGGCAATTCGGCCGGTTCTCCGGCAGTGGTTGGATAGACGGCATGGCGTCCTAACCTTCCGTGCCACGCAGGTCCTCTCGGGGCACGGTTGCTTCGGAGGGTACCTGTGTCGGGTCGCTGGGAGGGAGCCCTCTCCTCGTTGCCACCACTGCCGGGACTGTTCCGACGAGTCGGCACAGCACGTGCTGGAGGTGTGTCCGGCTTGGGACGAGGAGCGCGAGGCGCTGAGACATGTTGTAGGGGCAGACCTTTCGCTGCCGGCTGTGATTTCCACCATGGTCGGCAGCGAAAGGTGCTGGGACGCCGTCCTCGCTTTCTGTGAGCGAGTGATGTCGCAGAAGGAGGCGGCCGAGCGGGTGAGGGAGGACACCACCGACCTCCCCCTCCGCCGCAAAAGGACTGGGCGTCGGAGGCAGGCGCACGATCGTCGCCTTCCCCCTTAGCGCTAGGCAGAGGGCGGTCGACTTGGGGAAGTCGGCCGTCCACCGAATCTGCCCGGGTAGGCGCGTGCGGTGTCCGCCGCGCGCCACCCACGGTGAGAACAACCGGGTGAGAGCCTGATGAGGCACGCCGCCGGGGTTTGCAGACGAATCCGGATTCCTGCGACCCCGGCACAGGCGACGAAAGTGGACACCGTGTGGTTTTAGTGGGTAAACTGCCAGTCGGCAGGAGTCCCACATAACCCGGTCGTTCCCCAGCGGCCGGGTATGCGTAACGCATTTCCACACGTTAAAAAAAAAAAAAAAAAAAAAAAAAAAAAAAAAAAAAAAAAAAAAAGGGTTGGGTTGGGTTGGGTTGGGTTGGGTTAGCGAGAGCAGCACCCGGAGTCGCTCCCGATTCGTCGCGGGAGGCGCGGTCGGCGCCGCAGAGCCTACCTGGCAGGTCTGCAGCGGCCGTAAGCCGGACCAGCGGGCGTTAGATCGGGGGGTCTAACGTCCGCACTACAAAGGTCCCATGGAGAGAGCGCCCTCAGTGTTCGAGGAAGCGCCCTCAGGAGTCGTTATTGCGACGGGCCCGTAAGGGCAAACGCCGGCGGGACTACGGAAGCGCGTAGCGTCCCCGCGATCCCGTCAAAGCGTGTGGAGGAACACCCCAGGGGTTTTAGTCCGGGTTGGGTTGGGTTGGGTTGGGTTGGGTTTTTTTTTTTTTTTTTTTTTTTTTTTTTTTTTTTTTTTTTTTTTTTTTTTTTTTTTTTTAATCTCGACCTCCCCCAAGGTGGGGAGACTGTTTTTTACAAATTTTTATTTTACTATCTTGTGTAATTTTTCATCAAAACTCAATCATACATATCATATCTCGTGCTCTGATCGTCAATCATTCTGCATACTAATTTCTTCTAACATTCGTCATCATTCACTCATAGGCAGAAGGCGATTGTGTACTTACTGGCTAAGCGGGGAAAATAAGGGGGGGGGAAGATAGGGTATCTTTTTATTCCAAAATTAACAATTTCTCTTATTGTCTAAAAATTTAACAATGAACAAATTATCTTACTGTCTAAGAATTTTACATATAACAATAACTTATGAATTAACTTTATACAATAAAATATAGAATACATGAGGCAGGATATTTACAAAATTAAAGGCTTAAGACTAACATTTAATAACAATAATAATTGCGTAAAATACCACTATTTTACACAACACAATTTAATTATTATCTATGTTCCTATTTACTACAACTATTTGTATGCTAGCCTAATTATTATTTACAATAAATATCTAACATACTTTGCTATACCTTATTCCTATTATTGACAATTTTACAGACTTTTTTGCAAAAAGCCAGGAACACATTTCTGTCTTTACCTTTTACAATTTCCGGAAGCGAGTCTATATCTAGTTTAACATTTAACAAGAACTCCACGTCCTGCCTCTCACGACCATGGGCCGGGCAGTCCAGGAGGACGTGGAGGACAGACTCGGAACGCGCAGGATCGCAGACGCACGATGGACTCTCCTTGCACTTGAAGCGATGCAAGTACTCGGAGAATCCACCGTGCCCCGTCAAAACCTGGGTGACGAATCTGTCCACCTCTATTTTACCGATGATACGGTATGCGGCTATCGCGTCCGGGAAAAAGACCCGGGTGACACCGGCTGTTTCACCGGCCAGGTATCGTTGGTTCCATTCATCAAGCGACCGCATGCGAATGCTTCGCTTGATGAATGAAACGGGGCAGCTGTCGTAGTCAAAACTGCGTTTTGACTTTAGCGCAGCTTCCTTAGCCAGATGGTCGGCACGCTCGTTCCCCTCTAGTCCCGCGTGGGCTTTGATCCAGAACAAATTGACAAGTTTGTCCTGTACCAAAGCCCTACGCAGGTGGCCCCGCGCCTCGACGGCCAGGGGGTGGAGGGCTTCCGGATTGACTGTGGTCTGCAATGCCGACAGGGAGTCGGAGTAAATCCCGACTGATCTGGCCGAGTTATCTGCGGCCGTCCGCGCCGCCCTGCATATCGCCAGGAGTTCCGCCTGGTAGACGGTGCAAAAGGACGGCAAAGTAAGCTTGAGGGTTTTGGTTTCGGCGGCGCCTCTCCATATGGATAGCGCCGCACCCACTTTGCCCTCAATCTTACTGCCGTCCGTGAAGATGTTAAGGTCGTGATCGATGTTGACCGCGAGTTGTTCCTCGTCCGCCAGGCACTTGAACTCCAGGTCGATATGCTGAGCGGGGTGCGGAGACCGCAGAGCCGAGGACATCCGTTCCACCTCCCGATCCCCTATCGCGTCCTGGGGCATACCCCTCCTCGCGCCGTACAGCGCCGCGGCTTCGCGGACGCGCAGGTCGAGGGGGAGTATCCCAGCGAGCAACAGTGCTGAGTTCAGGGAGGTGGTGCGGTATGCCCTACACAGCTTCTGCGCAAAGCCCCGCTGGACCACGTTCAGCTGCTTACGAACACCTAGCTTATCCACAGCCGGCGCCCAAACGGCAGCCGCATACAATATCACGGGCTCAACCACCGCTCTGTAAATAGCGCGGATAACTTCGGGGTGGAGGCCCCAGCTCGCCTTCGCGGCTCTCGAAAGCTGGGCGTAGAAGGCTAATGCCTTCTTGCAGACATTCGCGACGTGCGTGTTGAAGGTAAGGCGCTGGTCTAGGACGACCCCCAGTAACCTGATTTCTCCGACCATGCCAATGTCGACCCCGCCCATGTGGAGGCGTGGGGTGTCGTACTTCAGTTTGCGCGTGATGACCATGGCACTGGTCTTGTGCGGCGCAAACCTCAGTTTATTCTGGACTCCCCACTCCCTCACATGCTCGAGGGCGGCATTGGCTTGGTGTTCTACCTCATGAGCCGTCTTACCCTCAAAGACCAACACCACATCGTCAGCGAATGCCTGTACGTAATAATTCCTCGCCTCCAACTCTCGAAGCAGTGGATCCAAAAGAAGGTTCCACAGAATCGGCCCACCGATAGACCCTTGCACGCAACCCTTCCCGGTTTCTCTCACGTGCTCTTCCCCGCAGTATCGTGCGCGAACATGCCTGCCGCTCAGGTAGCTGCCCAGGAGCCTCCGGATGTTAAACGGCACTCGTTCCTCCGCCAGTCTGACTTTAATACGTGGCCACCAAGCGTTGTCGAAGGCGCCCTCTATATCCAGTGACACAAGCGTCAATAACTTTTTGTTTTTTAAGCCTAATCTTATGTGCTCAACTAGTGTATAGAGGGCGTCTTCGGTGCTACGCTGGGGCATGAAGCCAAACTGGCGGGTGCTGAGCCTGGGCGCTACATGATGCTTAAGTCTGGCGACAAGCATTTTCTCCAGCACCTTCCCCAGCACCGGAAGGAGACCAATCGGCCGATATGACCGCGGTGTCGAATAGGTGGCCTTCCCCGGCTTGCGGAGGAAGATCACCGTGGCCTCCTTCCAGGGCTCGGGAAAATGCCGGAGCTCGAGGCACCTGTTGAAAAGGGCCAGTGAGAGATCGGGGTCAAATTCAATCGCGTGCAAACATATATCGGCAGTAAAACCGTCCGCGCCTGGAGCTTTCTTCGGATTGAAGGACCGGCAGGCCAACTTCAGCTCCATAGGGGTGAAGGGCGGGTCCGACACATCCGAAGAATTTTCGACGTCAAAGAGCCCGGCTTGTACCCTCACCCTTCGGTGCTCCTCAGAGTCATCCCCCTCGGAGTCCTCCGGGTAGAAGGTTTCGGCCATAAGCCTCACCGAGCCTTTGGCGTCTAGTTCCATATTGTTTACCACTAGCGGTGGATCTTCGTCTCTCCTGGAGGTTCTGCCGAGGACCCGGTAGATACCCCCCCACACCGATTCCCCATCCTGTCTTTCACAAAAGGCGACCCAGCTGCGCGTTTGCGCGTGCCTTACCTCGATCTCGTAGCGCTCCTTCGCCTCGAGGTACTCCCTTACAACCTTCTGACGCCTAACCGGCGCTGCACATCGGATTCTACATTTCTTGGTGGCCACCTCGCGCTTGAGCGCTGCCAACCCCTCGTTCCACCATGGCATATTCACCACATCCTTCCGCTTAATAAGCGGAATCGACAAGGTACATGCTTCGGCGATAATTTTGTTAAATTTTGAAATAGTTTGATCTAATTCCGAACCTGTTGCCAAATTTTTGAGATGACCTACTGTAAAATTTTCTCTTTCGATAATTTGGCCCAGTTTCTCACGAAACTGGGCCCAATTCGCATTTTTAGTGAAGTAGATTCGAGTGGTCTGTTGAATGAGATTTTTATTGATGTACCTTGTCGTCAATGTGAAGGATATGCCATTGTGGTCCGAGCTGGTCAGGTCTTCGCGCACGCGCCAGTCGTCCACCAAGCTAAGTAGGTCCTGTGATACAGCAGTTATGTCAACATAGCTGCTGTATCTTACTCCACCCCGGATAGTGTCGAAGGTGGGGGTGTCCCCTCGGTTCAGGATGTCGAGACCGAGATCCTCCAGTGCTCCGTGAAGTTCCTCGCCTCTGCGATCAGTCACGGGACTCCTCCACCAGACGCACTTAGCATTAGAGTCGCCTCCAATGATCATACTCCGAGCTCCCGTTTCGCGCTGCACCCGGCGCAGGTGAGCTAGGTACGAGTCCATCGGCAGGTCGGGCTCAAAGTAAAATGAGACCAGGGTGATCTCCCAGTTGCGGACTCGGATCCCCACCACTGAGATGTTGTTAGTGGTGAGTTTCGGGTACTGTGTGATGTGAAGGTCCGCGTCAAAAACTATGACCGCGGCCTTTACAGTCCCACTTCCATGATCCGCAGACTGGAAGACCCTGATCCCATTTTGACTCTTCACACGCCCTGTTCCGCCGACGTATGGCTCCTGTACCAAAGCCATCCGCGCTCGAAGTTCTGAGGCCTGAATCAGCAGCTCGGAATATGCCAACTTACTGCGCTGGAGGTTCGCCTGGAGGATTTTTATAGCCACTGAGTCCGCCGGCACGCCCTTAGCAGTAAGCTACGGATTGCCGGGCGAGGTCATCCCACCTCTTCCTGACGGGACAGTCGTCGCTGAACGCATTGTGTTCGAAATTATCAAATTTCGCGCGACGGCAGTTCCGGCAGGAAGGTGGAGACCCCGCCAGCCAATCCGCGCATTTAGCCTTTAGGTGCGGCCCGCCGCAGTGGCTACATAGGTCCGCCGGGTCCTTACAAAACTTCCGCCCGTGGCCGTAGCCGAGGCACCGCGTGCATTGGACCAGCGGAGACTGGTCCTCTGCTCGCACCCTCTGCAGGTCAACATGGACCGAGCCCACGCCGGTTATTCTCGCCCAGAGGGTGGGCGATGCACTCAACACGACATTGACCACGTGCGGGTTTCGCGCTCTTTTGCGAAATTTAACAACAAGGCGGTCTTCCCCTGGGCCGAGGCCGCCAAAGAGATCCCGGTTCTGGTTCCTTAGGGCCTTAATAATATCGCCGTCCGTGTTTACGGCAAGGACTCCTCTAAGGACCAGAAGCGGGTCCCTATTTTTGACGTCCTCAACCAAGAGGCCCGTTCCTTCCTTCGATAACCTTTCCTTCACCTTCCGCCTATCCTCGACAGAGCCCAACCCTATGATGACCTTCCGGTCCTTGGCCTTTCGGACCCGGTCTACTTTGATCCACCCCTCTTTGGCGTCGATGGTCCGCCTCACCTTCCCAAGGACTTCCTCTCCTGTTTCCTCCTTGTCCTTTGAGGTGACGACCACCGAGTGGAGAGCAGCGGGCCTCACTGGCTGTTGCGGCCTTGCAGCAGCCACACAGGCATAACTGCGCTGCTGTTCCTCGGCCGACCTGCTGCATCTATTGAGCTGCTCCTGGAGAGCCTTCATCCTCTCATTATTCTCCAGGAGAAGCCGAGAGTGCTCGTCGAGCTTAATGCTCAGTCCGGTGTCCGAGGGCACCGCAAACGTGGCGTCGGCGGCCTTGGTCGCCGGCGCCACCCCCACGGAGCCCTCGGCACCCTTACGAGCCCTCTCGGCTTTCAGGTCAGCCTCGGACTCAGCAACCAGTTTTTTGAGCTCCCCCAGGGACCTCAGGATGGACTCTTTGATATCCCTCCTGAGATTCCTGGACGAGCTCACTGCCTCTTCAGCTTTCTTATAGTAATGTGTGGCCCGCTGCACTCTAGTCCGCTGGGCGGTCGCCACCGGTGAGAAGACCAACAATTCCCCCCCCCTCTTCGGACTCTCAACCCGCTTTGGGGTCGGCGTCTTTTGCTTAAAGGTGGAGGGGGCGCCCGGTCCAGCCGTATAAGCCGACTCGGGAGCCACCCCCACCCCCTTCGGACTCTCTACCCGCTCAGGGGTCAACATCTTACGCTTAGAGGTGGGGGGGGCGGCCTGTACACCTGTGGAGGTCGATTCAGGAGCTGCCACCTCAAACTTCTCCAGACTAAGCCTTGACAGTTTTTTGACTAGTTTAGGGGGAGTTGAGGGTGGATTTACTGTCTCCGTCCGTTTCACCGGGGTCCGGAGTCCAAGTACCATCTTGTCGGGAGGTCGCGTCGGAATTTAAAATTAAATACAATTGTCAAAAACAAAATAAAAATAAAAACAAAATAAAATTGTAAAATAAATGTCAAAATTGGTTAAAATTCCGCAATAGCGGTTTGTAAAAGGTAAACAGAAAGTGTTCCGTCGAAAAACGAACACCGTAGAATACTACGGCACTCAATATACCTAAAATCTACTTAAAAACTAATAAAAACTATTCTACAGTCACTCTACAAACGAGCTCTACCACGACTCTAGATAGAGTCGCCGGTCCAGCACCAATCGATAGCCCTTGTTGGGGGCTAACTCACGGAAAAAACCGCGTCGCTCTACGACCAGCGGTTCCCGAGTTATGACGACTTTAATTTTTTCAAGATGGCGGCTAAACTAATGGTTTCACCGCAACCAAATCTTTAAAAATTCGTAACTCGTGAACCGCTAGTCGCAGAAACGCGAGCGACGGTTCTCCGTGATGGGCTTTGTGCCCTCTACCCGAAACCGGTTCAAATTTTTGAATCTGGAGGTCGACTCTATCTAGAGTCGCAACCCTACGCAATGTGTAGAACCCGCCACAGCTATAAATATAAAAGAAACCGCGTCTTTCTAGGACGCCTAGAACACAAGTTATGCCCCTTTTTACAATTCCAAGATGGCCGCCAATATGGCTGCCGGCTTTACAAATTTTTGTAAAATCCGTCAATTTTAATCGTATCCAACCGAGCTTGGGCTCGTTGGATTCGTCTTTTAATCTAGAATTTAACTATATAACTATCTACATAAAATATGCAACCCCCGATTTATGGGGTGCAAAAAACATATAAAATTACTATAAAAATGGCAAAAACTCGTGAAATTAATATAAAAATTTTTTCTAAAAAGCTAGGAATATAAATATGTACAACTTAATCTAATTTCTACAGTAGGTTGCGGAGCAATTAAACCCTTATAAGCACCCCCACGTGTCAACCCTTAAATTTAAAAAATTAATAACTCCGAAACTGTTCAGCCAAAAATTTTGAAATTTAGTATATTTATAGAACTCAATGAGCTCTACCAAATAAAGAAAAAATAAGTGGGGGTCGTCGCTTTCTTTTTCGAGATAAAAAATTTTGAAATTTAGAAAAAACTAAGAAATTCAATAACTCCGCTGAAACCAACCTTAAAATTACAAACGAAGTGTCGCCGAGCTGCTCCCGTTGTCCTCCGTCGTTTAAGACCTCTCGCGCTGTCCTCAGGCCAGTGGTTCTCAAACCTAGTGGCCACGTGGTCCGCAGTTTTTCCTTAATAGCTCCTTGGATTTTCACGTGAAAAATCCAAGAGAGGTACCAAAGTGTAGGGCTCAAAGAGCCGCGTCGAACGATATAAAAATATCGATATGTCGTCGCGCTTAATCAAGCAGCGTTCACGCTTAAAGTTTTTTAATTTTGAAATTTTTGCACTTTTTTAACTTTTAAAAATAGTTCCTGATATTTCCGCACAAAACTGAAACCACCACTAGGTAGGGCGCACAAAGGCGCAACTTTTGATATATTGCACTTTAAAATTGGTTGCGAAAAAACCACTTTTTCTGATTTTTAAAGTTTAAAAATCCGCGGAGCGACTCAGCGAAACAACTTAAACGTGCGTTCTCGGTGGCGGGCGACTGCAGAAGGGGTTGGGTTTTTTTTTTTTTTTTTTTTTTTTTTTTTTTTTTTTTTTTTTTTTTTTTATACTAGACCTCCCTATAAGGGGAGACTGTTTTTACAGTTTGTATTGTCTGGACAGGTTTTACATTTTAACCAAAAACTCATTCATACAGTCTATCTTTTACTCTGATCGTCATCCATGCTGCATCCCATTATCATCTAACATCCATCCTCATTCAATCATAGTGCTGAAGGCGATTGTGTACCTACTACTAATACTAATAAAAACACAGAGGGAGGGGAACGTAGAGGGAGGGAGCAGTAATATCTTTTTAATAAAGTTAACAATTCTTTGCTTATATCTAGGCTTATATACTATAAAAATACAATTTTTCATCATAACAATATCTACTTAGTACAAGAGGCTGGTAGTTATAAAATAGAATCTAAACTAAATTAATTTTTACAAAAGAAAACTTTCTAAATTGTGCAAATACACCGTTTTATACATTGCAAACTTAAAGTTACTTACAGACTATGTTCTTATTTTATATACAAGTTTCTTATGTTAGCCTAATTATACAACTATAACTACCTAACATAATTTTACTATACCCTATTTCTATGATTAACTAATTTACAAACTTTTTTACAATATTCTAAGAACAGATCTCTGTCTTTACTACATACTATTTGCGGTAACGTACTTACATCAATTTTTACACCCAGTCGAGTTTCCACGTCCTGCCTCTCGCGACAATGGGCCGGGCAGTCCAGGAGGACGTGGAGGACAGACTCCGAGCACGCAGGATCGCAGACGCACGATGGACTCTCCTTGCACTTGAAACGGTGCAAGTACTCGGAGAATCCACCGTGCCCCGTCAATACCTGGGTGACAAATCTGTCCACCTTTATTTTGCCGATGATACGATATGCGGCTATCGCGTCCGGGAAAAAGACCCGGGTGACACCGGCTGTTTCACCGGCCTGGTAACGTTGGTTCCATTCATCAAGCGATCGCATACGAATGCTTCGCTTGATGAATGAAACGGGGCAGCTGTCGTAGTCAAAACTGCGTTTTTTGACTTTAGCGCAGCTTCCTTAGCCAGATGGTCGGCACGCTCGTTCCCCTCTAGTCCCGCGTGGGCTTTGATCCAGAACAAACTAAGGGGTTGGGTTGGGTTGGGTTGGGTTGGGTTGGGTTGGGTTGGGTTGGGTTAGGTTAGGTTAGGTTAGGTTAGGTTAGGTTAGGTTAGGTTAGGTTAGGTTAGGTTAGGTTAGGTTAGGTTAGGTTAGGTTAGGTTAGGTTAGGTTAGGTTAGGTTAGGTTAGGTTAGGTTAGGTTAGGTTAGGTTAGGTTAGGTTAGGTTAGGTTAGGTTAGGTTAGGTTAGGTTAGGTTAGGTTAGGTTAGGTTAGGTTAGGTTAGGTTAGGTTAGGTTAGGTTAGGTTAGGTTAGGTTAGGTTAGGTTAGGTTAGGTTAGGTTAGGTTAGGTTAGGTTAGGTTAGGTTAGGTTAGGTTAGGTTAGGTTAGGTTAGGTTAGGTTAGGTTAGGTTAGGTTAGGTTAGGTTAGGTTAGGTTAGGTTAGGTTAGGTTAGGTTAGGTTAGGTTAGGTTAGGTTAGGTTAGGTTAGGTTAGGTTAGGTTAGGTTAGGTTAGGTTAGGTTAGGTTAGGTTAGGTTAGGTTAGGTTAGGTTAGGTTAGGTTAGGTTAGGTTAGGTTAGGTTAGGTTGGGGTGCTACAGTCGGTGACCTCCGCGCGGTGCACCCTGGAAACGTAGGTAGCAGCAGCTGCACAGTTGCGATTGCGGAACTGCTGCTGCCTACGGCTAACGACCGACTCGGGGGAACGCCGGGTATGCGATTCAGCGCTCCGGGGACTCCTCTGTTACGCAGAGTTGCCCCGTTGAGCGGCCGCATGGCGTGAAGGGGACAGCTGTCTCCTCGGGGGCTCCGGTGCCACTGCGCTCGCGCGTGGTGAAGCAACGGAGGTGGACGGGTCTGGCGTGCACTCACACTGCCGTTAGACAGAACGGCTAGGCTTGTCTTAGTCGTTCACCGTCCTCTCGTAATCCCGCTACGTGGTGTCGTGGTCATGTCTCGCGGCTACGTGCGGGACCGAGGGTCTTGCCTTAACCGGCCGGACCGCGAGGAAGAAAACCTCTATAAAAAATTACCCCGAATCCTAAGCGGCGACGCAGCGCGAGGGGATGCATGGCTGACGGGTGGATCAGTCTCGACTGCGATCCTCGTCCGGGTACCGGCCGACACCCGCGACGAGTTACGCTAGGCTTACCCAGGTACAGGGGGCACTGCCTGGGCGGACCGTCTTTCCCCCATACTCGTGGGATTAAGTATGTCGTTCACTTTAAAATTTTACAAACCGAAGAAAGACGTAGAGGGGGAGTCAACTGCCATCGACTCAGACGATGACAGTTCGGCTGCGGTGGCTAGCGATGCCAGCAAGAGTACGAAGCGGCCTCATGGGAGTCCGCGGTCATCCAGGGAGGAGGGCCTGACCCTCGCTGGATGTAAGAGGAGAATTATTCGGCGGGAGGAACCCTGCTCCGAGTACGAAAAGGCGTTCGAAGAGCAGGCGAGAGCGGCTGAGGAGGGGCGAAAAGCTTTGGGCATCGACACCGGTGACCCACGGACGGCTGACGCATTGGCGAGGCAGGCGGCCACAGATGTAGATATCATCTGCACTGTGGCAACGAGGTCGTCCAACCTCAAGGGCACGTTCCAACGCGCCCTGCAGGATGCGGCGGCCTCCTTAAAGGCTGTTGTTGCGGCGTTTAAAGAAAGGACGGCCACAGACGAGGTCCGCAAATTGCAAATGGAGAATGCCCGTCTGAGGTCGGAAATGGACGAGCTCAGGCAGCACGTAGCCGAGCTCCGACATGACCGCGGAATAAGCTCTCCCATCTTGCCCATACCGGCCGGCAGAGTGGAGACGCCAGAGGAGATGAAGGCCTCCATCACAGGATCGCTGGGCCGTATGATTGAGGCCCGGTTCGCCGCCCTGGAGGACCGTCTTCTGCCAGAGAAGACGCTGCGTCCACCGCTTGCGGCGGACAAGAAAAAGGCGAAGACGACGCAGAAGGCGAGCGCTCCGGCCCCGTCTTCTGGCACCGCCCGCGCTCCAGCGCGGAAGAAGAAAGCGTCCGGGAACGAGGCGCCAACACCCGCAGGTGCAGATAACGACGGTGAATGGAGCACCGTCGTTAAACGCAAGAAAAAGAAGAAGGCGCCCAAATCTTACGCCGCCGCCGCCGCCGCTGCCGCAACTCCAAATAGACCGCAGCAGCAGCCACATGCGCGGCGAAAGTCGAAAAAGCGGAAGCTGGCGGCCCCCCGCTCTCCGGCGGTGCTCATCACATTGGACGAGTACGCCGTGAGTAAGGGGGTCACGTACTGCCACTTGTTGGAGCGAGCGGCGGACCAGGTGGACTTGAAAAGTCTAGGCATACAGGATGGCCTAACGATCCGGCGTGCCGCTACCGGGGCACGACTCTTAGAACTGCCGAAAGGGCAGACCCCGGAGGTGGCCAAGCGTCTGGCGGAAGAGCTGCAGACGGCGTTCGGCAGCTTGGCGAGGGTCGTCCAACCCACGAAGCTCGCGAGTCTACGGGTTTCTGGGCTGGACGACTCTGCCACCAGCGAGGCGGTTGCTACAGCGGTAGCGAAGATGGGCAAGTGCGACGCCGGCGACGTCAAAGTCGGCGCAATCGCAGTCGGACCGGGCGGGTTGGGCGGCACTGTCGTGCGATGCCCGATCCCAGCCGCCAAGGCTCTGGCCGAGGCTGGCAGGTTGCTGGTCGGGTGGAGCTCGGCCAGGGTTCAAGTCTTGGAGCAGCGCCCTATGCGCTGCTTCAAATGCATGGGTATCGGGCATACTCGCCCGACTTGTCCGGCTGCGGTCGACCGCAGAGGCGCGTGCTACCGGTGCGGCGTGGAGGGGCACATTGCCCGCAACTGCACCGGGGCACTGCGCTGCGCCGTTTGCGCGGACGCCGGCAAACCGGCGTCGCATATAATGGGTGGGCGGGAGTGCCGCCCCCCAAAATCGAGGGTTAGAGCGGCGGCAAAGCCCCCGACCGCTCCCCAAAGTCCATCGCACCAGGTCACGGAGGAGACTGCGGCCATGTCATCATGACCTGCCGCAGTTTTCCTCCGTTCGCCGGTACCTGGTTGCAGCGGAGATAGAGCGCTCACGGTGCCCGCGAGCGCTCTATGACCGGAGGCGGTCCGCATAGGCGGGCCAACCGTCGGGGCGTCATGGTGGCATGCGCCAGCGATCCCGTGGCGTCCTTGTACGACGACGAGGGCACCGCTGTGTTTTAGTGGGTATTCTGACTTCGCAGTCAGCGAGTCCCACATACCCGTCACCTACGGGCGGCGGGATACGTAAATGTATTTCACAGCGTCAAAAAAAAAAAAAAAAAAAAAAAAAGGTTAGGTTAGGTTAGGTTAGGTTAGGTTAGGTTAGGTTAGGTTAGGTTAGGTTAGGTTAGGTTAGGTTAGGTTAGGTTAGGTTAGGTTAGGTTAGGTTAGGTTAGGTTAGGTTAGGTTAGGTTAGGTTAGGTTAGGTTAGGTTAGGTTAGGTTAGGTTAGGTTAGGTTAGGTTAGGTTAGGTTAGGTTAGGTTAGGTTAGGTTAGGTTAGGTTAGGTTAGGTTAGGTTAGGTTAGGTTAGGTTAGGTTAGGTTAGGTTAGGTTAGGTTAGGTTAGGTTAGGTTAGGTTAGGTTAGGTTAGGTTAGGTTAGGTTAGGTTAGGTTAGGTTAGGTTAGGTTAGGTTAGGTTAGGTTAGGTTAGGTTAGGTTAGGTTAGGTTAGGTTAGGTTAGGTTAGGTTTTTTTTTTTTTTTTTTTTTTTTTTTTTTTTTTTTTTTTTTTTTTTTTTTATACTAGACCTCCCCGACATTGTGGGAAGACTGTTTTTAACATTTATCTTATATAACTTGTGTTTCATTTGATCAGAATAACAAACCTTTCATACTATCTATCTTATGCTCTGATCTTCAGTCATTCCGCATCCCATTATCATCTAGCATTCATCATCATTCAATCATGGGCTGAGGGCCATTGTGTACTTATGTCTAAGTAAAACGCAAGGGGGAGGACGGGGACAGTGAAGGGGGAGACAGTTTATATCTGTTTAATAATCTCTACAGTTTTTCCTTATAATCTATATCTTACTTACTAATATTATCTATATTCTATTTTACCATTACATATTTGCCAACTTACAAAAACTATTTTATTAACTACTTTTATACATTTACTATTTATAGTATGTACGAGGCAGGAATATACAGTTAACAGAATCTTAATTGCTAGGGTATAGTACAACAATTGGTTTGTATAAAATAAGATTATTTTATACACTACATATAACTTATAAACTATGTTCCTTAATTTATTTACAAAGTTTTTATATGCTACGTTACTTATAATACACTATAAAAACTAGCATAATTTGCTTAAGCTTTGTTCCTCTTATTAACTAGTATACACAGTTTTGTACAGTATTTAAGGAAACAGTCTCTATTTTTACTCGATACAATTTCCGCTAAAGAGTCAATATCCAATTTTGTGCCCAGAAGTATTTCGATTTCCCGCCTCTCGCGGTCATGGGCCGGGCAGTCCAGGAGGACGTGGAGGACAGACTCTGAACACGCAGGATCGCAGACGCACGATGGACTCTCCTTGCACTTGAAGCGGTGCAAGTACTCGGAGAATCCACCATGCCCCGACAATACCTGGGTGACAAATCTATCCACCTTTATTTTGCCAATGATACGGTATGCGGCTATCGCGTCCGGGAAAAAGACCCGGGTGACCCCGGCAGTTTCACCGGCCCGGTATCGCTGGTTCCATTCATCAAGCGATCGCATACGAATGCTTCGCCTGATGAATGAAACCGGGCAGCTGTCGTAGTCAAAACTGCGTTTTGACTTTAGCGCAGCTTCCTTGGCCAGATGGTCGGCACGCTCATTCCCCTCTAGTCCCGCGTGGGCTTTGATCCAGAACAAATTTATATGTTTGTCCTGTATCAAAGCCCTTCGCAGGTGGCCCCGCGCCTCGACGGCCAGGGGGTGGAGGGCAACCGGATTGATTGTCGTTTGCAGTGCCGACAGGGAGTCGGAGTAGATCCCGACTGATCTGGCCGAGTTATCTGCGGCCGTCCGTGCCGCCCTGCATATCGCCAGGAGTTCCGCCTGGTAGACGGTACAAAAGGACGGCAAAGTAAGCTTGAGGGTTTTGGTTTCGGCGGCGCCTCTCCATATGGATAACGCCGCACCCACCTTGCCCTCAATCTTACTGCCGTCCGTGTAGATATTAAGTTCGTGGTCAATATTTACCGCGAGTTGTTCCTCGTCCGCCAGGCACTTGAAGTCCAGGTCGATAAGCTGAGCGGGATGCGGAGACCGCAGAGCCGAGGACATCCGTTCCATCTCCCGATCCCCTATCGCGTCCTGGGGCATACCCCTCCTCGCGCCATACAGCGCCGCGGCCTCGCGGACGCGCAGGTCAAGGGGGAGTATCCCAGCGAGCAACAGTGCTGAGTTCAGGGAGGTGGTGCGGTATGCCCTACACAGCTTCTGCGCAAAGCCCCGCTGGACCACGTTCAGCTGCTTTCGAACACCGAGCTTATCAACAGCCGGCGCCCAAACGGCAGCCGCATACAATATCACGGGCTCGACCACCGCTCTGTAGATAGCGCGGATAACTTCGGGGTGGAGGCCCCAGCTCGCCTTCGCGGCTCTCGAAAGCTGGGCGTAGAAGGCGACGGCCTTCTTACACACATTCGCGACGTGCGTGTTGAAGGTCAGGCGCTGGTCTAGGACGACTCCCAGTAACCTGAGTTCTCCGACCATGCCAATGTCGACCCCGCCCATGTGGAGGCGTGGGGTGTCATACTTCAGTTTGCGCGTGATGACCATGGCACTGGTCTTGTGCGGCGCAAACCTCAGTTTATTCTGGACTCCCCACTCCCTCACATGCTCGAGGGCGTCATTAGCACGGCTTTCGACCTCAAGAGCCGTCTCACCTTCAAAGACCAGCACCACATCGTCAGCGAATGCCTGCACATAGTGATGTCTAGCCTCCAACTCGCGAAGCAGTGGATCCAACAAGAGGTTCCACAATATCGGCCCACCGATAGACCCTTGCACGCAACCCTTCCCGGTTTCCCTCACGTGCTCTTCCCCGCAGTACCGTGCGCGAACATGCCTGCCGCTCAGGTAGCTGCCCAGGAGCCTCCGGATGTTAAACGGCACTCGTTCCTCCGCCAGTCTGACTTTGATACGCGGCCACCAAGCGTTGTCGAAGGCGCCCTCTATATCCAGCGACACAAGCGTCATCAGCTTTTTGTTTCTCAAACCTAATCTAATGTGCTCAACTAGTGTATAGAGGGCGTCCTCGGTGCTCCGCTGGGGCATAAAGC